>CM034153.1:512413602-513014238 GCA_019776745.2 Taxus chinensis | reverse complement strand
GCGCGGCAAAGCGAAGTGTTTTTTTGTTTTTTTTTTTATTTTGTTTTTTTTTTGTGTTTGTGTTTTTTGGTGTATGTTATTTTTTTTTTTGTTTATTTTGTTTATTTTTCCTGCTTGATTGTTGTTTAATTTGTTTTTTTTTTGTGTATTGAAGATTTTTTTTTTATTTTTTTTTGTATTTTTGGAGTTTTATTCTAGTGTGTTTGTTGATAGGTTTTTGTTTGGTTGTTGTTTATTATTATTGTGGTGTTGTAGTTTTTTTGTTTTTTATTTTGTTGAGTTTGGTTTATTGTTTTTTTAGGTTTTAGTGTTTTGTTCCTTTTTTTTGTGTGATGTTTAATTTGAGTTTAAGTTGTTTTGATTGTTTATTTTGTATGTCTGTGTTATTTGGGGTTGGTAGATATTTGGTGTCCTTTCCACCGGAAAGTTTTATATGTTCTCATATGTAGCCTATGCAGCAGCTGGAATGAGGAGCTATCCCGGGCTAGAGACTAAAGGAAGCAGAACGACAAATCCAGTCTATAAGTATTATCCTCAAATAACTAAGAAGGGGTCCAAGGATCATTTTAGGAGGATAAATGACACCTTTTTCTATGAGAACATCTGCCAGCTGAATCCAGGGCTGAGAAAAACAAGGGTCTCAGACGAGGCATGGGCTGAAGTATCTAAATGGGGATGTATCTTCTTACAGTTTAAGAAGTTTACCTACCTTCGAACGGTCATGTACTCTGGAGAGGCTTTCCGTCTGCCTCGTTATCCTGGAGATAGATTGATACTAATAGAATTGGTCAGACAACTATTGGATTTTCACAAATTCCAACAGAGCAAGCATAAGGCAGCAGTATCCTTCCCAATTTCCATTGGGAGATATACTTTCTCGACAGTGGCTAAGGCCAAAAATGTCGAATGTGAACTTCAGGAGAAATTAAAGAAGCATATGAAGTCTTGGGATGGTTTTGACATCCGAGGAGTGCTGAGAACCTATGGAGCCCTACATCTGCACAGGCCCGACATTGAGGATATCTGGGTGGATCTGCGTAACGAAGTTGCAGTTCGCAGAAAAGATAATAGTCGGTTAACTATTGATGAGATCCAGACGCTGGAGCTTTCTGATTTGCCAGATGGCACGACCGACAATGAAAGTGTGTTGGATATGTCTATGATGGGCTTAACGAAGATCGATACATTTTTCCACCTATTGATTGGTCGGCCAGCGAGAAAGCCTCTATCACCGATAGGTCAGCCCTAATTTTGGCTCGTACAAAGAAATGGCTCTCTTCTTGGGGCATGAATTTTAAAGATGACAAGTTTCCAAAATTGGCTGCTTCTGAGGCGGGGCCCTCCAAAAAGAAGGACAAGGAATCTACTGGGGGGTCTATAAAAATCAAGATTCCCAAGAAGAGGAAAGAAAGACCAATCTCTTCAATTATCTCTCCAGCTCAAACGGTGGATGTGCCAGAATCACCAACACCACCAGAAATAGGAGAAATTAATTTGGAAGAAGGAGGAAGTCAGCCCTTGACTTCACCATTTGCTGATTGCTCAACGGGAGAGACCTTATCTCTTGCAGTCAAGGCTTTGGAAACTGAATCTGTGCCTCCCCCTCAACAACCACTTCAGCCTCCTCATTCCCCATCCACTTCTTCAAGCATGGCCAATATTTTCTCCGGGCTCTCACCCCTCTCTGCTAGAACCCAAGTGATCACCAACACTCCCCCACAACCTGTGCCTCTATTCATTGCACCTACTACCACGTTGACTGTTGTTCCCCCTCCAAGAGTAGAATCTACTCCCCTTGAGAGTAGAATACCAGTTACTACAACATTGGCAGTTTCCTCTGATACACCACAATGGCTACTCGAGCAAACTCCGAGGAAGAGGAAAGTGATTGTACCCCTACCCGCCTTTGATTTCAGCTCACTTAAGGCTTCTACTGCGAGATCAGCCAAGAAACCCAAAACAGTTTCAAGGGTTTTGGTGGATGCTTCAGGAGATAAGTTCGCAGAGATTTCCACTCCCTCAGCTGACAAAACTAAAGATGATGTAACAGCTGCTGATTACCAGGTAACCAGGGTGGCTCTAGGGAAAGTGACAGCAAAAGGGGCGCAGCAAGATGCAAAGGATTCCATAGACGTCCTGTGCCAAAATTTGAAAGAAACAAAGGACAGCAGAAATGAGCTTAAGGAAAAAGTGGAGCAGTTGACAGAGGTTTTGATTAAACTCTCAACACCCCTGGAATCCATACCATCTGCTTCTGCTTCTGCCGGATTTGATTTCTCATCGGTGCCTACGATTGAGAAGATTACTAAAAAAGGAAGGGTGGTTGATGAATGTATCCAAAAGTTACTCCAACAAGGGAAGGAAGTAATTCAAGACGTGGTGAAAGTTCATCAGTCCTTGGCAGAGATTCAGAAGGAAGGAGAGAAGATGGATGAGGAATTCACTGAAGAACTTGGACAGCTTGATTTGACTTGTGAAGCTCTCCAAGTGCTAAAGCAAATACCAGCACATCTCTTGGTAGAAGAAGGCGTTCTTCCACATACAGATAAACACTTCCAGCTGATCAAGGCCATCAAGTTCAGAGTAAAGATCCTCAACGAAGCCTGCAGCAAGTTGAGAGAATCAAGAGATAAATTGATCGATGGGAAAAGTGATCTGGAAGAAGAATTGCTAAATATTTGTCCAAAGGTGTCAGTTGGGAACTCAAGTGCCCTATCAGCAGATGATCTCTTCAAACAAGTTCAAGAGACTGTTCAACATGAACCTGTAGATGGATTCGACCTTGAAGTCATTGGTCAGTTTGTGAGGATTGAACATACGTTCGAGGCCTTAAGAAAGCTCAGCAAAAGGTTGAAAAAGCTTCCCGGCAGTGCCAGTGATATCCATGAGACCTGCGAAATGTGGAATGATCATTCCACTGCGCCTGATGAAAATGAAATGCAAGGCATTATTCGGAAGTTCCAGGAGTTCCAGAACAAACAGTCTCAGCTGGAGGAAGAGAAAGGAGAAGAATAAAAAGATGATGACTCGGATTGAGCTCCAACGTCCCATGTCATTTCTATTTTTAGAATGACATATCTTTTATTTCCATTTTGTCATTATTTTTAATTCATACTTTGACTTGATCTCCTGCGTGAGAATCATGCAAAGCTGAACTCTAGTTAGCATGCTACTTTTCAGGATCTGTCCTGTTTAATCTCTAGCTTCTTTTGTTATAAATAAGGGATTCTTGTGCATTCTAAAGGGTCGAGAATTTTTGAAGCATTAAGAGGCTATTGGAAAGGAGAAAAACTTTGTGTTTTCTTTCAATCATTTTGAAGAATAGAAGTTGATATTGTTTTGTAGACTTTGTGTTGTGGAATATATCTTATTTAAGACAGTGTTCTTATGTTCATGATCTTAAAGCTATTCTTTGCATAGAATCTCAGTGTTTCTAATTATCTCGGACACTATATCTGTGATCTAAAACTCGTATGATTATTTCGTGCTCTTTGTTTACTCGAAAGAAAATACGTTTTATCATTGGTATATTTACAAAAGTCGTTAAGAAAATAGATCTTTGTAACCACAAAATAATTTTGTTGTTGGGACTCTACTAGTTAAAAAGCATTTGGCCGTAAAAAAAAAAAAATTCCTTTGATTAAAGATATCATTGACTGTTAAGAGTATATATTATTTACTGTGTTTTAGGTTAGCAATAAACAGGCAGCCTCACCTGTCTTTGAGGAGGGATATTATCCCATGTACTGTGGTTGAACCTCATATTTTGGTTTGACAAAATATCCAACCAACAAAGCCCGACCTCACAATTTGGAATGCTCTGTTGGAAAGAGTTAATAATAAAATCTCGTCTTCGAAGGGTCTCTTACTCTCTCAAGCTAGTAAGATTCAATTGATTCAAATTTCCCTTTAAGTCATTCCAATTTATGTTATGTCTCTTTTCATGCTCCCTGTTAGAATTAGGGAAGCCTTAGAGAAACTTCAAAAGAGGTTCCTTTGGATGGGAGCTGGTGATAAATTCAAATTTCCTTTTTTGACCTGGGATAAGGTTACGAAACCAAAGCTATATGGTGGATTGGGGCTCAAAAACATTTCTCTCATGAATAAGACTTTAATAGCCAAATTTGGTTGGAGGATTGCTAGAGAGGAAGGTCTGTGGATAAAAATCAAAAAGATGGAATATTTGTGGAATATAGGCAGATTGGAATCCTTCTTTAACCAAACAAACCTCCCTAAAGGGTCTCTTTATGGAACTCCTTTGTAGACTCAAAAGAAATTTTATCCAAAGGTATGATTTGGGAAATTGGTAAGGGCTCTAGAATCAAATTTTGGTATGATAATTGGCTTGAGGAGTCCCCTTTAGCAAACTTAGACCGCTGGAAAGATGTGGCTCAATACTACAAGGATTATGGAAAATTTTGGATCTAGGACTTTTGGATCCAGGAAGATACTATCAGATGGGAGACTAGAGAGCCTCCCCTAGATTTTGATGGTTACATCCAACCTTTCCGTGATCTCAACATTCAACTTAAGGATTTCCACATCCCCTTGTTCCAAACCAAGGAGGACTCCATCAAATGGAGAGAATAAGTATATAGAAATTTCATGGTTAAATCCACCTATATGTCTAACTTCAAGAATGATATGCTCAAGGACTATTGGGGGAAACTTTGGGTGAAAGATCTCATCCCCAAGATTAATATATTTTTCTGGTTGACAGTCCAGAATAAAATTCTGACTATGGACAATCTCAGGAAAAGGGGGATGAAGATTCCCAATAGATGTTTCCTCTGAAAGAAAGAGGAGGAATATTTCAATCATCTCCTCCTTCATTTCTCCTTCTCCCATGTTTTCTTTACTACTATTCTAGATCTGTTCAATATCTAATGGATCCTTCCCTTGATGATTGAAGACTATTGCTTTCAATGGGTGAGCACCTTCCATTTTCCTATCTTGACCTCGGCCTAGAACATTTCCCTTCCACATTTTTTTGGGGGTTTATGGAAACCCAGAAATTATGGTATCTTCTACAATCAGAAATCTCTTTTATCGAAAGTTAGGAGGAAAACCTTGAGTTCCATTAAGGAAAAAATTAAACTATTTAAAGGTAAAGTCAAGAAACCATGTCTGAACAGTGAGCAGAAATTTCTTGACAAGTTCTTCCTTGGTCGGGTGGATTACCACACTCCTAAACAGAACTCTAGCTAGAAAAATCCTAGAGGAAATGTTGTAAATTTAAAATTTGATGGAGCCTCTAAAGGGAACCCGGGTCTTGCTAGTGGAGGAGGAATTCTTAGGAATAGTGATGGTGATTGGTTGTTTGCCTACGTGGGTCCTTTAGGTCACCAAAAAAATAACATGGTGGAAGCCATAGCTCTTCTTTAGGGGGTCTTGCTTGCTAAAGATAAAGGCCTCAAGGACATCCAGATCGAAGGTGACTCTCTCCTCATCATTAATGCCCTTAATAACAAAGGTTCCATTAATTGGGCCATTAGCGATATCCTCAACGATGTTAAGGAAATATATAATTATTTTGATAGCATTTCTTATAATCATACCCTTCGTTAAGGTAACAAATGTGTGGACAATATGGCCAATTATGACATCCATTGTAATGATTAGAAGCTATGGTGTAAAGTTGATATATTACCCATGGATATTAATGAGTCCATCAGTAGAAATAGAGGGCACTAAGTTTTATAATGTTGGTACGAGTGAGAATAGTGGCAGTGACATCTTACTTAATATCTTGCCTTCCAAGATTTTTTCCAATGCGAAAGAAGGTCTCTTGTTGAATTTTTGTAGCAAGCAGAAGAAGCTCGGTCTAATGAAGATGGGGGGTAATATGATTCATGTTGAACCTACTAGCCATAACATTGATGCGTACAATAAATCCCTATGGAACAGACTTAGGATTGGGGATTTCAACAATTTCATTGCCAAATTACATGGTCATGGTCCCTCACTATCTAAGGATTTCAGAAAATCTTGGAAAGTAGATAAGTTTGTTGTCAGAGGAATAGAAATTGAGGTGTCTGAGTACTCCATTGCTCAGGTCACGGACATGAAAATGGATGGGCTTAAAATTTTCAAGGATAGAACCCATAGAGAAAAGAAAATTGAGCGATTATTTGTTGGCAAGGAAAGGTGTTCCTACTTTACAGATGGTATTGCTATGTATTTGGAGAGAGGTGTGCCTCCATATTATGAAGTACATCACTCTAGAGGGTAGATACATAAAAATATATACTCACCATTTGACCCTTCTGAACATGTTCCACCATAAGGTTATGGTGAGCATCCCCTTCTTTCTATATATGTTGCTGACTAACTCCTTAGAGGATTTCCAATATGAGAAAGTGGATTCTCCTCTACACGAAGGCCTCATTCTTCTGATGTATGAAAATGGGAAACCTGCTTTGTGTTCTCCCCTAGAAGATCATGTGGATGAGGAAAACCTCACTCTTGCTGACTACTTGACTAAGATGAAGGCTGGAAATCAGAAATTTCGCAGGGAGGTTTCTGGTAAAGATATGGGTGAGGTAGGTCATGGGGAAGCAATCACTTTGATAAAATGGGATAGGGATGGTAATTTAAAGGGTTTTGAGGAGTTGAGCAATAAGGTCCAGTACTTAGAAGGGGTTCTCCATGCAATGGAAGAAATGAATGCAGGCCAAAGGGATTCAATGATGGATTTCATCAATGCTTCCAAGTAAATTATCATTGCATAGGTGAAGTCCAGGCAGAAACTTCTTGAGCTGGAAGACCAGGTCAAAAAGCTCAGCGATAAAATGGAGGAGGGCACCAGAATAAGGATTTTTAACTTGCGCATCAGCAACTCCAAGGATGATATGGAGGATGATATTAATGATAAAGGTGATGAGAGTGGCGGGAATAAAGATATCCACGATGGTAATATTGGGGCATCCCAAAATAATTAACATTTGTTCCCGGTCTGTTGGCAGAATGTTGGTGAAGTTTTGTTGTTTTTCCATTTTTGACATTGTTTCTCCTTCTCACGGGTTTATCCACCTTGATAGAAAGTCTGGTCCTTCTTTGTACGAGTTAATCATGTTTAACTCCCTTCCAGGACTTTCTTGTTTCTTTTTTGCTGGTTTTTTTAATTCTCCTTTTGTAATGGCTCCTAGGAGCCGATCCTTTTTTTACCATATCTAATAAAAAAGTGTATTGTCACCTTGTAATTTCTTTTTCTAATAGGTAACAAATGGTAAATGTAGGATTGTCCTTTTATTTATTTAAATTCTTGGTGGAATGTGTAGATTTTTGTATTCTTTTGGTTATCATTCATTAAATTGGTCAAATTTTTGGTGATTTCTTTCCCAATGGATTCAATTGTTGATCATAGTTCAATTGATCACATTTTTCTAGTAATATTTTCACACACCCCAATGCCTTATTGAAATCTCACTTTCTATCTGCAAATCCTTTAATTTTTTAACCAATATAACTTTGTATTCATGTCTATGAGATTTCCTTTTAAACATTGTGTTGGTTTAGAGAGAAATTATATTGTAGATCATGTATATATTTATCATCATCATTTGTTAAAGTGTGCCACGAAATGTTCCTAGTTTCAATTAGCTTTGTGTTTTCCCCACTAGTGACAACAAATTGGGTGGGAATTCATGGTAGTTAGGCTATTTAGATGGGTCTACTGTGTTATAATTATTTTATTCATATCATTTAACATCAATTAGGTTGTTGTAGGGTCTCTCCCCTAGGTTTTATAGATCCTAAAGAGTAGGAGGTTAACCACCCTCCCATGTTTTGATCTTAAATTTGTCATTCTAGCTATTGAAGTAACACAAGATACAAACATATCTTGTTGTCTACACTCATTTTAACCTTGGTACAAACTAGGGAGCCAAAAATTTCAACAAGGGTTGAGTGGTAAGGGTAGTCTGAACTCACTGCACATAAGATTTATCCTTTTTTATCTAATTCTTTGATGAAGGATATTGTAGGTATCTTGGGTTTCCACTTTATTACGGGTGATTATAGGTTATGTCGATTTTATGTGAATAAGAGTGACATAAATTGAAGAATACTTCTACTTAAGTGAAGAACTCAAGAACTTACAAAAGTGAACTGCAAAAGGGTTCAAGACTATACATATCTAGTCAAGAATTTAATAATTGAGGGAAAGACTTTAAAATAATTGTACAATCTTACACTAGCTCATTTTCTAACTCCAGTCTCCGAAACAAAGCATCTACAATATCTAATCATAATTTTACACCTTTCTACACATATTGATCTTCTATAATCTAATTTTTACTTGTGATAAGTCTTTATCTCCTCTTATGTATTTGATCTATCATTTTATCATTTATCTTTTTTGTAAGTATTAATGTGTTATTCTAATTATGTATGGTTAATTGTGAATTAATCAGATCAAAATAATATCCTATAACAAACCCTTTCATCCTAAAAATTATTTTTGTATCACAGTTACATCTCATATATTTTTTGGGTGTAAATATTTGGTGAACCTAGCTTGTTCTCTAATCTATCAACCCTTGTTTCCCTAAGGTTTGTCCTTCCTATTTATTTTTCAGCTCTATCAGTCTTCAAGTTTTTATGTTTTTCTTCTAATTTCATCTTAGAGAATAACCTAGAACTAATTTTTGAATTTATACCTAGGGTTTCATATTTGGTCCTTCCTTTTAGGTCACTTTCTAGGGTTTCCTAATTATAACATCACCTTTCATTGTATATTTAAAAAATAATTATTATATTTTAAAATTACTCTAAGGTCTATATTAATTTTTTATATATTAAACAAAAAAATATTTTTATTTTCCATAATTTGTGTAAGTTTAAAATTACTATTTTTTTAGATTAGGTAACTATTTGGTTTTGGGGGGACAAAAAAACCCACAGTACAAAAAGGAAATAAAGTATCTAGGAAAAACAACAACCTAGATAGGACAAAAGAACTTGACCAACACAAAGGCCCAACAAGGAGCGAAGCAAACACAACCTTAGATCAATAGAGTATTTTTTTACTATAGTAAAATTACTATTTTTAATAATAAGGGCTTAATCAGAAAGAATACACTTGTTTTCAAATTCCATGGATATTTTTATTCCAAATATTCATATTATAAATAATTTTTTTGTTTATTTTTATGCATTGTCATTTTAGTAATTGGACAATAATCATTATTTTCTAACCATCACTTTTGGGTCCTGTCCTCTATGGTATCTTAAATGTTAGCCTCCCATTTGTTGATTAGTGTATAATGTTTTTCTACTTGAAATCTTCTCTCTTAATTTTTACTATCATGGCCCATAATTTTAGGAAAGAGATCTCTTTCTATGATTTCATGTAAATACACTCCTCACTTCAATATGATGCCATTCATCTTTGCTAATGAATTTGGAACCAATCTAATGTATGCCCCTGATTGGTGCATTATTTTTTTCATAAAATTATTTCCAAACTCTTTATCCATCTTCCATGTGAGGAAACACATACTATTGATCCAAAAAATTACCTAGTATTAACCATTCACCTAATATACACTCTAATGATGGTTACCATTGTGATGATGACATCCACAATCATTATAATAATATTAGATATTATAATACTTATGAATTTGAGACTTCATTTACTTATGAACAAAAAATTGATACTATATCTCCCAATTGATCTGAGCTATGTTTTGATGATGATGATATTAGTTATGAGTATATATCCAATGATTTCAATTGTCCCAATGATGATCCACAAGGCTCAGCCTTCACTGGTCATCTTGAAAAGTTACCTAACACTAATAATGAGGTGTTTCCTAATGACATAAAATATAGTAAGTGTGTAAGTGAATCCTTTTTTGATAATGGTATCTCACATAAGTGGTTCTATCCTACATGTAATATAATACTTAATGGTACCTTTTCATGTCTAATAATTACATGGATATGGATAGTGATGTTGAATGTTCTTCTACTTATATAGATGGTGATGCACCTATTGATCTAGCTATTTCATGCAATAATTTTTTTTACACATATTGATCTAGCTATTTCATGAATTTTGTTTTATTGATGCGTGTACCAATGATATGTCTACTTGTGTTAATCCTCCTATTAACAATACTAATGTTGTTATTTATGTATCTACTCTTCCTACTGAGTGAAAAAATAATACCCCCATTTTTGTTTCTTACATACCTCTTATCAATACCACTGTGGAAAATGATAATATATCTTTTTTTCCTATTACAGAGGTGAAAACATGTCAATATATATCCTCTTATTAGTTTTCTATGTTGAAATAAATTCTTGTATATAAGAACATGATATGCATAATGTTGATATCATTCTAAACCCACCATCTGTAAATGATCCTATCATCAGTTATAATGTTATCCTATAGTCTATTCAAGTGTTAAAACATTATTTTCACGTGAAAATTCAAGGCATGACTACCAAAATCAATTCACTTATGGATGAGATAACAAATATACAAAATCCCCACATATTTTTATACCTTCACATGTTCCTATTCCACCTCTCTCTATAGATCCTAATTTTCATGTTGTTAATATTTCCTCTTCTACTTGTGGAAAAGTTAAGGATTTACATTCCAGAAATAATTCCTATCATATTACACTCCAAACTACTATTTTTATGAGTCCTCCTCTTGTCCCTACACAAAACTCATTATAGTTTGACAAATATCATCATCATTCATATGAAATTTTGCTTATATTACTTAATACGTATTTTATTCGATTACCATCAAATGACCATGTTGGTTGTATATTTTTTTGGAGACAAAATGTGGTTTTCAACCACAATATGTGGGATTAAGTCCTTCCTCAAATAAGGGGAGGCGTCCTATTTATTGCTAATATATGAAACAAGAAAGAATATCCACAATATTTAAAATATTCTATCTTTTCGGTTGGATCTCTCCCTGTTAGATATTTTTTTATTTTTAAGAAAGGAATGAGAAGATTGGAGAATGTAGTTTTGAGAGATTTTTTAGAATGGGAATGATAATGTAAGAAGGATAGAAGAAAATACTTGTTCTTTCTATAGGAAAATGAAAATCCAAGTTTACTCACACAAATGGAGTATAATAATAATAAATTGCATTAATTTTATATTACTATATTTTGGAATCACTAGGAACAAAAATGCATTGAATATAAGAACAAAAACATTAAAAATGAGAATAGTCTCAACACAAAGTTTGAAAATATGTCTCTTTTTCCTTCGTAGCTAGAAAATAAATTAAAAAACATTTTTTTCCTTTTCTTTCCAAAATTATAGAAAAAATTTCAACAATAATCCATAAAAAATCCTATCTAAACAATATCCTCAATTTTAAGATAATTGTTACATTTATAGAGAGAAGGAATATAGATAAGAGGATCAGTTACATTCCTTGAGTAATTCTCAATCTAAAATTAGTAAATATTAAATTTACATATTAAAAGCCCATTTATTGGTTTTTATGCAAAATGACCAGTTCAATTTACATTTTGATACAAAATATGTCCAAGCATATTGAAAATTTACATGCTTGAATCAAAAAGGGAAAAACACAAAAAGTGTCAACTAGATTTTTATTTCTTCGTCTTTTGGTCATCATCTATATCCCGATACTCACAAAACCTCTATATCATATCATGTACATCTTTATCATTTGTTCCACATGAATATTGGTTGAACACATCACATGTGTTTATTACCTTGATCAATTTACTTGGGAGTATTGGAAGCTTCTTGAGGAATTTTGTAAATTTTTTAAAAACATTCTAATATAAAACCATTTTATCGATTGATTATAAATCAAATATTTTTTCCACTTCCAATTTTTTTCAATCAAGTCTTTGAAATTGGAAAATATATTTCTAGATGGTAACATATTCAAATCTTCATCAAAGAATTGGAAGGGTAGCTTGGAAAATTTATCACCAGTGTCGTTGGTGACATTTATTCCTTCTCTCCTTTCCCTTTGCAACTTGTCACTGGCCTCCTGCAATATTCTTACCCAGAATTCAATGTCCTCATATAATTCATAATTTCTACCTCTTTCCTCAGTCACATTTTCCTACACTAGGGTATTGGAATCTACCTATTGATCTCATTTAGGCCCTCCAGAGTGATTTGCTTGTTATCAATGTAATTATAAACATTGACTTCCTTATCAATGATTTTTTGACCATCTTTAAGGAGTCTTTCAATATAATTGTTAACAACTCAACCTTGTTTCCCTATATTATCATCCACCATAATAGATGATCCATTAATGTTGGTTGTTGCAAGAGTGGTGACCGGAGTCAAATGAGTTAGCTTAAATAACAGGGTAATGAATTTTTTCCACTTTCTCCTTCGACTAGTCTTTGGTAGCTTTGATCTTATTGATTTTACCAAATAAATTATCCAAGGACACTTTTAGGTATTTTGGTACTCGTTACGTAGTAGCTTTCCATAAGGATACTTTGGTTATCTGATAGTAAGTGGTTGTTATATCATTTTATTTTATCCATAGTAGGCATGGCGATCTCAGTAAACCTTTCTCAAAAATAATAAATTGTGATATGAGAAAGTTTTTTAGGTTACTTTTTTGTGTGGGAAGGGTTTGGTTTCAATGAGATATAATCAAATACCTCTAGAATTACAACTTTCTTCCTCTTGTTTGGGATTTGGATTTCCATCCAAAATGGAATGGATGAGGGAACCATTTTTTATCGAGGAGAAGTAATCATGGCATTAGCACTAGGAGATGTGGTTCAACAACCAAGAGAGGAGTGAATAAAATAACCATGGGAAGAGTGGAAGAATGAGAAACAGAAGAAATGGGAGAGGAATACACAATGGAAATTGTAATTGAAGATGAGGAGAGAAGATTCACTTGAGGGGAACTTAAGATAATATTAACCCTTGAAGAGAGTGGAGGAAGAGAAGAAAATACTTGTACCATGATGGAAATAGGTGTGGAAGAAGTGGGAGGAGAGGAAATGATAATGGATGATGTGAGAATTGGGCATGTGTAAATAGTAGAGGTTTTTAGTGGTGTTGTGGAAGTAGGAGAGGAGAGATGAGGGGAGGGAATGCAAGGAGGATTAAAATGATGCAGTGAAACATGGGAATCCAAGCTTATGAGTGGTATAGAATTGGTGATGAGAGGAAAAGAAATGGGAGAGGGTTGAGTGACCGTGGTACCTATTGGCATATATGGACTTTTATCGGGATATGGGGAATGCACATTCACCACTGGTTTTGGAGTAGAAGAAGAAATAGACTTCTCTCCTTTTCTCACAAATCTAAATCTAATGGGCTTCATAAGTTATTTTCTTTTATCTTAAGGATATTGTGAAGGATGTACTTCTATTGAGGCTCTCACATCATGATAAAGGATAAATAACTATCTAATCATTTGGGAGTGATTCCCAGGTATATTATCCTATGGCTGTTTTGATTTATAATGTGTGTTATACTCTCCTTGATGGAAACACATTCTTTCTCGAACTAATTAATTGACGAAAATCCCAAATTCTCAACTGTCATCTTATTATATATGATATAGGACATTACCATCATCCACCATACCTTCAAGGACATCTGTGATGTTATATTTTATGACCTCTTTTAGGGTCAAACTGATATAATATTTCATCCTTATGGAAACCTCATCCCTGTAATCAATCCATATATTCTCAAACTTAGGTAGGTGCAAATGCAAATTTCCCAATTTCTTCATTACTCCCATGTAATTAAAATTGAGCCTTACATGGAAGGACTTGAGGGACATACTCTACATTTATGAGTTAATTCACTTAGCCTTGATAACAAATGAACATTTATAATGGTTGATTGAGATAGGAAAATGAATTCCCACCTTGTGTTTCCTCTATTGAAATATGTGTAGGTCCATGAATTGTCTTACCAATTCCATTAATACCCATTTATCACTTGGGTATATTGGTATATGGGAATCCTTGAAATCCCCTTACTAAAATGTACGTTAAGGTTAGGAAATGTAATAAATACATCCCCAATGTAATACTACATTCTATTCCAAGTCGTTGTATCGATGCTTGGATAAATCTTTGTCCAATATGCATATAAAGGTATAAAATAAAGCATCGTTTACCCTCCTAAAATTCTTGAGACTTTCTTGTAATTTCAAGTGAGGATAGAAATTATAGACTAAATTTTATTTGTTTGATCCTTTTTGTATTAGACCCAGGATATATCCCCATTCCCATTGTAGCATAAGTTAGATAGGAAATCATATAGAATTTTCTTGTCATATGAACTTCCTTAAGTTAATTTTATAATGAATCCTTGATAAATTCTCCCCATCTTAAATCATTTTGATTCTTCCATTTGATATGGATGAAATGATACATCTATTCTTGAAATTATTTGTCCTTAGAAAGACCTACCACTTTGTTGAGAAAACTAATGGTGTCATTGACTTCTAAAATGAATCCATTTTGAGGTAGGGTGTTTGGGAACCGACTGATTACAGGCTTTGGATTTTTAAAGTAGTTCTTGTTTATATGTTTAATACAAAATGAGGAATTTTCATTCCAAGCCTTTTAATCCTTTTCAAGATAAATGTCCACATACTCATAAAGGTTGGGAAGTTTGAGAAAATAATCAAACTAGGATGCATCTAGCCTAATCACTACTTCCTCGTCTTTATTTTTAATCATATTGGTGTCACCATCATAGTGACTTACTAAGTCAAGTATGAATTCAAGACATCATGCTAAAATAGGGATGGTTACAACTAATGCCAATATGTTTTCATAGATACTTCTATCTGTGGTGATTTATATGTGTTTTTTACCCTATTCTAGAACTAAATCATGTCGATGTTCCCAAGCTCTATATCCATAATATCAATATTAGAATAAATTTTTCAAGAGGGAACCACCCCTTGATAGCTATAATTCATCTCCAGGTAATCATTGCATTTAGATAATTCTTCCTTCTCTTTACCCTCAGCTGATTAAGAAATTGGAATAAGAATAATAACTGAGAACTTTCCAAGAAACCTTCCTGAATGCCTTCTAAAATAAAACTAAAACAACCCACTTTCTTAGCACACACAAAATTATGAAACGATGCTTGGAGATATTTTTACTTTGTCGAACACCTTGACAATACCCACACACACCTACCAGAAAATTGAAATTTCTCTGCACCTCTTAAATTATGAAGCACTAGGTGGAAATATTATCATCTTCTGGACCCTTGAAAATATAACACATATTTATAGGGCTTATAGACTTCCTTGCCAACATGTAAATCCTGAAAAAGGCAATTTAGGGTTTAAGACATTCTTAACATCTCTAAAATTTTCAAAACATATCATTGGGTTTTTCTAATATGTTTCACATCTCAAAAAACTCAAAACACTAAGACATAGTTTTCACCTTAACAATAAGGTTGAAAATCCCAACATAAACTTTATCAGTGTTTTTGACTTATCTGTTAAGATGAAAATTTTGAATAATGTCAAGCTTAAGTTTTTAGATCAAATCCACTTTTCCCCATTGAAAGAAAATGTAGACACCCCAAAACCACATACATGTTCCCAAATTATCCTCAGTTATCCAAATCCTTTATGATTGACTAGTTGAATTAATTAATTCATGTATATGCACCTGTAAGGAGTCATTAAATTATTTCCTTGCACCATATTAGCTAATTTAATTAACATCTATTAAATAAATGGTTAATTAATCATCTTAAACTTTATAGCTAATTAAATTAGTTACTTAATTAGAAAATACACCTATTTTCCTAGTCAAATTCCACTTGGACTCCACTTGGATTCCAATTCCCTATTCCAATCAACTCCACCTTTAGAATCCTATAAAGATGGGGGCATTAAACTTTCATGTACAACTACCTTTCCAGATGTAATTTTTTCCAATTGAATTTATTTACTATCCCGTAAATAGGAATAAGTTTATCCAAATTGTTTAACCTCCCTAAAGTTGTATTTTTAGAATGCACATTTAACCAACTGTAACTACTCTCAAACCACTACTCAACCTCTATAAAATAATAAGGTTATCCCTTTACAACTCCTCTTAGATCTCTCTTGCAGTTAAGCAAGAAAACCCTACTATTTTTCTCTCCAATATCTACATATCGGAAGCTTTCTCAAAGCCAAATCTATGTTCGTAACATTTTCCAATCTGCATTCAAAGGTCACTTTCATGAGCCCCCATAATCTAAACTCTTACAAGGTTCCACAAGCTTAAATCTTCCACAACCTTATCATCAAGGTTTTGAAGGATGACATTGAGGATAAGTTTGCTACTTTGTGTGCTTGTCTTTCTATTTATGCATAGTTTTGATTCACTTCATTGACTTGGATCTCATTCTCCCAAGTATTATACTTCAAGACTTATTGAATCTTTTGATTCTATCCTTTGAATTAGAAGCCACCTGCCCAAGTATCATAATTTAGGACCTATCGAATCTTTTTATTCTCTCCTTTAACTTGGATTTCATCTAACCAAGTCTCGTACTTCAGTACTTATTGAATATTTTGACTCTATCTTTTGACTTTGGCCTCTTTCACCAAAGTATCTTACTTTTCGTGTTAGGAAATACTTGATAAAATATGCGGAACAATCCCTCAACGAATCAAAATAATAGAAATAATATGCAGAAAATATTATAGATCTCAAATAAAAGTGTAGGATAAAAGAACACAACACAAAGAGATATTATTTAACATGGTTCACCCAATTTGCACTACGTCCACTAAGAATCACTTGCTCATATTTTACTACAAGCCACCACTCTCTCAGTACAATACCCAGATCTGCTTGAAGCTATGCTCAATAAACTCTATAGAATTCACACTCAAATTCAGATACATTTAGAATGTTACATAATACTACCATATGCCAAAAACCATACAAGTAAAAAACTGCTTTAGAAAAAAAAAAATCTTGGTGGTTGTGCCCCCAAACCCTAGCGAGATAACTGTGGAAAGTGTACAATACTCTTGGTGTATAGTCTTCAACATTTTCACAAATGAAAATAGGATCCACAACCTAACATTACGACTTATTGAATCTTTCAATTCTCTCCTTTGACTTATACCTCATCTACCCAAGTCTCATAAATTTAGACTCTTTCAATGTTTCAATTCCCTTCATTGACTTGGATCTTATCCACCCAGATCCTACAAATTTAGAATATTTGAATCTTTGGATTCCCTCCATTAACACTGATCTCTTTTGACCAAGTCTCATAAATTAGGACTCAACAAATAATGGATACATTAAAAATGAATCTATTTACTTTGATGACTTGGACCTCATCTTTCCAAGTCTTGTAAATCAAGACCATGTGACTTTAATAAACATGGACTTCTTGCACATGTAATCTTCACACTAGGGGAGGTTGTTTTCACCTTCAATAAATTTAATAGTAATATCTAATTGTTTCATTCCATTGGAAGAAATCTCAATCATAACATTATCATATATTTGCACTCTTCACCTATAGGATACATGTTAATCTTGTTTCTATTAGGAATTTTGTATCTCATCCCTGTTATGGTTTATACCACTCGAGATATTAGATATTTTTACCTTTGATTTTGTCTTGAATATTACTGATGGAAAATTTTCCTTTTAAATAATCTCTATTTAACAGAAAGTACTAACTTCTTTACCTTATCCTTTTTGAATTCCCATTTTAGTCTATCGTGTTGAACCCTTGCGCCCTACTAGTCAAGTGTGGATGAGACTTGGGGAATAATGTTCCTTCCCAACAATTATATATCAACATATAGGAAAAAATCAATACAAATATATATATCAATAATTACACCTTTCTTCCTTCATAGTCTTTGGTGATGAGTCCATACTACTTACTAGTAGTATGAGACTGGGAATAGAGATAAGTAACCTTACTTTCCTACGTTTTGTCTTCAATGTTGAGCCATTTCTCTAACTAGTGGCATAGGGAAACATGTAGGGGTCCCTTTCAAAAAAAATTGAACAAAATAAACCCTTTGGAAAATATGAATCAAAATTGCATAATCAAAAACATCCCAAATTTTTCTTATGTTAAGAGAAACAACAATTCCTTCGACCAAATCTTGCCAATCAGTAGGCCATCTATGGATCTAAATCTCATCAAAACCTCTAAAGTGGAATCATTTTGGAGTTGGTCAGGTAATCTTGACTAGACATAAGTCATATTTTCCCAAATGGATCATTTTTACACCTTGTGTCTTGGCATCCATCATCTTAATTTTCATATCACTATTCTCCTAGTTCTCACAACCTTCATGGCTCTCGGTGATGAGCCCTTGCATCTTCCTATTTGCATGGAGTCATGAGTGGAGTGAGAAATCATATCAATATATCATTTACATTATACCAATTGAATTAAATGCCTATAATTTTTTTAACATGAGCTCAAATAGTGCACCCTTTTACCAAGTCAAAATACAAAAACATGCAAATATGTTTCAAAATACAAAAAAAAATTAAAATGTCTCAAAATAAAAAAAACATTTAAATATGTTTTAATATTCAAAAACATTCAAATATGTTTCAAAAACCAAAAACAATATAAAATTGGTAAAAAATAAAAACATTTAGAAATTTTTTAACAAAATTTCAATTACTAAATAACATAGTTCAACAATATCATCATTTAACGACAATCCTACTGATCATTCTATCTCATATTTTAATAATAAATTTTATTTCACATGGTGTATATATATGCTAGAGGAAATTAATTACCCTTTCACAATATAGTTTTTCTTGGGGCAAACTTGGATTTCACATTTTAATCCAATACAATGAAAAAATCAATGGGATTTGACAAGAGCATTTTTGGAGTATCTAAGCATCAATCCGCTCTTCGGCATAATATAATCCTCCTGAATTCTAAGATATCACTTAGGGGAATTCATATATGTCTAATTATTTAATGTGGAACACATTAGCAGTGTCATTAGACGCCGCTATTGAAAATTGTGTTATACTGCTACGATTTGTCAACGTTGTGACAATTTTTTTCTTTTGTTAGTTTCTTATTTTATTGTACTTTATTATTATAGACCAATTGAAATAAATTTATTATCATCTTGGTTTACAAATTTTGGTGTGGTTAATTATTGTTCATATTGGGTTTGTTTAAAAGTCTTGTTTTATGTCTTATGACTGCTTGCATGTACTTTTTTTCATCCCTATTTATTAAATAAGCCATGGTGTGTCTTCATTTTTGTTGTTTAAATAAGTTTATTAATATTTCTTTATGTTTTTTCTAATTTCAAGTACACCACTCTTCTTTAAAAAAAATCATATATTCCATTTTTTTTTAAATGACAAAAAATCGAACAAACATTCACTTATCACATAAATCCTAAATTAGGAAAACCCATGAATTTAATATTTCAACAATTCAATAGAATATTGATAAAGTCCTACTTTTATATACTACCCTTGTGATCATTCCAATCTTACAACTGTCACAACACATCCTCTTCCCTTTTTATGATTAATCTCTTCTTGGGACAAGGTAACACAATTGTTTTTCCTTCTCGATATAACTTCTTCTGGGGAAATTTATCTTATATTAATTTTCAAAACAGATCCATCAAGATTATCTTTTGGAGTATCTAATCATCACTCTTCTCTTCGGTATAATCCTATTCCCATGCATTTCATAATTTTAGTTCTTCAGAGCATTTACATTTCCTTAATCATCATTGTGGAAAGCATTAGGGGCATAGTTAATTTTCATCTTTTCAAAGTTGTGTTACATTGTTGATATTTTATTTTTGGACCAATTACACACATTATGTTATCATCTTGGCTTCTTCATAGCCTTGGTGCATACTTTTGGGGCATATATTGGGTTTTTTTTTTTTTAATCTTTTCTTTATTGTGTGTGTTTGTTTACGTGCATTTGGGTTACTATACACACCCAAATTTGTAGGGTGCTACATTGTTAGAACAATTAAAATCCTGAACGATGATAAGTATCGATAGAAATGATATCCAAGTATGATTTCTCACTTGAATCATGTTTTTGTAGCTTTTTTTACCTTAGTTATCTTTTTCTAGCTTTCATTAGTTTTTATGGAGCCTTTTTCCTAACATTTTATCCTTCAGTTATGGAACTACGTCTGTTATTGCGTAACCATCACAGAAATTGCATAACCATCAGTCTACATTGAGTAGAAGTTACATAACCACCATGGAATTTGTGTAACCACTGATATGTGTAGACCGGCGGTTCCTTGTACATTAACCTGAGACTTTTCTAGCGTGTTATAAACATGTGTTTCCCTCTTTTGACTCATTTTTCTCACACGTTTCTTTACTGAATCATTTTTTCTTGAGCTTTTTATATGCATATAGAATTATTATTCTGTACTTACTATTATTAGAATTTTAACTGCCCCTCCCATGAGTGATGTGACACTTCCTGGATACCAAGTGGGTTGGACCACTTCTTTGCCAATTTTCTATGAAAACCAACTTTTTCCCGAAGATTTGGTTAGAGTATTTTGATTTGGAATTACACCATTATGCTACTGAAATCTTGCCAAGAAGTACACAAGAAAACACATTTCATTTTCCTTTTTATTCTCTTTCTTGCATTACCACCAGACTTCCTACAAAATAGCTAGCTCCTACACTCCTTCATTTCTTCTGCACATTACTAACACAACTCCCTAGAGACGTTTGGACATATCATTGGAAAATAATCTCAGGGGATCACAAAGAATTACAAGTATTGGAATTATCTTTGTACTACATTTCTAGGTTGGAGGTGTTATTATATACCTAGAAGCTTCCTTTATTTAGATAGATTTCAATTCATAGTATGTTAGAATACATTTGTTTTAAGGAAATAGAATTTACCATGGTTTTAATTTTCCTATAAGAAGATTCCATTGAGGATTTCTTCTCATCTCATCCCTATGGATTTGTATGAGACGAATTTGGAGGAGGTTCCTGTGCACATATTTTTTCAATTCTTCACAATCAATTTACCTGAAGAATTCATTACATTCATTATTTCGATCTCATTAGCACACAAGAAAATATTTTGTTGAAGGTTTCTTCCCTACCTATCCCTGTTGATTTACACAGGAAGTTAGTTTGAAGAAGCTTCTTCATTTGTGTGGTAGTTTTCATTTCTTTACATTTAGAAAGCTTATATAAATCTAATTCTTTTTTACCAATAAAGCTTCAGGGTAAGAAATTACTTCTAAGAAGCTTTTAAATCTTCCCATGATTCTAAGGTAAAACTAAAGAAATTCGTATCCATGATTACAAATTAGGAAAATATTCATTTTAATTGGATTATATTGGATTAAATCCATTCTACAATGGGGAAATAACCACATATGGTTATTTCACTGTTTATTTTATTTTATTTTAGAGTAGAATTAATTTCCATTTTATTAGAAGAAGTTGTATTTTATGTGAAGATTTATTTTATTTAATTCTAGAAAATAAAAAATACCCTAAAACATTAAAGTAAAGTAATAAGCTTATGTTATTTGTCTTATTTCCTTTATGTTAAAAATAATTGAAAATGCAAAAATAAGTAGATTAAATTTACTTTATTGCTCCAATTAATTAGTTTCCTTTTGTTAAATTAATTAGTTATATGTAGATTTAATTAGATCCGATGAGAGTAATCAATTTGGTTTTATTTAAATTTGTTTGCATTTCTTTGTTAATTTAGGCACATATAATTAATAAGATGGGAATCAAAACCAACTCCTTATGTTTCCTTAGTTTTCATAGGCTACCCAAGCGTTGACCTTTCCTCTTTTGGATTCTTTGTGTGTGATCCAAGAGTGCCACAACCAAACACAGTTACACAATTGACAGATATCAATCAGGGCCTCAAAAAAATTATGCTTCAAACCACACCAGTTCCACCCAGTATCATCTTACAGTTGACAGCCTTTGTGATGCCTGTTAAAACAACCCACTTGAGACCCAAGAAAAAACCTAGGATTAGTAAGGAAAATAATGCGATATTTTTTTTATTTAGAAGTGTCTACAACCAGGTTGTAAGAAAACAGTTGACACTAACAGGTTTCAGAACAAGATTAATCTACTATAACATACTTTTCCTTTATTACAATTATCAAAGGTCACAAGGTCCAAATTTTAGGGTTAGAAGTTTCAGTTAAGTTCAGGGGGTAAATCAACATCATACCCACTCTCTAACAGGATCAGAGTTTCAACTAGATTTTTCTTATAATTAATGCATTCAAAATTTCCCTAAATCATTTCCATTGGATATAAAATTTTCTCACCTTTCCAACGATGTAAAGAAGTCCTCCTAAATCCTTGTAGAACTCTAGATATGGACCGGTGGACCTTAGGGGTCAAATTTTCTCCCAAGGGGACATGTGTCGAGCGGGAAAGGAAGCCCATTTTTCATATTGGCGGGTCATGGGGTGGTGTTTGAAATTTTTCTTGCACTAGAGAAAATTCCCATTCATTCCCATCACTCTTTTGTGCCATCAGGGACACGTGTGGGGCTCCGAGCTCACGCGGGGAAGGTTGGAAAATTTTGCCAAAGGGAGGGAGAAAATCTAAATTGGTGCCCACGCACCCACGGGTCCACCAGGGACACATGGTGCTCAAAAAAACCACACAAAGAAGGAAGGAGGGAAGGGTGGGGTGGCGGAAGTGTTTGGAAGGTTTCACCATGGGGGAGACAAAGGGAAGAAGGAACACACGGATCCGCGTGTCCATAGGGAATAACACCAAGGCAAGGGCGGGAGTACGGGGCTCCGGGGAAACTAAGAAAAGTTTTCCCTAAAAAAATTTCAAGGGAGAGAGAGAGTTGTGAGGGTTTCCCCACCCCACTTTCACCCCCCCATGCTGCCATGTGGCAGCCTCTGGTTGGCTGCAAGATGGCGGGGAGAAAGATAAAATTTTCCCACAATTTTAAAAGGCCCAAGGGACAAAACAATACCATGCCTCCGCCGCTGCCCCGCGAGGAAATGTGGCAGCCTCTAATTGGCTATGGGCCAATGGAGGAAATTTTAAAATTTTTCCCCAAGAATTTTTCAAAAAAAATTCTAAGGATAATTTGACGAGAAATTTTCGGGCCACGGGCCCGTTAGGGAAAATTTTCCCAAATTTTCCCGCCAAGGCAAGAAAATTTAAGAGGTTCATAACTTTATCTAGAAAGCTCAATTTTGGGAAAATTAGGACTTTCTGGAAATCTCTCAATGCCCTCTTTGCACATAAACCACAAATTTTACATTTTGATAAAGTTTAAGGGGTCAATTTTATGAAAATTATCTGCAGGCTTTTAAATAGCAAACTAGTAAATTTTAACTTAAAAATTTGATTCAATTTGATCTTCTCCTTCACTCAACATGCCAAAAAGACATGGAGGATTGTTCTAGGGAGGATTCAGAGTGTTTTAGGAAGGTAAATTTGTTCAATTGGTTCTAATTTGTATTTTTCCAACAATTGACAGAAAACGGCTGTGAAAGAGATTGGGCTTGATTTTGCAATGTTTAAAATGTTTTCTTAAGTGTTCTTTGTCAATTTGAGTTCATCGATAATACAGAGTGCTAAATTTTAACATTTCCAAGTCGATTATAATGTGCAGGCTCGAACTGTACATTTTAATTAAATAAGTTCTAGTTTTAATTTTACAACAGAGATCCATTTCGAGGAAAATTTGTATATAAATTTTGTCATTTAAGTGTGGTATTTTATTTCTAATATAATCTAATCTAATACATCTAGTTGTTTATAAACAAACCATTCTATATCATATGCAAATACTGAATTCCATTTTACATATTTCCAAAGATACAAGATACAACATTATTTCCACGTACATTTCTCCTTTTCAAATAGAGATCTAACTATCTCTTTTTCCATACAATAAAACATTGAATTAAATCCAACAATGCATAGGAGAGAAGATATTTCAATTCTTTATTGACTTCAATTATAAAAATTTACATCTTTCAATGTTTGAATGCAATTAATAGAATTCTATTCCTTTCCAATAACAGAATAGAATATAATTATCCTTCACATTCGAATGTACAAATTTTACAATCAATTGAAACATCTTTTCTTCACAAATATATATTACAATTTCATCCACTTCAAGTGGGAAAGGTTACAAATGAATTTGTTTCAAAAGGGGATGGAAAAACTGTCTTCTTTTGCTCTAGAACAACAACATGCAAGTTTCCTCCATTTTCAATTTGATCACAACAAAAGTGGGGGAAAGGCAACGCTCTCCACCCAACCAAGACATCCAATGAAAGGAGAATCCATCCTTCATCATTGGCCCCCAAGCCCCAGCCAAAAAACAATAAAAGGTGTGATTCAACCCATGGAAACAACTAGCTTCCACAAACACAAAACATTCATTCAACATGCATAATTCAATATAAAACACAGTCCAAAAAAAGACAGTAGTTTACAACTGCATTTACAAACATTCAAACAAAACTTAGGCTTGATCACGCAAGCCAAAGGAGAAAGAACTATGGAGGAAGCTAATTATGCCTCCCAATGGGAATTGGGCATCCACCTATTATAAACCACCAATAAAATTCATCACACATTTCCTTATGCCCCCCACAATCCCTCCTTATTCCCCCCATAGACTTCCTTATGCCCCAGACAAAGTAAGAAATGCAAGCTATTTCTTTTCCATGCTGGATCCCAAACCCAAACTCCCTCCACAAAATTCTAATGCCAATGGCATTCCTTATGCCCCCCCACATGGATTCCCCATAGCCTTCTCCTACACCATCCCTATGGAAGTCTACCCAACCAGCCAAAAAATAAATCAAAAACATGCACCATTCACACAACACAACAAGAAAGTAACAACATAAAAGAAGGATTAAACTCCTACCTCTCCATAGTAGCTTTTGTTTCTAAATAACAAGCTTCAGTGCCCAAAACACAGTCCCAAAACAGAAATCTCCAAGCATGCAAAGTTTCTCCAAAATCCTTCCAAAATCAAGAGCTCCAAAACAATAAAATGTGCCCCCAAATAAGTTTTCCAAAATGATTCAACCACCCAAAACAAGCAAAGAGTTTGAATTTTATAGAAGAGGGAAGAGAAGAGGATTATGTGGATCCATGTAGGATGTCACATCACACATCCTCAACTTCAACACAAAATACAAATTTTCATTCTCCAAGGCACAATAAAGAGGTGGGTGAAAATATGACAAGTTACGTGCACACTCCAAAAACCCCACAACCCAATAGGACTGCAAATTAAATAAAATGTAAGAGAGTGCAATCAAAAATTGTAACATGATTTATAAAATGCATTAAAAAAATTCTAAAATCACCCCTCCAACCATAAGTATGGTTGGTAAATTAAATTGAGACGTATGGGACAAGTGTTACTTGTCCCACAAGCCTCCAAAAATAGCCCCCAAGGATAAATTTGAATTCCCAAGGAGGTGGAGTGTTTCATACTCCAAAATATGACTTACACAACTCTTACACAATTCTTACACATCCCTTACATAATTAATACAAAGAGCCGAAAACTTCCATTATTATTTTCCCATATCCCAATTCAATTTATTTAAATTTTAATCATATGATTTCCCACATTAATTCTCCACAATTTAATTAAATAAAAGAAGGGAACACTTCACTAATAAAATACATACAAACAATAATAAAATTTAACCACATTAATAAAATACACAAAGCCCATGGTCACAGATAAAGGTGACCACCCCCCATGGGAATCCCTAATAATCAACAACACAACATGATAAAACTAGTTTCCATGCTAACCTTGTTGAATTCACCTAGAATTTCATTGTGGTTGGTCTCCAATCCCCCAATGTTTGTTGTGATATTTAACCTAAAAAACAAAAATACCTCCTTTGGCCTTGTGGCCATATCAGAACATCCCATATGATATAAATAAAATCACAAAATCATCTAAGTATGTGAATCATAACAACATCAAAGCAATTTAACAAAATCACTTATAATTTATATTAGCAACATCAAAGTAACAACTATATCATTTGCAATTTAATCAACAACTATATCATCATCATATAATGTCCATTTTCTAGATCTACTCATAATATCCAAAATCACATGTCCGAACAACATCCATAAACCATCCATGTCAAATAGTATATCATCATCCACATAGGAGTGTTTATAATAATCATCATGCATCATAACCAAATCAAGATCACCAATAATCCATGATCAAATGTCTAACAACATACTAAATCAAAACATAATAATGTCCATAATGAAATCAACTCTATCAAAATAGGTATCAAAAGGTGTCAAAGGGAAGTGGGCACTACAGCCTTGAAGGACGAAGGAGATAAATCTAACGAGTAATGGCATAATTAGCATGGATGAGATTATATTTCACAAGCCATATATTTTTCCTTCCCATACATCTCTTCTCACACCTCCATGACCTTATTTGGATATTTTGACGTAGTATACGTAAAATGATTCCCACGTATCTAACAACCCATTCAAGGTATATTTGGTGATTTTTATATTGATCAAAACCATCGTGCAACCATTATCCTTGACCATTATATCTCACACAAACAAGTTATAAAGGCGTTCATTTCCTTAAACGATAAAATTCCCATAGTTCCCGTAGAAAACATTCATTTTTCTTGATCTAACTTTTATCCATTTTCTCCTATTTTCATATATTTCATATATCCACCCTATTTATTAATTCCATAGCCATCCATCCATGTCATATTAGTTATCTCGGCATGACCTCAGAAGGTTGAGTGTGTACTAGAGTCATGTGTTGATTCTTAGACGTACAAAATTAGTGAACTCGATGTGAAGGACTAGTTCCTTTGTATTTCATTCTATTTCATTGTTATTACCCCTGTTATGAATAAAACTTAGCTTAATTCATCATTAATTGATATTTGAATAAATGTAATAAGTTAAAGTATTTAATTAAATAATTTCAACTTATGTCAATAGATATTAGTTGTCCTTAGTTTTTAGTTAACTAAGTGATAGTGTTATCATCCCAATGTTTGTGGGATCATGTTCTATCTTTTACATATTTTGTTTCCAGATGATTTCCATGAGGGGAAATAGAGGCAATTAGGGGTAATATGTTATTTTTCCATATTTTCTCAGATTATATGATTTGTTTCCATATATTGTAGATGAGATATAAGTTGTCCAATATCTATAAATATTGCAGCTCTCTCATTTGTTTGTAATGCTTGAATTTGATAAATATACAAGCATCGTCTTATTTATGTGCAAAGATTCTATGTCAAATATTGTTTTCAAGTATTCATTTTCAATATTTGGTATCAGAGTAGTATTTTGATCCAAAGAGGAGTGTAGGAAGTTTTAGGGAAGTTTAGGGAGATCTAGAGAAACTACAAAGCTAGGAGGAGCCATACATGCGCCTAGCCATTTCACAGCCCCTGCCCATCTCCACACCCTGAATCATAGTTAATTTGTAGTTGAAGAACACTTGGAGTGCAGTCACAAGTCTTTACAGACTTGGATGTTAATTTGTTGTAAAAGGTAAAACTGTTTCATTCTCTAGTTTTTTTTTTTAAATTACCTGTACGTGTTTTAAAAAAATGGGAAGCATTTAAAAATATATATATACAATATTTGTGATTTGTGGGTACCTAAGCTTTTCAAGCTCCCCACATTAGTTGTTCTTCCTATTCTCTGTACTCTGTATTTGAGAATTTAAAAAAAGGATATCCAATCAAATGTGGAAGGTTCTTTGTGAACCTTCATCTTCCAAAGGAGTAGAAGATCAGATATTTGAATGATTTACAACATGCCTGCATCCAAAACGAAGACTACAAATTAAACGGGGAGAAGATTTGCAACCTTCCAAAAAATCATGTTGGAAGAAGGAAGAACAAGCTGCCTCCAAGTAAAAGAAATACCTACGTACAAAGAGAAACAATAAAAGAAAAGTTTGGCCAAGGGTTATTATAGCGCATATGCAAAGCGAATGAACTTCAATTGCACCCTAAAACACAGTACGCATGCATGTAAATAGTTAGCTGCATTTGGTATTTAAAAAAATCATTTTGAATTTTTTTTTTCATTTTTGGACATAGTGGAAAAAAATTGAAGAAAAAAAACAAATTTCCATTTTTGGAAAGGGGCCTGGAAAGATATTAAAATTGCAATTTAAAAAATGCATAACTTTCAACTGGTACCTCGGATTGAGGTGCCGTTTTTTTTTAAAGTGTGTGTTTTTACGAGATCTATGTCTTGGTCTAGTTTTTAATCAGATTTGGAAAAGAATTATTTTGTAAAAATTACAAAAATAATATTTTTGTATTTGAAAAGAGATAAAAGAGTCCAAATTTTATTTTATTTTTCAAATTGGCCAAGAGTGCCATTTTATTTTTGCAAATCAGCCATAGAGCCAAATTTTTAATGGGGCCAATAGTGCCAAAAATTTATTGTACACGGTTGAAAATGAGCCCAAAAATAAATAAAATAATATTTGGGGGGGGGGGGGGGAATTGTTTAATTCTTCTTCTTTCATTATTCAGTTTTCACAATGGCCGCAATCACGACACAAAAGTTCTTTTTGCCAAATTCTCAACTTTTTTGTTCTAATAATTATCCAGCATGGAAAACAAAAATTTGCGCACAACTTGATTTTGAAATAATATGGACCATTGTTTCTGGTACATTAACAAGATCTGCAACAGATGTTACACAACAAGCTACATTTGATCATGTAAATCAAAAAGCAAAGTTAATAATCATGTTTAGTGTTTCAGATGAGGTACAACCTCATATTCGTGAGTCCACAATAGAAAAATAATCTTGGGACAAGTTGAAAATGTTATATTAATCAAAAAATAAGAACACAATACTTCATCTCCAAAGTCAACTATTAAACTTGAAAATGAAACTAACTGAGAAAGTTGAAATGTGTTTGAGAAGAGTAGCAAATTTGCATGCATCACTTCAAGCTTTGGAATAAGAAGTAACTGACACATCACTTGTGCCCATAGTATTGAGAGCTCTTCCTCCTTATAGGATTTTTGTGACCACGTTAAACATAGCTGGTCAAACAATAACTTTTGAAGAGTTAGTGAATATGCTCCAACAAGAAGAATCTATTCACTCAACTATTGAAACTGAAGAGTAGGCACTTACTTCTAATCACAAAGGAAAAAAATAGGTGAAGTCTAGTAAACAACCTCAGAAGCAAGGTAATACTCAAGAAGGCCAAAAGGACCAACAAAAATGTCTTATTTGTGGTTGAAAAGGACATGAGTTAAAAAATTGTTGGTACAACACATTCCAACAAGGATCATCATGTGGTAAAAATACTAATTACCAACAAACAAAATCAGGCCAAAAATAAAGTAAACAGGGACAAAATTATCAAAAGTGGAAGAAGAAACCAACTCAACAAGGAAATGTAGCCAAACAGGAAGATAAATTTGACGATGATGACTTCCTCTATTCAGCACATTCAAATGAAGTATCCAATTCTATAAATGAAATTTGGTATGTAGACTCAGGTGCAACTCGACACATGACAGGAAAGAAAGATTGGTTCTTCACAATGAGTAAAACACCCACCAAAAATCATGTCTCTTTGGGTGATGATACATCATATAGTGTTGAAGGAATTGGTTCCATTTAACTACCACTTGGGCAACATAATTGTAAAATTACAGATGTTCTTTATGCCCCTGGTTTAACAAAAAAATTGTTATCCGTGAGTCAATTATTAGATCACAATCTCAAAATTGACTTTGACTGTAAAGGCGGTAAAAAGATGTGCCTAATTCGAGCTAAGTCACGAAGCTCCAATTTTTTTGCAAAATATTCTAATGTTGGAAGAATGTTTCAGTTGTTATTTTTTCAACAAAAGGATCAAGCACTTTTAGCCAAGGATACATCATCAGCTTAACTATGGCATCAAAGACTTGGACATGTGATTTTTGGCTATCTTGACACACTTCCTCGATACAACATGGTTAGGGGTTTACCACCTCTAAAAAAGGGTACAGGTAAATGTCAGCATTGTTTGGCAGGAAAACAAAATAGATCACCATTCAAACATAGTACATTTCGAGCTAAGGAAAAACTTGACTTGGTGTATACCAATTTTTGCAGACCAATGAGACCTAGCCACTCTGGGTTTCAATATTTCATTCTCTTTGTTGATGATTTTTCAAGAAAAATGTGGATATACTATCTTTCTACAAAATACAAAGCTTTTTAAACTTTCATGAAGTTTAAATCTCTTGTTGAAACAGAGTCTAGTAGGAAAATAAAAACACTCCACTCAGATTGAGGGGGAGAATACACCACAATGAGTTTAATGATTTTTTGAAAACACATGGCATTTTTCGTCAAATGGAACCTCCTCACACACCACAACAAAATGGTGTTGTTGAAAGGATAAATCATACTATCATGGATATGGTGCGATGTATGATTGAGGATGTAGGTTTATCAAAAACATTTTGGGCCAAAGCAGCTAAAATAACAGTGTATTTACTAAACAGAGTTCCCACTACAGCTCTTGATGGAGTAACACCACAGGAAGGATGGTCTGGGCATAAGCCATCTATTTCACACCTTATAGTTTTTGGATGTAAAGCAAGTATGCACATTCCTAAGAAATAAAGAACTAAGCTTGATATGAAATTAGAAAAAATTATCTTCTTGGGATATAGTGATGAAGCAATTGGCTATAGACTTATGAATTCAAGAACAAGAATGGTATACACTAGTCGAGATGTTGAGTTCTTTGAGAAGAAAGAATAATATGCTCCCTCCATACACTCACATGATGAAAAAATCATCCCTACAGTAAAAATAGAGGACGGTAATCACTTTGATGATGACAGTGATGATGGGGAAGATAATGAAATTCAACCTCCCATAGGTAACACAAAAAGTATGCCTAAATGGTATATAAGTATGATTAGAGATACAAAATTGGATAATATCCCCGACACATCTACCACTAGAATGAGGACTCACAGTATGGCTCAAAATGAGGTCAATTTGGCCTTAATGAGTAAATTTGTTGAAATTATTAAGCCATCCTCAGTTTCAGAAGCCCTACAGTCTAAATCTTGGAAAGATGCCATGGATGCAAAATATAAGTCACTTATGAAAAATAATACATGACAACTTACAGATCTTCCACCAGGTAAAAATCCGATTGGATGCAAATGGATCTTCAAAACAAAGTACAAAGTAGACGGAAAATTTGATAAACATAAGGCTAGATTAGTTGCTAAGGGATATGCTCAAAAAAAAGGCATTGATTATGAGGAGAATTTTCCTCCCACAGCTAATATAAAAAATTTCGAATAAATATTTTCTCTAGCTACACAATTTGGTTTGAAAATACACCAAATGGATGTGAAGAGTTCCTTTCTTAATGGTGATTTACAGGAAGAATTTTACATGACTCAACCAGAAGGTTTTTTCATACCAAGTAAAGAGGAAAAGGTATGTAAACTAATAAAATCACTATATGGTCTAAAGCAGTCTCCCAAGGCATGGTACATAAAAATCGACGAGCATCTCATTCAACATGGATTCAATAGGAGTCCATATGATCCTAATCTCTATCTAAAAAATCAAGGGGGGGAGATAGTGATCATTGTATTATATTTTGATGATCTAGTCATCATTAGAGGATCAGCGAGGATGATTGAGTCAATAAAGAAAGATCTAACATGATCATTCAACATGACCGATCTTAGGCTTCTACATTAATGTCTTGGACTTGAAGTTTGGCAAAGAGAAAATCATATCTTTGTGTCACAATTGAAATACACCAAGACAACACTTGATAAATTCAATATGATGGATTGTCAGACATTTTCCACACCTATGGAGACAAGACTTCAACTATCTCGAACAGATCCGTCACCACAAGTACATGCAACTCTCTATCGGTAGTTAATCAGGAGTCTCATCTACTTGACTTACACTAGGTTGGATATCAGCTATGCAGTCAACTATCTTTCATATTTCATGCAAGAACCAAGGGTTTCTCACTGGAAAGTAGAAAATTAGATATTGAGGTACATCAGAGGAACTATGGACTATGTCCTATAATACAAGAAGAAGAATAACTTCTTTTTGATAGGATATTCAGATTCAGATCATGCAGGAAACATAGATGATGGGAAATCCACTTCAGGATTTGTATTCTTTTTGGGATCAAGACCGATATCATGGGGGAGTAAGAAGAAGACTTGTGTTTCAATATCCTCCACAAGAATCAGAATATTGTGCACTAGGTGGAGTTGTGTGTGAAGTGATATGGCTCCGACGTATACTTGAAGGATTGGGAATACCACAGAAAGATCCAACTATCCTACATGTTTATAGAAAAGGAGTAGTAAAACTTATTTGGAATCCAGTTTTTCATGAGCACACCAAACACATTGAGGTACAGGTACATTTCATTCACGAACATGTTCAAAACAACAACATCCAGCTCCAACATTTCCCAACAGATATGCAACATGCAGATATCTTCACAAAGTCACTTGCTCAAGGTAAATTTGAGAGTTTTAGATAATTTATCTCTTGTTCACTTGAGACCATGTTGAATTAAGGGGGGGAATGTGATGAATAAAACTTAGCTTAATTCATAATTAGTTGATATTTAAATAAATGTAATAAGTTAAAGTATTTAATTAAATACTTTAAATTTATATCAATAGATATTAGTTTTCCTTAGTTGTTAGTTAACTAAGTGATAGTGTTATCATCCCAATGTTTGTGGGATCACATTCTATCTTTTACATATTTTGTTCCTAGATGATTTCCATGAGGGGCAATAGGGGAAGTTAGGGGCAATATGCTATTTCTACATATTTTCTTACATTATATGATTTGTTTCCATATATTGTGGATGAGATAGAAGCTATCCAATATCTATAAATATTGCAGCTCTCTCATTTGTCTATAATGCTTGAATTTGATATTAATAAAATATACAAGCACCATCTTGTTTCTGTGCAAAGCTTCTATGTCAAATATTGTTTTCAATTATTCATTGTCAAGAAGCCCACCTTTCCATTTCTTCCCCTATTTCGTTGGGTATTTTATACCTCCCTAAATATGTATGGTAGAGAGTTTTGTGGGAGATTTGACTTTGATAGATGTTACACCAACATTTAACCACAACACTCCTTTTCCCTTTCTCAATGGGTTGACAATTGCATGAACAATGTGAAAACCTCTCATTGTTATGTCTCAAACCCCACTAGTCACATGATAATAGAGGAGTTTGATTACACTTTAAAAATACAGTACAATCAATTTGATTAAAACAATATGAACTATATAGGTGAAAATAAACCTTATGCCAAAATCTTGTCAAGATGTCACATTGCCATGCAATCTTCAGAAGATGAAATATTTACTTAAATTACTAATCCACTTCACCAAATAGATGGTTATTTAGACAAGATGAAGATTCACAGCTCTGAGATGTTCAATAATAATGTATCGACCAAGAATCTTGACACTCCTATTTTTAAGGAAAACAAGAAGGACAACATTGAGTAATTCATGAGAGGATATCATGTGCCCTCTCAACCAAACCCTACACTACAAGCACCCAAGAAAGAGATTCAATCTTCATCCTATGAAGTTATTTACACTTTAGTAGGGAGGATTAGTTAACTAGAGAGTTCCCAAGCTTCATAACCAACCTATGCGGTAGGGTGGAGCATGGGGTATCCCATCGACAACAAAGAATATACTCCTATCAATGTATATCCAATGCAACATCTTGTACAAAAAGGTAATTCTTTCTAATCAAACTCAAGTGATCTTATTGTGGGTTATGACACATATCGAATGGTTCCCCATATTTCTCATGCTTATTCTATGCAAGGTCTAGATGGAACTGCAATCTCGAATGCCACTCCATCAGGAAATGTGATGTTACCTGGTTTCACACCTACTAGCCCATTTCCTAGTCTTGTTTTACCTTACCTACATATGTATTCAAATTCTACCCACATGGACCCATATACCTTCCCTACTCCATATGCACCATATCAAGGTGCTCCATATATTCCACACAATGCCTACACTTCATCTTGTCAAATTCCTCCTCCTCCACCTCCTCACCAAGAAGTTTCAATGGTGGAATTATATGGAATGGGTACTTATGCTAAGTATTTGAAATAACCCCTTTAATTTACCATACAAGGTGTCATGTTTCCATGCCCATTTCCTGATCTTCCTAATTTTTAGGGAGAAGGAGATCTTAACGCTCACTTCAAGACCTATGCTATTACTATCAGGGAATTGCTTCCTTGGGATGCTATAGTATCTAAAAGATTTTTGGAGACTCTTGAGGGAATTTAGTTGGATTGGTACTATCAGATTCCTGAATCTTCTAGACATTCCTTTAAACAACTTATTTTGGAATTCATCAGAGCATTTGATATGAGAAATTTTCTTTGAATAGGAATTAGGTATTTTATTCATATTACATAGGAGAAAAATGAATCTTCTGCCCATTTCATTCAGAGATAGAATCAAGTTCTTTAATCCTCTAGAAGTGCACCTAACATGGACCAAATGGAACTTTGTTATATCTTCATTCACTCACTCAATCAAGAGACCAGAGAGGAAGTTTAAAATTTTCCTTTCCGTAGTTATGAATAAGTATTGGAATGTGCACTTCGAATTGACCAAGCAACTATCAATAACAAACATAAGACTTACAATCTCAGTGGTAAATTAGTGTCCCATAACCAAAAAAATTCAATCCATTGAAAAAATGGAGCCAATAACCAAGGACCTAAGGTCTTGAATTGTAATCATGGTGCCACCATGGATGGTGTTACTTATCAAGACCAGAAAATTGGTTTTATAAACAACAGTAGCACTAACACTCATAACAATAACAAAAATAATTTGGGATATAATAAATTCCCTAATATTTTTTCCTCATTCAACATGGTTGATGTGAACCATCCTCCTCCTCGGCATGCTCAAACCCAAGACCCAAACCAATACCAAAACTCTCACCAAGGGGAAAAAAATTATGGTTATAACAACCAGTTTCAAAATTACAACTAGGGTTATAATCAGTAATAAAAATATAATCAAAGACCAAGAGAATACAATACGAATCTATATTATGGTTTCCATCATGTCTTCAGTCATGATGTTATGACTTTCAGAGATTGCAACAATATCCTATAAAGACTCCTCGAGAATCAAAGGCAGCTCTTTGTTGACATGTTCTTAGAAAATCCTAAGACAACCTCACAACCTAGTCATAAAAGACCCATTGCACCTCAGAATGTAAACCTGGGAATATATCAGGATCTATTCCCTAAATTTCTTGAATATGTTAAATTAAACCCTCAAAACATAAACAAGGGCATTCTGGTTAGAAACAATGACCAAGAGGCCCAAACAATAATACGAAGATCTTAGGACTAGTTGAGTTAGAGGATAAACCATAAATTAATGCAACAACTTGGATGAGGGAATACATTTTGCAACGTCTTCCCTCTCATTCTATTTTACAAGATGACACTCCTATAGTATCAAAACCTGTAGGAGCCTATGATTTGATTTTAGATTTGAATAAGAATTTTTATCACATATCATTTCTAGATTTGTTGAAGAAATCACTTGCACACTGTGTTACGTTATTGGACATGTTGGGTCTCTATCACCTAGTCCATGTTGTGCCTCCTCCTAGAACTCAAATTGCTGATCAAATTTTCTCTTTCTTGTTAGATTAGTGAGCTATATAATAAAGAAAATAAAACAACTCCAAAATGTAAGGATTTAAGGTACTTTGGTGTATGATGGATGAAAATGGATGGGAATAAAGTGGATGGCCTCATTGAAAACTTGATGAATCTATAAAAAAAGGATTACTAAAAATAAAATGGATTACATGGTAGATGAGGGGGTTGCGCAAATTTTTTTCTTAGAACTATTAACTTCCTTAGCGAATGTCAACCCATGTATAGATAAGATATGATAAAAGTAATGATAATGAACCAATTAATATACAGAATATGAAGCACGTAGAAACTAAAAATGAAGAAATGTAAGGCACATACAAATATGATCTAGATTAATGTAAAATAAAGTATACCTAGCTAGGTCGACAATGACTCAAGTTGCAGAGGGAAGGTTAATGACGACCTGAGCAGATAAATTAGGCTAAAAAGTTTGAAATGCATATCTAAAAGTATCTGAATGTAAACAAGGTAATCAGAGAGGCATAAGAACACTGACAGTAACCTAAATAAGAAGATCTAAGGCATAAATAAAGAGGATGTAACAAACATATATTTGGATGGATTATATGGAAATAGGACTCAGGTCGATAGTGGCTGGGGTGATTTGGCAGTAATTGGAGGAAGAAAAAACATATTTGGAGTAGTAGAAAAATAGAATGGTAGATCTAAGAACTAGAAATTATAACAGAATAGAAATTCACACTGAAGAGTGTTTGGAATCATAATAAATGATGACACAGGGCTGGGTCGACAATGACTTAGGTAAGGAGATGAAGACCTGGGCAGTGCAACACAAAGCTATAGGTAGATGGGAGGATGGAGAACCTGATGCAACCTATAATTCAGTGATACAAAACCAATAATACCCTAGAAACATTGACACATCACTCATCCTAAACTGAACGCTCACCCAAAGTGTGCAAAGGTACCAAGTCCATCTTTAGGGCTGTTTTTGTAGGTTGTTAGCATGATGAAGACTTAGCACATGTAGTTCTATTATTAACAGATCATTCTATAGAGCATGCCAGATCTATATCTAAGGGATAGAAGAATTAAGTACTAACCCTGATGTGATAAAAAACATTCTAGATTCAGATACACACAAAACTAAAACTTAGATTCAGCCAATATCCTACATTATATTCAATGCAATAAGTATACAGAAGCTTAATTACAATAACATTAGTATGCGTGTAACATATTTAATAGCACATCTCTGTATATATCTCCTCCCTCTATTAGACAATTTAATACATATATATAAGAGTGGGGAATTTCCCTTCACCGCTTATCCATTCCAAAAATAGGTCGCATGCCATGCACCGTTTACAAAACTAGCCACACATGCAAGTGTGCTAACAATAGACTAATACTAGCTAATTGACAGTAGAAGATCTATTTATGACATGTTTCCATACAAAGTGATTCGTATCCAATCCTCCAAGAGTAACTAATGCATGACATACACGTCTCTTCCTTGATTGTGTGCTCTACATGTCATCTCTAAAAATAGACCTTCATGAGAGAAAATGGATAAGTTCCACAAATCTAAACTTTTGTTCCATATGTGTGTTTTCCCTATCCATTCACACCTTTGAATATGACTTGTTTTCCCACATGGAATTCTTATTTGATTTCTGTCAAGTGTTCTCTGAGCAACATAACCTATAAACAGAATGATTGTAAGACAAAGCTGAAGATGAAGCTTTGATGGTAGATGAACGTAAAAAATTTTAGTTCCTAAAAGATAATAACAATGATAGCATGTGATAGCATAAATCAACACAAAATCAAAGTAAACCTCCCAAATTATCCACAAGTGATGCAATACAAGCTCAAATGGACTCCAAGAAGGTTAAAACAACTACAAGGATGCTCAAGATCAAAGATAAGTTTGCACATCATAAGAAAATTCTGATTATTCCTTGTTATGAGGGGGCTGAAAATAGATTTATAGGGTTGATGACGACCTAGGTGGGTTGCCACAAACTTCAAGAACCATCCTTTTGAGTACTAGAAGGGTGCTTTATTTGATATATGGGGATTTTATGGATTAGGATACGTGTTTTAAAGCATGTAGGTGGTTTAGGGTTTTTTATGGAAGTGATATGGGTAGGTGGGAGATAAAGATGAATTAAATAATATCTAGAAAAAGCATAGGGATATGGAACTAGGTAGTTAGGAATAACAAAAAACCTAGGGAGGAGGAATGAAAGCTAATTAGAGGTAATTAGCTAATGAGATGAGGGTAAGTAAATTATTAAATGAAGATTAATTAAAAATTAAAGATGATAGGACAATATATAAGGGATTGGAATTTTAATAAAATAAATTAATTAAAATAAAATGGGTCTAGATAAGACCATGATGAAAGAAGCAAACACAAGCAACAAGGGTAATGATATTAAATTTTAGTGTCTACATTTTCCCCTTTTTGTCGAGTGGTTTGTGTTAGCAAGCCATGAGACAAAAATGATGAGAGATAAAGAGTAAGATGAAGATTAACAAAGGATTAATGATAATCTACCCCTCAAATGAGGAATTAATAAGACAAAGGGGAATCGATGACGAGGTTAAAAGAGGTAGATGGAGAAGGACAAGTGGGATAAGAAAGATGGGTAAAATGATAACACAGGGGGATATGCCCCAAGAAATAAGGATCTGAATCAACAAAATAAAAAATATGGTACTGATTTTAGGAGACTCATTGGTAGGAAAAAAAGGGCATGGTCTTTAGGGAGATGACAATAATGTCCTATGGGAAAGTGAGTCAATGAAAATCATAGAAAAATGGAGGGATTCCAATGGGAAACCACTCAAATGGATGCAAGTCATGGGAACCAATGGGTCATAGGAATACATGGAAATTATGCACAACTAAATGCAAAAAATAATGTGAAATCCTTCATACATGAGAAATCGATCAAAAAGGTATGCATCCGCAAAGGATGGGGAAAGAAGCAATGGTACCCTAAAAAAGGGCACAAAAATGGTAAAAAGGAATAATTATAAAAAGTGGTGAAATAAAATGCCCCAACGGAGAATAAATATAGCCAAAAATATGGATGTTGAGAGAAAACAAAAATAAATAGATGATTTCCTAGCAAAAGACACAAAAAAGGAGAGGGGAAAGAAAAAATATGGGTTATCAAGGTGATTCGATGGTGTCTAAGGAAAATCGATGATGACCCAAAGGGGTCGACAGTGACTTGGTTCAGCAATTATTTAAGCCTAAAATTCAAATGAAAATACTCATTTTGATGCCTGTAAGTGACGATTGATAGCAAAGAGATATAAAAGGAGAGTCGCTTAGAGATGGAGGTAGGAGGAACATCCAGGAAATGCTAGAGGGTGCACAAGATGGTGAGTAATGAAATTGTTGTCCCCGGAAAACCATTTTTCATTTTTCAAGTTAAATTCAAAATTTAGAGCTCTCACCCTCCTAAAGTATTTAAGCCAAGTTGAAATTTTGAAGAGATAGAGAAATCCATGCCCTAGAGTTGTTTCAAATCCCTAGTCTGCTCATTTTGATAAAAATTTTGTTTTCCTGTCTGAACACATGAAAATTTTATTGTTGTCCACATTTAAATGAAATTGTCAATATTTCTATGCCCCTGGATCGTCAAACCTTGTATTCTTTTCAATTCCTTGGCTCACGAAAGAAATTTAAAAATTGGGCGTGAAATGGTGGAGTTTTTTTCTTCTCTGCATTTTGTTTAACAGTCAGGAATGATGGGCATTTTCTTCCCCATCAAATTTTGGCTCAATCATCCATGGGTATGTGGACATATCTAATTGGAAGCAGGTCAGTGGAGTAATTTTTTTTGATCCCAAATTAAAAAAAGGTGAAAATTTACAAAGTGACCAGCATCCCTAATCAGGCTTAAAGGAAAAATTCAAATCTTGAGCCCGTCATTGGAAAGTTAAAGCAGGGAAGGGAAGCGGGCCATCAAGGATATTTGAGATTTTGAGCCTCTTTGTAAAAAAGGTGAAAATTTAAAAAGTGACCCGTAACCCCGATTGGGCTTAAAGGAACATGTCAAATCTTGAGCTCGCCATCAAAGTAGTCAAAACAGGGAGGTGGGCCTATGGATCAATTTGTGTTTTTGAGCCCGCATTGAAAAAAGGTAAAATTATACAAGTGACATGCAACTCCTTCACCAATCAAGTGAAGCCACGTGTCAGGCTTATATCAAAAGCAGGTGAGCGGGTCAGAATGTTCCAAAATGTCAAATCTCTATAAATTCACAAAATGCAAAAGGAATCCTCCGCGCCTGCTCTAGTAAATTTCTCCCACGTGTAGAACTCTAATTTAAAGTTTAAAAGGAAAGATAAATGGTTCAAATTCAAAGTTACAAAACAAGTGTAACGGTTGCATTATGGAAAGTCTAGTTTTTTCACCATTGGTGTTTCTTCACGGATCAAGAATCTGAATGGACGCAAATGATTGAAAATAAATTGTAAACCATTTCTTGCTAACAAAGAAGAAGTTGTAACCATTTCTTGGAGGAGATTTAATGGCTTCTTCACACCATTACAGAGCGTTGGAAATTGATCTTGGAAACTCAAGAGTATATTATAGTTTGAGAGAACAAAGGAGATAGCCATGTTTTCTTCCATCCCCCCTTTCTCAATTTCTTCCATTTCTCCACTATGTACAACTAATGATTAAGCATCAATACAACAAGAAGGATTTTGTAGCCTCTTTGATGAGGAGGTTGTAGAAACTTTGAGTTCATAATCTTATCTCGTATTTTTTCCATTTGTAGGGTTGTTTCTTCCCATGAATGCATGTGATGAATTTTATAACTAGTGTGTGCAGGAATCTAATTTCCTACCTGCAACATTAGTTATCCTGCCTCTTTTCTCACTCCCTTTCCTACTTTTAGACAAATTTCCCTCTTGCAAGTATTTGCAAGCTTTTCCACAGGGTCAGTGGAGTGCCCCTGTTGGATCCCTAGCTGAAAGGCCACCACATAAATCCACATTTTCTCAAGCATGCATATACGGTAGCTGCAGCGATTAAGTAGAGGGACTTAGATTTCCTAGAGCGTTGGCAAGAAATCCACAAATTTTTTCACCTAAAAAATTTCCTCGCCAATAGAAACCCACACATTTTTAATTTATATTATGTTTTTTTTAACATTTTTCTAGAAAATTGGATGACGTGAGGGGAGGTCGGTGGTGACCTGATTGGATCACCATCACTTTATCCTTAAAAGGTGATGATCGTCCCATAGATGCGTTGACCCAACCTGTTTCGATGTTGATTAGACATAGTGGGTAAAATAGACAAATGATTTTGATTTTAGATGATGTTTAATGATGAAAGGATTTGATTTTTTTTATTGGTGGTTACAGGACCGAGAGACCCTATACCTGAGAGACCGAGTCTTGAAACTATTTGATCATATCAGAGGGGATGTGGCCGACACTGAGTGGGATCACTTAGAGATTATAGGGCTTTGAGGGTTGATTTTTTATAAGAGGATCCCACAAGATGTGGGGTTGATGATTTCACTAGTTGATAGGTGGGATATGCACACTTACACCTTTTAGTTTAGGACAGGTGAGATGATGATCACCCTAGAGGATGTATACTACATCCTAAGATTACCTATATAGGGGGAGAAGATTGTCCCCATTACAACTGATAGTATAATTGTAGTACTAACATAGCTATTTGGAGCCGATGCACCCCACATCAGATTATCTTTAGGGGATTTTTAATATGAGTTAAGGTATGAGGATGAGGTTCCACAGAGCTGATTGATTTATCTAATAATGATGGTGATTCCTTGTTATGAATTTCCTGACTCTATGGGAACCAGGTTCCCATAAACACTAGCAGGTATTATAGCATACATTTTTGAGCATCAAATAATATTTTCATTTGGAACTACATTGATAGCACATGTATATTATGAGCTAGTCATGTACATAGCAGGGAGGAGATCAGGATTGGATGTAGGCTTCCTACTACACTATTGGGATTATGAGAACATTGTATTTATCCATCCACCAGGGCTACCATGGGTCATAGAGGACCACATAAAGTTTTCATTGGGGTTTTTGAGATAGAGGATATGTATATAGAGGAGATTTCGTAGAGATTCCATGATTACGTGTGGAGCTGGAATAGATGTGAGTTAAGAGAGACACTATGATCCAACAGAGGGATGTAATTATATAGGAGAGGGACCAAGTCACCTAGGACAAAGACCGGTACCATAGGAAGATGGAGACCTACAGGGCCCATTTTGGAGATCTTACTATTATTCTTGCTATAGATTCTATGAGTGGTGCATAGGTAACATCACAAGTGACGTGATTGGTGACACTTCTCGGCATGATTTCGATGGATCGTTTTATAGGCTTAGCCACAAAGGCTAAGTATTATGAGGGGATTGCGATCAACAAGATATCAAAAACACTACTATATTGGAAGAATTTTCAGAGGTAGGTGACATCTAGGGTTAGGCCATCTAGTATCACAATGAGTGTGGCTCAGCCACACCGAGAGGTGAAAATCCACAAGGGTGGTGGTGATGAGGCTGGGAAACAGACCGAGGGACTTGTGTTAGGAGGGTAATATTTGAGGATATTAGATTAACAATTTACTAATTTTGATGATATATATTCTTTGAGAGAGGGTCCGTAGAAACCAACTATGATGTATGGAGATACTCATTTATATTTATATATATATATATATATATATATATATATATATATATATATACATATAATGAGTTGATTTGTATTGATGATGATGTTATGTGAATGTGATGATTGTTGTATGTGTTTCTTCATATTTGATGATGATGTTGATATGTTTTATGTTACATTTGATGATGATTAAATGTTTTATATGATGACGATAATATGTAATATTAAGAAAAATCAATTTGAAAATAGATGTGATGAATGATGAATATAGATTTTGATAGGTAAGAAAAGATAAATAGATTTAGGATCATAAATGTGTAGCATATAGATTATTTAGATAAAAGTAGATGTGCTTGTGATAAAAAAAGAAGAGATAAAATATAGATGTGAAAAGGCTTATGATAAAACAAAACTTAATGATGAAAACCTATGGGTCATGAGGAAAATATGTCTCCAATCACATTGAATATAAACAAGAGGGGGATCTGAGTAATGCAAGGCACATGTGACAAAAACATATGTTAGCAAATCACCAATGATAATTAGTTGTATCTAAGATCATGAAAGAGGCATTGATGGAATGAACTCATAAACCTAATATCGACATGAAAAAGGGGTTTGTGATGTAACTTGTACATGGGAAGAGGTTTATCCATAAGTGGTGTTCCCTAATACTATGCCCCAACTCTAGTAGGGGAAAGAGAAAATTGATCCATGCAAGAAGTTTGTTATAAGAAGGTTGATCAATGTGGGAAGCCTTTGATGCCATGATACAAAAGAGTATTCATACTTCAAGGGTATGGTCTACTTTATAAATATATGATATAGATGGCAAGAATGATATACATGATATCCATCCTTCGCGGGATCGTTCTATTTATTTGATTGATTTTTTAATTTTTTTACATGAAAAACTATCCTTTGAGGGAGCATTTTATTTTAGATAGGTTTGAATTTTGATAAGAGCATCCATGAATCTTGATTTTTTACATGGGAAAGAACTGGGAATAGTGAGATATACCACTTAGAAGGGGAAAATGAATGTACAAGAGACATCCATGGGTCCTTTGCATGGTTCCAATAGGAAAATAAGAGGGTGATGGATGTAATGATCGCAGAGTTCTCACCAAGAAGGGAGAACCTATCGAGAAGGAAAATTCCATAAGTAGAGCCATGGTTCCCATATTTAAAGTCATATCTAGGAAAGTGATGGTAGACCACATAATTCTATATCATTACACTAATAGATAGAAGAGGCTAATGATGGAGGGATGATATAAGGATATGACTAAGTGCTCACTAGTAGACATGCTAAAAATAGAATGGTCACACGTGCAATGTGTTAAGTGGTTCCACTTCCGGTTTACCATCAAGGGAGGCCAAACATGATAGGATCCCAACCCATACTTATGTGTGATAATGTATGGTCCAATCCAATAAGGGTAAAACTTTCCACGTTGGCTTCTTTCTAGAGTAATAACATTATGATTTTATTTAAGGACAATATCACCAATATTAAAGTCGTGATAGGATAGATGTGCGAAGATAAAATAGTCGGGTGAAAAATTAAAGTTATGATCTACTCTTGAGGATGAAAATATGGTGTCCTGAGAAGGACACAAACATGATGTGGGCTTTGGATGAGATGAGTTGGATACAAGATCATAAAATATGCGCAGCACCTCGGAAATGAGGAAATAAGAAATATGCATCTTAGGAGACGAGAAAATGGCCAAAAAATGGGCTTAGGGTGAAGATATAGTGCCCCTAGAAGATGCACAAATATGGCCACAAAGGTGGACTTTAGATGAGATAAATTTCAATAAAATTGGATGATATAAGTTCAACAAAGATCATAAAATATGTGCAATACCTCGGAAATGAGGAAGAGAGAAATATGCATCTTAGGAGATGAGAAAATAGCCACAAAAATTGGCTTATTATGAAGATATGGTGCCCCTAAAAGAGGGAAAAATATGGTCACAAAGGTGGACTTTAGATGAAACCATGGTGCCCCCAGGGGAAGAAAAAATATGGCCACAAAGGTGGACTTGGGATTAGATAAGATGGTAGATAGATTGGTTGGCTAAAGTAAACTGGATGAGATCAGATGAGATGGGTTGGATAAGATAAGACAATGTCAAGGATGAAAAGGAATTAATCCACAAGCAAATTGATCCTATATTGAATTCCCCTAGCGTCAAGGGAGCCACTTGATGGATAGGGGGATGAATTGATGTGGATAAGATATGTTGATGAGGAAGAGGATGTGTAAGGATCAATAACAAGGGGAGGATGCTCCTCTAGTGAAAGAGATTGTATTACATTGGGCAACTTAGATGTAGATGAGCTAATGTCAATGTCGAAGGATATTAGATGTGGTCATTAGAAGGAATGTTGATGATAACTTTGGATTTGCATTGGATGAATGATTGGGGATCATAGGGGTAATTTGGAAAGGCAAACAATATCTATCAATAAGGGAGGACCCTCCTCGGGAGGAATGATATGTGGAGGAGAAATGATAAGGGATGATGTGGATGAAGGGGGTGACTTAGAAAATTTGATGGATGGAGATGTAGAAATCAATATTAGATTGGTTATGGATAAAAATGGTAGATGGAGAAGGACAATCCTCGAGAAGGTTGTCTCTCTTAATAAAATCATGGACAATGGTTTAAAGGGCCTTACAATACTCAGTTTCATGACCTAGGGTACAATGATAAGGACATATGAGGTTGGAATCAAACCACAATGGTTTTTTACTATTTGGATAGAAGGCCTTAATAGGAGAAAGCGTGACGGCAGGAAATTTGAAGCAAATGTTGAAGGACCTCCACATATGATTCAACCAAAGTATTAGTAGGTAACTTATCTTTGTGAGAAGTTTTGGATTTAGAAGTGAAAGTGGATGTTGTGTGAGATGATTTGGATGTTGAGGGTGGATTTTGAATCTTTCGAGGTTTGTATGTCTTGGATTCAGATTTAGGGATGGCTGATGTTCTAGAAGAAGTGTTAGATGATTTTGATTTAGAATGATTAATTTATTGTGATTTTTTTGATAAAGGGGTTGGCCCTAGAAGAGATGGATGGGGTTCTAAGATAAATGATGAGGTTTTGGATTGTTTGATCTTAGGTGGAGGAATGTCTATCTTTTTGTGGCGAACGTGAAAGAGATATTTGAGGAAACGTGCCAAGGGTTCTAGATTTTTCTTGTGAAGAAGTAACCTTGGGAGGGATTACAACGATCTCAACTATAGGGTCTAAAGGTTGTGTGGTTGGTATAGGTGGAGGAAGTAATTTTAGTTTAATGGAATCTAAGGAAGGTGAATATTGGCTTTATGTGGAAGTGTCTGATCTTGTGGATGATATGGGAGGATCACCTAAATTTATTGCAAGTTGTAGTGCTATCCAAAATTATTCAAATGATGAGAGTGATGTGGGGGGAGAATATGTGGTCACAATATTTGATGTGGTTTGTGTGTGTAAAAGCATGGAAAGAGGAACTGGGATTGACTCTATGGATGGTATGATAGGTAATGGTAGGATAGATGCGGGTGATGTAGTAGGTGTGATCAAATCCAATTAAATGGATGTGATAAATGATGAAGTAGATATAGGTGTAAAATCAATGATAGGTGTATATGTGGATATTGATGGAGAAATAGGTGTTTGAATGATGCGATTAAAGAGGTCTATGTGAGATGGGGGTGGTGTAGGTATAGGAATGGGTGGTTTTGTTGAAGGAGGTGTGTATTTCCTTTGTGTTTGTCTTAGGTGGGGGTGCTTGTTCCATGAATGTTTCAAGGGGTATCATTAATATGTTTTCAAATCGGAAAGATGTGATTAGTATGGTAGTGGGTATAGATGTGTAAATAGTGTAATGTTGGAGGATTAAGTGTAGAAGATTGGGGTAAAATAGGTGATGTGACCATGGTAAAAGATGTAAGAAAATAGGATGAAGATGTCAAGGTAGTCATTATCAAATTTTTTGATGTGGTAGATATAGGGGTAGTTGTGATCGGTAGGGAGGTGAGTACAACTGGGATAAATAGGGGTATGGTTGATGTAATGATTGGTTTGTTTGATATGGATAAGGGGTTAGATTTGATAGGTTGGGTTATGATAGATGTAGTCGATGTGGATATGGTAAAGGTAGGAATTGATGTAGAACAAGTGGTAGAGGTTAATGTGATAGGTGTGTAGGGATATGATTGATTGGTGTGGGGGAAGATATTGAAGAAGGCGTAGGCACAATGTCTAGGGTAGAAGTAGATGATGAAGTGGATGATATAAATGAAGGTGAAGATATTTGATGTATTGTATTGATTGCATAAGGATTAAATTTGTAAGATGTGGAAGGTGGATATTGATTTTTTGGTGGTGGATTAGGAAAGGGTTGCTTGAAGATGTTACAGGGGTGGAGATTGCATTGGTTGGGGGAATGTGTGATGTTGGAAAGTGGGAATGTAATAAGACGGTTGGGATTGGCTAGGAATATTTGATTGTTATGGCACATGAAAAGTAGGAATGTGAATGTCAGTAGGTTGGGATGGTTGGATAAGCATTCTAGTGATAATATCATATGAAGTGGGGATAGTCATTGATATGAGGTAGTAGGGGTGGAATAGGATCCACCAATTGAGTGGATGGGTAGGATTGAGATATTGTGGGAGATATATGAAATAGGAAGTCATACATGGGGCTAGAAGGGGGCTAAAGAGTCCCTGAAGGAGTGGGAGATGGAGGTGTAGGCCGGTCTTGATGAGAAACTGATTGATGATGACATAAGAAAGGATTGGTCTCCTCATATGTGATGGTTTGAAAAAAAGATCATTGATGAGGGACATGGTCATGATTAAGGTTGAAAGTGCCCATGGAATAGGTAACCAAGGGCATTGGGATGAGCCTAATGGCCACAGCTCTCAAGGTTCATTGGAATGACATGATGGGATTGTTTGTTACACAATTTTGTTCCATTTTCCTGAGCTAGAGAGGGTGTGATAAAAAGCATGAAATGGGAAAAGATCTGTTGGAAAAACAAATCAAACAAGAAATTTTTAATTATCATGATTAATTATAAGATGTTAAATAGAATAAAATGGATAATGAGGGTACCTAAGAGATGGTAATCTAAGGTTGGTTTCAGGTAGTTTTGGATGGGGATTCCTTGATATACTTGAAGGTACATGAGGCTCAATTCTGTGTAGGATTTCTAACACATCTAAAACACCATAACAACTTTCCTTTTGGGTGATAAAATCCAAATTAGGTCCACCTGGTATGGGATTGTCTAGATTTGTGAATTGATCTGTGATTTTTGTTGTGTGTGATGGAATGTGAAATGTAACCAATTAAACCCCTACTTAGCAAGATGACCAAGCAAGGGTGCAAAAGGTTCATTTTAAGCCAAATCTAAATGTGAAAGTTTGATGAGGACAAACACACAAGAAAGGGAAAATGTGATGCAAAAGGAGAAAATAAGACAAAAAGAAGAATACCTGGAGAATGTTTTTCCTTTTTATCTGATCTTTAAAGAAAGCAAAGAGTAATCAAAGAAATTCAGAAATGCAACATGAACAAGAAAAATCAAAATCCTCTACCTACAATGTTAGTCAAAGATGAAATAAATATAGAAAATGATAAGAAATGAAAAAGACTCACCCAAAAGAGCGGTCCCACCGGACATACCAGAATTTTGATAAAACTTTCTCTTTCCTGTTCAGATTAGTGAGTTGGATACTAAAGAAAAGCAAACGACTCCAAAATGCAAGGGTTTAAGGTACCTTAGTGTATGATGGATGTAAATGGATGGGTGCAAAGTGGATGACCTCACTACAAACTTGATGAACCTACACAACAAGGATGACTAAAAAGAAAATGGATTAGATGGTAGATGAGGGAGTATCCCGAAAAATTTGGTTCCAAGAAGCGTTAACTTCTATAGAGGATTTCAACCCCTGTATGGATAGGATACAATAAAAGTAATGATAATGAACCAAATAATATGTAGAATTTGAGGCACACAAAAATAAAAATGTAGAAATGTAAGGCACATACAAATATCATCTAGATTAATTTAAAATAAAGTATACATGGCTACATCGACTATGACCTAGGCTGTAGAGGGTAGGTTGACAACGACCTGAGGAGATGAATTTGGAAAAAAAGCTGGAAATGCATATCTAAAAGGATTTTAATGTAAATAAGGTGATCACAGAGGCTTGAGAACCCTAACAGTAACCCACACAGGAAGATATGAGATAGAGAAATAAATAGGATGCAAGAAAACATATATTTGGATGGATTAGAGGAAAAAAATGCTCAGTTCTACAATGAGTAGGTTGAGTTGGCAATGAATTAAGGTAGACATAACATATTTGGAGTAGCAGAAAAGTAGAATGGTATATCTAAGAACTGGAAACAGTAACAGAACAGAAACACACACTAAAGAGGGTTTGGAAATAGAATGGATGATGACACAGGTTTGGCTCGATGGCAACTTGGGTAGAGAAAGACAAATTTATAGGTAGATGAGTTCGATGTAGAACATGTGAATATAATGACTAGAAGAACAAGCTAAGGATGAAGCTTTGATAACAGCTGAACCTGCAAAACATTAGTTCCTAAAAGATAATAACAATGATAACATGTGATAGAATAAATCAACACAAAATCAAAGTAAACCTCCAAAATTCTCCACAAGTTATGCAAGACAACCTCAAATGAACTCTAAGAAGGTCAAAAATTTGAAAGGATGCTCAATCTCGAAGATAAGTTCACACAATGCAATAGTACTCTTATTATGCCTCATTAAGAGGGGGTAAAATTAGCTTTATAGGGTCGACGATGACCTGGGTGGGTTACCACCAACTGCGGGGAACCATACCTTTGAGTGGTGGAAGAGTGCTTTATTCAAGATATGGGGATTTTATGAATTAGGATGAGTGTTTTAAAGAATGAAGGTAGGTTAGGGTTTCTTAGAGAAGTGATATGGGTAGGTGGGAGATAAAGATGAATTAAATAAAAGCTTGAAAAAAACATGGGGATATGGAACTATGTAGTTAGGGATAATAAACAACCTAGGGAGGAGGAATAAAATATAATTAGAGGTAATTAGATAATGAGATGAGAGTTAGGAAATTATTAAATGAATATTAATTAAAAATTAAAGGTGGTAGGCTAATAGATAAAGAAAGTGGAAATTTTAATGTAAGAAATGAATTAAAATAAAATGGGTCTAGATAAAACCATGGTGAAAGTGAATGTGGGAAACAAGGGTAATGATAGAAAAATTTAGTGTCTACACAAATAAATCATATTGACTTTGACATTCATCCTCTGGGGTATAATGATAGGGATATCGGGTTCATTTTTTATATAAAAAAGATGCCTTCGAACACTGAAATAACCCGAAGAGGACATCTTGCATTATACCTGAAATTTTGGGTCTATAACAATTGGTTAAAGAGAGTTATGATCAATGGTGTGCCTGCAGTGAATGTATTTCCCTTCTATTTACTACAAAAGTTAGGATACGAAGAGGCTAATTATTCATGTATGAGAAACATGTTGCGAGGGTATGACAATTTGAATGCTACCTCAATCAGAAATATATTCCTTCTTTTCTCCCTTGGGCCAAAAACCATCTTGAAGGAGTTTTATATTATTAAAAAATAGATGAATTATAACATGATCCTTGGTAGACCTTGGATTCACCAAATGAAGGCTATTCCTTCCACTTTGTTCCAAGAAGTAAGATTTCTCCACTTGGGAAAGGTCTTTGTTGTTCAAGGGGATCATAATCCCTTTGACATACATTTGGAAAACCTCAATAATAAATCAAGGGTTGATTAAGAATATGAGTCTCCCATGAACCAGTTAAACAGACCACTTTCATCAAAATAAATGGTCACAAACACCCTAAATGGTCCAAAAGATAAGGTTATAAACCAAAAACGTATAAGGTGGTGAAAACAAATAAAGGTAAATAAATATCTATGGAAATCATGTCCACCAAAACCACAATAGATATTATGAATATCTTAGAGATTGATGAACCGATCCTTCTCCCCTTCTAACTATAAGGAATGGGTTACCTCCTTGGTACAACCTATCTTCCTAGTGGTGATCTTGGTCTAGGCATAAACATGATAGAAATAACAAAGGAAGAAGAGAATTTTGAAATCAAGACAATTCCCGTCAAATCCATCTCTAGGTATTATTTCATTCTGAACCTTGGTCTAGATACAAACATGTTAGAAACAAAGATTATTGTATCGACAATACATGATCCCATAATGCTAAAAACATAAAATGTAACCATTACTCCCTACTTATGGAACAAATTTGAGTAACATATTCATGCTCATAAGAATATGATTTTTCAATAGCATGATAAATATATTTGTAAATACATATTTCAAATGGATGGATTCATGCCAAGGTTGGAAGATCAGATATACAAAATTGTAGGAAAGGGTTGTAAGTTTAAACCCAAGGTAGTAGCCCCTTGTCAAGAGAATGGAAAATTCATAGATCATGTGTATCATTTGTGTACTTTGGCAGGTGAGGAGTTTGGCATCCATCAACTTGCTTCACCTTAAACACTTTTATGCATAGTTCATTAGCATCTCCACTTATACATTATTACTTCCATGTTGTATATCATCTGCATTATCATATTATGAAATTTAAATCAATAAAATTACTTTTTAAGTAACTTCTAAAACTTCCAAATGTTGGAAAAATAAATTAATCATACTTATTCAAGTATCCATCATATCATCTTCACATTATTCTAATCTCTTTATCATTTCAGCAGTTAAGACAAAATTTTGAAATTGGTCCTACCAAGACTTGCATACTTAAGTCTTATTCATGGTTTCTTCTAGATCAGGTGTATTTTCCCATAGTCTGTTCTAGAAGCTTCTTGATGTCACATATTTCCCTAAAAATATCTCTATTGATAGAAAAAATCTAAACATTTCACCTGGATCTCTTGTCCACCTATCTCAACCTTTGATGGTGCACCCTCGCATCCTATTGGTTATGTGGGGTTGAGGCTAGGGTAAATTTTTCCTTCCTAAAAGTATGATTCTAAGATTGATAAAAAAAATCAATCAATAATAAATACAAAAATTATTTCTTTTACAAATAATACTACATTTCTTTTCCCCACCAATCTTTGGTGATTATCCCATGCTTCTTACTAGTGGTGTGATATTAGGAAAGGAGGTAAGTTCCCTTACTCACCTATATCTTGTCCTTGGTGATGAGCCTATGCTTCTTACAAGTAGTATGGAGCAATATGTAGGGGGTCTCGTCAAACAAGTCAATAAGTTGTAAATAAGTCAATGAATAAAAATTTCTTTGAAACCTTGAAAATCCCAAGAAAGTGATTTAGATGTGTATGTTACGAGAGAGTTAATCCTTAAAATTAGATTTTGTCATACCATCTAGAGATCTAATTCTAGATAAACTTGTAAGAAAATCACATTATGAAGTGGTTAGTTGACTGTGCTTAGGGTTGTGTTGTAGGTTCCTAATTAAATCTTTGTCAAAGTCTTGTCTTCTTATCACCATATTCATTCATCAAGGTCACACAACTCATGTCCTTCTTAGCTCTTGATGATGAGCCCTCACATATTACTAGTTGTGTGGAGTTAGGAATGGAGTGATTTCATCTTTTATCATATCACATTCATCACATATTTCCAATGAAACAAAAGTGCTAAATATTTTTTGAAAACCAAAATATCTAATTACAATCTGTTTTCATGTGCATCATATTAAAAAAATTGTGTATGCATTTGAATCATCATCATCCATAACATACATACATAAAAGCATATAAAAATCATTGGAAATTCTAAACATAATGAGTCAAATCTTACATAGAATGGAAGAACCAAAAATAAATGGATATATGTATATATCAATAAGGTCAATTTTGGTATACAATTCCATCATGCTCTTGCGAGTGTGATCTAAATTCTCATCTATGAGCTAAAAATAAAAAAATATCAATATATATCCAAAATGGTCTCTTAGAAATAAAGTCATATAGCCTATCCCTCTCTATGGGATCCCTATTAAAGTGCATGACAATGGATTTTACTACGACTCCTATGGAAAGAATGAGAGCCTCTATGTTTTGAATGGTGGGAGTGTCTGTTAGACTTCCCATGAGATGGTGCAGGTGATCTGATAGTAGTAGTGGATCCACTGTGACAATGGTCTCTTCATTGTCTCCTCTTACGCAAATCATATGTAATAAGCTTGGTTCATTATTAGGGTCAGGACCTCTACAACATGTCATGCTAGTGTGAAAACATCATTGTGACATCTAACCATCACTAGTTACCCAATGTCTACAATTAACTTCTCATGTGTCTTCCTCGTAGGTAATGCGAAGGTGTCTAGGATAATTTGATGAATAAAATATCGTCAGCCATCTACGGGAGCTAAAAAGTACAATGAAAACAACGAGGAGTTGGAAAAATTTCAAAAAAACAAAAAACTATATATAGTAATATCTATGTACGTTAGATAATTCACTAACAAGTTCAATTTATAAAATAAAGGTGAGAGAATAGTATTTTACTTACTAAGATCTCTAGGCATCCAGGATGGATCAACTAGTGGTGCAAGAGATGTGGAACACACCTCCTCCACTCTAATTTCCTCTGTGGTAGTCTCTCCTATGCCTCTCTACCGCTCGTAGACTAAAACCTCATCTCCTCCTCCCCCGGTGGTCAAAGGATCCTCTGAGTATAGTTTCTTTGCCTTAGCCTCTACCTCGGCCCTAACTACCAAAAAAGCCTCTCCAGAGGCCACCATGTAGGTCGACACATTTGGGGTTTGGCATTAACTACATGTAGGTTTGAACTTGTGGGGGTCAAATCCAAGTTGGAATTTATTGCATTGACCTAGGGATTGAAATTTTGACTGAAACCAAGAATTCATGAATTCATGTTTTTAGGTCCTGTAAACTTGGCATACTAGACCATCATGTTTTTTAGGGATTGGGTTTTTGATTACAAAAGGCATGTCTTTGAACTAGCATGTTTGGATGTCTCAAAGTTCTAAAAACCTCAAAAATTATAGTATGTTGGGGTTTGTGGTTGAGGGAACATTTATTATATTACATGTTTTATGTTCCCATGTTATGATGTTTTGAACTCCCGAAAACATGACATATTGTAGTGTGTTAGGATTAAGGTTTCACGAAACAAACAACACTTAACATGGCATGTTTATATGCTTAGATGCTTTGAAGACTTGAAATATCAAAAAACTAAGTGTGTTAGTGTTCATGGTTTGGGAAGCATATTACATTAGTCATGTTAAGATGTAAGGAAGTTTTGAAAACTTGAGAAAGAGGAAATTCATAGACCAAATAAAAAAGCATGAATTTTCTTGGAAAAAATACTAACTCTAAATATAAAAAAATTGGTAGTTTCTCCCAAAATTATCATGGAATTCAATTTTTTGGATAACAATTGGCTCCAACTAGGGACTGTATTTGGGTTACGAGGCATATAAAGGAAGATAAATTTAGAATCACCAAGTTCTTTGTCCATTGGGCTATGGATTCAAAGTAAAAATGAACAAAGATACCACACACATAAAAGGAAAAAAATGAAACTAAACCAAAACTACAACTGAAAGAAAACATCAAAGTAAATTATCGTACATGTAGGGGCCATCCTGCTTCACTACTTGAATAAATTGACATATTTATCATTGTGAGGCAATGGAAAGTATGTTCTACCCAAGTATGACAAATAGAAGTTGTTTTCTCCATGAAATAGATGGATCTTGAAAGAAACTCTTCATATGGAATCAATCTTTCCATGCATTCCTTTTAGTTATCTTCTTTTATCTCATATGATAACCAGGTCTCCTACCTAAAAATCCCTCTCCTTGGCCTTTGTTAGTGTGAGGGGTATTTTTTCACTTTTATTTGTTTATTAGTTGAATTTATACCTCACATGGTGAGTCACCTCACATAGGTGAGTCATAGGTCATTAGGTGTCATTAGGAGTTATATGATGGATTATGTCATAGAATCTATCATATGTGTTAGTGTTCATCATATAGGAGTTACATTCCATTTATAGATTGTAACTCCTTTATCCCTTATGGAGGTATGATGAGTCTTGTATTGGAAGTTACACAACACTCTTATTTGTACCTTTTTATTTTTATCTATGATCATGAGTAGACATTTTTCTTTTAGATGCAAAATTCTTTTGGTTGAGTTCTTGCTATCATCTTGGAGCTACATCACATTTTTCTTTAAGTGAAACTTATTTGATGTGCATGCATTCCATATTAATCCTCATGTTCCCACTCTCTTACATGGTATCAGAGCTTTTTGTTGGGAATCATGTCATTATCTTCAGTTGTTGCTTACTACTTTTGGTTTTGTGATTTTATTAGTTTCTTGTGCATGTTTTAAGCCATTTGTTTTATTTTTTACTTCTTGCATTATTTAGGTCCTTTTATGCTAGCACATATTGTGTATTTTTAGTGTGTTTGCAGGTTTGTTTATGTAGGTATAGAAAATTTTGGTTTTCAAAGTAGGTTATAAGCTTCAGAGGTAGGTGGTGGAATTCTCCTTTTTAGGCCCAACTCAGCTCCAACTCGCTGATCTTGGAACTGAGCTAGTTGACCCATCTCACCCACCTATTGCTCCTTCTCCCCTACTTCCCCCTCAAAGGGCTTGCCGAGATCCTTCCCATATATTCCTTCTCACCCAGCTAGCTCTTCCTCCATATCCATTTGTAAATCCAAGATCTCCCTTCTACTTCATCTCACTTGCTTCTCACTCTCCTTGCATCAGACTCCAAGTCGGAACCCTATTCGATATTTGTATCGTGGAATATTTTCATTCCCTCTTTGTGCCTCATCCTCAACTGGCTACTTTCCTAAGCTGATTCTCCCACCTGTGTGTGACTTGGCCCCCTGAGTTGTCTACATTATCTCTACACTCCACATTGAAACTCTTTGAATCCTTCTTACAACACCAACTCGTCGTTATGAGCTTCGAACCCACCTATGCATAACTCATTAGCTATTTGTTCCTACCTTGTGCATGACTCATCCTTTGACTCACCTAGTTCCTCATGATTCTCATTTCTCCCCATATCTTAACTGCTCTTCCCAATCAAGTATCGCACTCAGGTGGTCTTCTTTTTACCATGGTGTTTATCATCACCGCTCTTTAGGATCTGATCACTTGACATGTGGAGCTCAATATCACTTCCATTTTGCTATTAATAACTCATCTAATGCATGGTTCCCTCTCTGATACCATCTCACCTCATCTTGTAACTGTTAGATTACCCAATTCACCACTATGTGGAGTTCAACTCACCATCTATCACTGACCTACTCACCTTGCTTTGACTTTGACTGCCAGCTCACCAATCTAGGATAGGATCTTATGCCAAAAGGTAAGTTTTTTTTCTTATTTTTTAACTTTTTTTAATATAGATTAATTTTTTTTATTAAGGGCAAATAGTTTTGAAGGGACTATACCCTGTATACAAAAGGGCTCAAAAGCCAGATAGTGAAGATGAGAGAAACAGCCCAGAGAAGGGAAAAACAGTCAACCAAGAAGGGCTCAACAGCCAAATATTACAATATAAGTGTAAAAAGGATCTAAACGTACAAAGATCCAAAAGAAAGAAGGAAAGATCAAAACGAAACCAAAAGAGAAACAGCATATAGAGCTCCGCTAAAAAACAGCTCCAGAACCGCCAGGTGACAGCCACATCGCAGCCAAAAAATAGCATCACAACAACCCGTTACTTGATGGCTCTGTCAATCTTGGTCTTGATAGCCTGCAGCGACATGAAGAAGGCAATGGCAGTGGTCTGAGAGGAGTCTTGCATATCTGCTTGGGCAATTACAATATCCCTTTTCTCTTTAGGACCCCAAATGTCCTCATTAACCCCACTTAAACTGCAAACACTATGGACATGTTGTTCAATGAAATTATAAATGCTTTTGAGGGCAGACAATATGCAGTCATTGCAGCTTTGAGCATTCCCCAATCTGCCATCTAAGGACTGTAGCTTCTTGAAAGACTTTAGCAATAACCCCCTCTTCCTCCTCACTTTGAAGGATTCTTTTACCCTTAGCTCTTTCCATGTTTTTTATAGCCCCTTTGATCTCTTGTATCTCCTTTTCTAATCTGTCCACCCTGACCAACAATTCCTCCTCCTTGGGCTCCTCCACCGGCTTGCTAATATGCAGGAGGTTTTCAGCTAGTTCCAAGTCTTTGTGGCTCCTTAGGACCCATTGGGAAGTAGGGATTTTAGCTTTAAGGCTCTTTCTTTTCTTGCTAGAAACAGTATCTTCAATCTTTCTTTTAAGCAGGGAGGAGTGGAAGCAGTGTAGGTAGGTGGAGGTATGGAGGAGGGAGGTGGGGTAGGATCCACGGGAGGGCAGCTGGAGCAGTATCGATGGATCAAGAGGATAAGTCCCTGGTGTAAAGGGATAGCCCTAGAGTGGCTCTGAACTTCCCTTATATATTTCTCCAGAGAGTTAATCAAATAGTGAGGAAAGCTAATAATGTTATTTCTATGAAAGTGATTAAGAAAAATCAGTTGCTTTTGAGGTATAGTCACAAATCTTCCTTCAAGGGTAACGTACCTAACCACCATTTTGGCTAGCTCAGCAAAAGGTTCAGGAATCAACGCCACCTTGATGCCAGCAGTCACGAACTCAAGATTCTCCCCCTCTTCCAGAAATTTCTTGGTCTCCACCTCCCTGTCCACCTTCTTATTGAAGAATTTTGTGCCTTCCAGGCTGAGGCCCGTGATCTGAGCTGATGAGCTCTTCTGTGATTTCCATCTCCATGTTACTATACTTAATAATCCTATTCTTCCAACCCTGGGAAAATTTGATAGAGATGTCTTGGTCGAAGCCTTGGATCCTTTCAATGAAATTAGACAGGCCCCAGATTTGCAAGTAATCCCAAAGCTCTGAGTTCTCTTTCCACTCAGGATTGTGGGTTGGTTCAGTTTTGCAAGGCAGACCCCCCATGTTTCCTCTGCTTCTTTTTATGTTCTCAACGGTAAAAAAGCTACCAATGTGCGGGACAGTCCGAGCTTTGATTTTGATATTTGAATCTTTCCTTACCGTGAAAGCCGGTTTAATTATTATGCTACACTTGTTATTATTGCCCCGCTCCTCGGATTTCCTCCTATGCCAAGAAATGATGATAGTCCAGCCCGCACAGATCACATCAATCATCCATATCTTTTGTGATGTCATCATCATGTACTTGAGGATCCGCACATTAGCGTCCAAATTACAGCCATTAGTAATGATTTTCACTACCATGTAGATCAATGATAATGGCTTTATTGACATGAGTGGGTAGAACGTCCCCCCTAAGCCAAGTTTGAAAGGAATTATTAACACCGAAGTTAGCCAAACTGTCAGCTACCCTATTTCCTTCCCGGTAGGTGTGGGTGATTTGGACATTTTCAAAGCTTTTGCATATATCAATAGCTTCCTCAATATAATCCCTGATAGACCAGCTGGGGTGTTGCTTTTTATTCAAAAGATTGATAATATTTAGAGAATCACCTTCAATTATAATATTTGGAATATTACAATCCTTGGCAAGTCTTATACCCCAAAGAGCCGCCATGGCTTTGGAATAATGATTAGTATACCTTCCCATTCTCCCAGAAAAAGTAGCAACAAAACAGCCTCTTTGATCCCTGATGATTCCCCCTCCTCCAGAGTCACCCGGATTACCTTTTGAGGCCCCATCAAAATTTAACTTGTGCCAATCAGTGGGAGGTTTAATCCATCGGATTGTGTTTCTGTCAGTACCATTGTTATTTCTATTGACAGTGGCAATATTCCATTCAGTCAAGATGCTTGCTTCATTCTCTGGGTAAAGACCATTTTTAGGGGGTTTAAATCTAGCAATATTATCTTGCACAGCAATGATAATTTCCTTATATACTTTGTTACAAGCATGTATTTTGTTTCTGAAAATACTATCATTACGAGCCTTCTAGATTCTCCACATAGTGTGGGGTAGAACAAGTTGCCACAGTATTTTCACCATGTAATGTTTAAACGGAGAGCCCCATTCCTCCCAAGCCTGAAGATAGGTAAGGGAAAAAGTCCATCTCAGATTAAATTTATGCAAAAACAAGCTGCCAAATTTTGGAAGCAATGTCACAATGGAGGAATAAATTTTTTATATCTTCAGCCTCTTTCTGACACATGCAACATCTATTCGGCATGATGAATCCCTTCTTGATGAGATTGTCATTAGTTAGGATCTTGCCATTAATAATTAGCCACCAAAAGAAGTTCACTCTAGGGGTTAACTTCGGCATCCATAGCTTGTGCCACTTAATTTCGCTTTCCATGTATACAAAGAAAGAATTATATCCTGATTTAATAGTGTATTCCCCATCAAAAGAATCTTTCCAGATGAGCTCATCCTTAAGATTTTGATTACTTATATGGATTAGGGAAAGTTGATTCTGGAGAGATGCAATCTCAGCCTGTATACTATCATTCTCCACTTTTAGCTTTTTCCATTTTCTTTTGTTTCCATCCCTCTCAATGTACCCCTGGATTTTGTGTCCATACTTTGTAAATAAGTTGTCTTTAATATGATCATAAGCAGAAATCCAGTTAGAATCCGTCCACTTATCAGTCCAGAAGTTTATGTTTTGTCCATCTCCAAACTTCCAGCTACACCCCTAAGATAGAATGTGTCTGCTGCGTAGAAGGTTGTTCCAAAAAATAGAACCACTCGGAAGAGACTGATCATATATGAAGGAAATCTTGTTTCGGTTTGAAATTAATATAGATTAATTAAAATTAATTAAATTAAATATTAACAAATTAAGAAAACATTAAAATTTCAATGGAAAATTTATATTTTTTTAGTATTTATTTATGGTTATTGGGATTTTCTGGACCCCTTTTTATGGACTCTTCATTATAAATGCATTCTTCTTTTCTTACAGGTTAGTGAGTGCATCTACCATAACCTTGCGAAAAGAGAGCCACATTCTTGTTTTTTCCCCTTTTTTCTTTCTTTTGGTCTTTTGTGTTTGTTACCATATTGATTTGTTAGGAATGATTAAACTTATAGTTGTATCCTGCAAGGTGAGTGAAGAAATGTTTCACATCACATGAACACACTTGGGTATAATCAACACACTATTTATAAAATGTCAAAAATGGGGGGTGTTTATCTTGTGTGGTTCCTTTTTTTGCCATCTTTTTTGCTCACTCTTATCTTCCATTGATCTCAACTTGGTCCCTTTGTTTACTCCCTTCAACTATCATGACTGGAAAAAATTTATATCCCTCACCTTGAAAAAATAGAAACGTTATCAGATAACTATGGGTTTGCAAAATCAACCAAAAAATACTACAATGAAAGGAAAATGTTTTGACAAATTTGATGAAGCTTATGGGTTTTTATGTCTTTCTATGTCATGAGATTTGTGGTTTCATATAGCTTTAGCCAAAACACCCAAGGATGTATGGGACACCTTAGACAAATGTTTTGGGAAATAAAATGAAATGATAGGTCATGAACTAGAAAATGAGTTTATTATTCTTAGCCCTTGCAGTTTTGACACCCTATAGGAATTCTTCACAAAGTTCAAATCTATAATATTGCAATTCAAAGAATTTAGAATTGACTTAAAGGAATCACAACTTATTTTTTTAATCATCATCAAAATTGGTCCCGACTATTCTATTTTTGTCTCTACCTTCCAAGTTACTAAAAGGGAACTTAGTGCACAATGGACTATTCCCTCCTTTGATGATTTTATTGTTGACTTGACTATGGAACATCATAAACTAATTCAAATGGGTACTCTAAAATCTACTAAATCCCATGCTCTTCTTGCAGTTCATGAAAAATAGGAGGCTTGAAACGAGAAGAAACATAACAATAATGACCATGAAAACAAGGGCCAATCCACCACCAAATAAAAATCTTCCACTTCCTCTTCTAGTTCTAAACCTCAAAAGGAAAGGATCAAATGTGGGTATTGCACTAGTAGGTAGGATGAAAAAAATGTTTAAAGAAAAATATTGACCTCCTCGTGTGTATTCTTGAGAAGAAGAACATAGGAGTTCTTGAGTCTCTCAAACCATATTCATCAACTCACGAATCCTATAAGGTGAAGGATAATGGAAAAGGGAAAGAGAAATAGAAATAAAAAGAAAAATAATCAAGAATAAAACAAAGAGAAGAGCTCTAGTTACCATTATTTCACCTACTCCTACATGGGTTATTGGTTCTGGTGCATCTCATCATATGCCCTTGTCACAAATAGATTTCACTTCATTATTACCATGTGAAATTGTCTTCTATTATGTAAGGTGATAACACTTCTACTTCGATTTATTGGAGAGGTTCTATTAAAGTGAATGGTGGAACATTTAATAATGTTCTAAGTATTCCATCACTTACAACTAATCTCCTATCAGTTTATCAGATTACCCACCTTGGTCAAGGCATGCGAGTTGAGTTCACTCTAGATTATATTTATCTCAAAGAGATACATAGTGACACTATCATTATAGTTGGTATAGTTGATCATCATACTCAGATTTATTCCTTCTCTCACTTTGTTCCTCCTTCAGATTCTTCATCTAATTCACCTGGACTTGATGATATTTCTAAGATCGATCATTTTTTTATGATTATGAATTATTTTCTAGCACCATTGGTTGTCATAGTGATGGTGACCCACCTCCACCATCTACTTATACCTTCCACACCTTGAATATTTATATATTGATCTACCTAATTTTGGTCCACTGCAGAATTTTTAGGGAGCATGAAATTTTATTCAAGACTCATTAGACATCGGGTAGTCTTCTTCATAGCTATAAGATACTCCAACTTCCTTCTTCGTTGTTGCTTCATATTCACTATTTCCTCTTGGAAATTTTAGCACGCTTACCTTACTTGTGTACATTATTCCTTTGATATGAACCCCACCTTATGGTTTCACTCACACTTTCATAGTGGTTCACTCTCCTTTATTTATACTTTTGATCCACAATCACCCTAGGAGGATTCTTTGCAAGATACAAGATAACTTCATGTAGTTGCATCTTCTCGGAAAGATGGATAGTTTTTTTTTTATCCTTATCTTCTTCTTGTAGAAATATTGAAGAATGTCCATGGGTACCTCATCAAGCCTTTAGTTTTTAGGACCCATTTGATGTATCTTTCTTAGTTTTTTAGTGGAGTATTCTATCTCTTGTAAGTGGATGTTTTTCCCTTTTGGGTTTCCTCCATTACTTGAGATCCTTATTGTACATGGTTATTTCATTATGTGTAAATACCGAGACCCATTTCTCTATCTAACTTTCCTTTCCTCATCATAAGTTACAATGAAAGGGGGTGTTAGTGTGAGGGGTATTTTTCACTTTTATTTGTTTATTAGTTAAATTTCCACCTCACTTAGGTGAGTCATAGGTTATTAGGTATTTTGGATTTATATGACATATTTTTCCATATAATCTATCATATGTGTCATTGTGTATCATACAGAAGTTACATTCCATTTACATATTGTAAATTATTTCTCCCTTGTGGAGGTATGATGGGTCTTGTATTGGGAGTTAGACATCACTCCTATTTTTACCTTTTTTTATTTTTATATATGAACATGATTAGACCTTTTTATTTTTCATGCACAATTATTATGGTTGAATTCTTGGTTGAATATTGGAGATACATCACATTTTCATTTGAGTGCAATTTTTTTGATGTGCATGCATTCCTTCTTGATCCTCGTGTTCCCACTCTCTCAAATCCTTCTTTTAAAATATTATCTTCACCTTAATTTGATGCTCAAAATTTTTTTAATCACTTTAATCCTCCTCTCCTCTAACTAGATAAGATACATGATATTTTTATCAATAGAAATCTCAAAAGTCTCATCTTCAACTTATTTGGCTAATTTCAAAGTTCGTAGTTTTATGGAGATAGGTATATCATCGTTGACGCCATAAATAAGCTGGAAAGGGAACATATCGATGGATCTTTTGGGAGTAATATGTTGTTCTCACAGTGCATCATATAATTCCTTATGTTATGTTCTCTTCTTATCATCCACAAGATTTTAGATTATGGTCACTAGATTCTTGTTTCTTGATTCTTCCCAATCATTATCTTATGGATAAAAAATTGAATAATGACCTATTGTGATCCCATACCCATAGAAAAAAATAGCAATCTCATAATATGAAAAATTTAAATAATTTTATGCCATAATCTTGTTGTGAACACCAAACCTTACTATTATATTATCCTTAATGAAGTTGTAGACAACTTCATAAGTGGCATGCTTAACAGGAATGGCTTCCACCCATTTGGTGAAATACTCAGTTCTAGATAAACCATAGTTATTTCTATAACTTGAAAATGGATTCAATGCACCAATGAAGTTAGTCCCCCACTATTGGAAGGGTTATTCAATCATAACTAGCCTAAGAGGAAGTGCTACTAATTTAGGCCAACCAATGAGTTGTTGACAAACCTTGCATTTTTTTACTCATGTAGAAGCATCCTGAAATAAGGTAGGAACATACTCTCTTACCCATAAAATATTGTGATCAGTAAAAGATTCCAAGAATTGACCACCACAAACCAGGATATGGAATGCTTATAAAAATTTTACCTATTGATATTTATCTGCACAACGAAGGAACACTCCATCTATTCCCCTCTTATATAAACCATTATACCAAAGAACATACCTGATTGATCTCAATTTTATAGTTTTTTTCATTTTTGAATTCAAGTGCTCAAGACCGTAGGTGAGGAGATAGACAATTTTGGAATACCATTCCTTAATTTTGATCATAAATAACACGATGAGAGATACTTCTCTATCCTCTTCTTTTTCGTTTATCAATTCATTAGGATTGTTTTTATCCATAAATTGGCATAAGCCTCTTCCACTTACAACTTTAGATTGTTTGATATCTAATCATACTCTTTTACTTTGATTACCTAGATCCCTCTCCAACTTCCTAACTCCTTTTAAGTCAAAATAAACTTTACTGTTAAATCAAGAACTAGTACTAATGTGTGGGGATATTCACCATAGTGTAAGCATGCTTTTAAATTCGTGAAATATTGAATTCAGGAGATTTAAATGGATAGCTCATAAAATGAATAGGGGACTCAACACCTTCATCATTATTCTAAACCAAGATGGTGGACACTATAAGATCAAATATGTAGTTTTACATGATAATTTTTTTGTAAAAATAAAGACACCCCAAGATGGGAGAATTAGAAATGGCCTCTTTGATATCTTGGAAAGTATCCTTTCCATCAAAATTCCATTGGAAGGGAATCTTTCCTTTCATCATTTATGTGATGTGCCTTGTCTTCTCAGTGAAGTTAAAAATGAACCTTATCAAGAAATTAACTTTCTAAAAGAATGAATGAACACTAGTCTTGATCATTGGGAGATTGAGGTTTTGTATGGCCTTGACCCAATCAGGATAAATCTTGGTTCCTTCCTTCATCACAATGTGTTCTAATAGCTTTCCTTCAGTCACTATAAACATCTTGGGAGTTGAGGAAATCCCATGTTCCCAACATCTTTCCATTATCTAATCCAAATTCTCATAGTGGTCTTATCTTTTCTTAGAAAATACCGTTAGATCATCCAAGTACACAACAATTTTTTCCCCATAAAATCCAAAAAGGAAATATCCATTGCTCTTCAGAATTTTTCTCATGCGTTAATCAATCTAAATGGAATTTTTCTCTAAGAAAATATGCCCTAAGGATTGGTGAACTTAATATTGTGTTGATCTTCCCTTACAACATCTACATGATTATACCCATAAAATTCGTCCAACATATATAAAATATTTGAACTTGTAACTATTTGCAAGACTTGATCCATTATGGGAAAATTATAATTACACTTTCATGAAGCCTGGTTCAAGTTAAAAAAATCCACACAAATATGGATCCCTCCATTATTTTCTTATACTAGAATAATGTTAGTGATTTGTGTTGAGTGGTGGATGGGAAATATTATCCTTTAATCTAAATTTTTTTAATCTCGGCAAGGATATTACCTGAATTATTGAGATTATAGTGTCATTATTTCTACCTATATGGTTTAACATCATAGTTTAAAGGGATATTGTATTGAACATCCTTTATCTTGAAAGACTTTAAATATGAATACGACCATGCTAAAACATACATATGATTTTTAAGTACCGCCACAAATTTTCTCTTCTCCTCAAGTGAACAAAACTTTCCAATGTTCATAATGTTAAGCTATATAGTAGTTCCCAAATTCACATGTTCGATCTCCATATATGAATTTCATTCATTTTGTAACTTTTCCCTAATAAAGTGATCATGGTTTTCAAACAATCCTTCAAAGGATATCAACCCTTTAGGGATTTTATTTTCTTTTTAAGATGTAAAATCTCTTTATTTCTCATAGTTTCCCATGTATCTGAGACGGATTCATGAAAATTAGAGTCACTACCCTCAAAATAGAGATCAATGAAATTATTAGAATTCTCCAAGAATAAAATGATATGTTGGGCATCGTTAAATACCTTCTAGTTATATGCATTGTAAGGAATACTAGTATGCAATATTACCTCAATAGTATACTTGTCCTCTTTGAATTCTAGGTAAGAAAGAAGTAATGACACAGACATTGCCAAGGAATCAAATTTTTCATTATGTTCTTAGAGAACATATTTGATGTATAATGCTTCAAAATCCTCAAATCCAAAACTCAATTCTAATAGTGCTTTAAGCTGTCATTTTTCACCTTATACAAGCCTTTGATTTGATTCACAATAATCTCAGTATCACCTTGGACCTTTATATTCTTAACATATTTTTCTCTTTCCAATTTTAATCCTAATAACATAGCTTTATATTTAGTTTTGTTATTTGTATTATCAAATTGAAGCTTTAAATAAAAAGAGAAAATCTCACCCTTAGAAGATATAATGACTACACCTACTGCTGACTTAGAGGTAGAAAAACTACCATCAAACTCAAAATTCCATACCTCATTAGGATCATCCTTCATAATTGAGGTATAGATATAATATTAATCAATACATGCCCTAACTGGAGTCTTAAAACAATATTTTTACTTTAGGATCATCTAACTTTGTTAGAAGGTATTTTTCCTGATCTTTAGGTTCAAGTGTCTATATCACCCATTCATTGCAATTCATGTTTGGGACCAATCCATGTGAATATATCCACCAGCATCTGTGCAAAATTTGCTTCTCAATAGTATTCAATATGTAGTTAGAATATTTGTTGCCAAGATCATCATTTTGACCCTCTTCTATGAGAAAGCTATATAAGAAAATTGAGCATATATTTATCTTTCCAATGAGAGGTACTTTATTAGTTTCCCTAGAGTAAAAATTCCTAAAAGGTTTGGTAAGAGTGATTCATATGGCATAAGCTACCTTGGTAGGCATGACATTTTTAGAAGCTCTTGAATCGATGATATAATTACTGAGATTGAAATTATTGATAAGAAAGGAAAAAAAAAATGATTCAATCTTCCAAGATGAAGAGCTGGAAGATAAATTGTTGTAGGGAAGGGTATGTATAGGGTTAGGAATGATTTCCTTAGAATATTTTTGTGGAAGAATGATTTACTTACTCTTTAAGAACTTAACTAGTCTTTCAAACTGATTAGGATTAGATCAAAGATATCAGATTTTGGCATTTGAATATTGGTTTTATTTTCATGATTGATAATTTCAAATGTAAAGTATAGAGAAGCTAAAGAGGTTAAAGGACATTTTTTATTTGTTTATACGGGCATGGTACCAGTCTTGGGAATAGGGGAGGAAGATGACATGAAAGGATGATTTACCTTTTTCATGGGAGTCTTATCTTTTGGTTGCACTGGAAAATGAGTCCCTCTTCATATAAAATTTGGAATAAACATTGAATCAAATGATTCTTTTTCCTTATCCTTTGGCATTTTTTCCTCCCAATTGTTTGATATAGTGAAAAAAATGAAAAATTGGTTATTCATATCATTCACAACATCATCATAATCATCTTTCTTGTACTTCATATATCTGATATTGGATTCGTCGGTCGGTTTATCATAAGACTCGTCTGCATAACAAGATTCTTCGTATGTGTCTTTTATTTCCTCAAGAGCTTCTTCTCTTTCTTCAACCACATAAACAACTATGATAATGGGAGAGGATTCAATAGATAACCCTGGTTGAGTGGCTAGTAATCGACTCTTATCCCTAAAAGATGTGTTATTGAACTTCCTTTGTAGGATATCCCTGTATGGATTAGTTGATGCATTCTGATACATCTACTTATTTAATTTCAATAGAATAGGTTGCAATAAGGGACTTACTCTAATTTTTTGATTTGTAATACTCTCTTATTATCTTACTGGCCATAGAAATATCATCTTCGATTTCTATAGAAATTGTTTTAGTAGTAGCTAGATCTAGGATATGTGATCTCCTTAATAAGAACCCAACTTCATGTAGCTAAGTGTTAATGAAAAAATTAATTAATTTTCTGGATTAGGCATAACACACCTAGAATCTTATAAATTACTTTATTGAACTTAGTGATAAAATCGCACAATGGATCATGCGGCTCTTTCTTCATCTAGATGAGTTATGCTAATAATGCATGTGCATCTTATGTTGGCTTGAAATTGACTTTAAAATTTATCCTCATAGTTTCCCAACCATCAATAGAACAAGGTGGTAAGTATTAAAACTAGTCAATAATGACATCTTGAATTATTTCCCCAACTAACTGAATGGATACATCTTCATAAGAAACACCCAAAATGTCACATGCAACAAAAAACACAACAATTTGTTCTTTAAGGTTTTGTTTATCATTACTACCAAATTTCAGGACATTATCCAATGAACCATGAGGTAAATCATGATGTGGTTTGTCCAATGCTAAAAATATAATAGCTGGTCCTCTAGGGACTAGAGGTGGAGGTGGTGATTCCATAGTATCGAAGGAGGTACACAAGGGTAGTTTTCTTCCCACTTAAGAATAAAGATCTACAAGTGATGTATGCATCATATTCTCATGCATCTTTATTTTGATATATTGGGGACGAGCTAGTTGAACATCTAGAGGATAACTCCTGCAGAGTAATGTTAATTTTTTGAAAATGGATTAGTAGAAATGTGGTATCAACAACACCTCTAGCTCTACAACTATGAGTTAAAATATTCAAAACCAACATTAAATAAAGGAATGATTGAGGTAAAACAATAAGTAATTCTTATTACAAAAAGAAGACTGGGCATGCAACAAGTTATACAATAAATGACATCTTAGCTTACATGTTTTTGCTGCCTAGTAGAGTCACAAAATATTGTTTGTTGGATACTTTATCAGATAAAACATATGTTGTTTAATCACATCATGTGAGACAAAGTCCCTCCTCAAATAAGGGGAGGAACAATTTTAATTGCTAATCTACGAAGAAAAAAATAATATCCGCAATATTTACACTATTCTATCTTAGGGGGCGGGATCCCATCCTGGTATAGGTTTTTTTATTTTTAAAAAAGGAATGAGAAAATTGGATAAGTTAGTTTTTGGAGATTTGTTAGAATTGGAATGATAAAGTAAGAAGGATAGAAGAAAGTGTGTGTGCTTTCTATAGGAAAACATAGATCCCACTTTTCTCACATGAACAGAGTATAATAACAATAAATTAGATTAATGTTATATCACTATAATTTGGAATCATTAGGAACAAAAATTCATTGAACATAATAACAATAAAATTAAAAATGAGAATAGTCTCAACACAAAGTTTGACAATATGTCTCTTTTTTCCTTCGTAGATAGAAAAGTAAAATACCTTTTTTTTCCTTTTCCCTCCAAAATTCCAGAAAATGTTTCAACAATAATCTCTCAAAAATCCTAAGTCTAGCTAAAAATGATCCTTAATGCACTGAACATTGTTACATTTATAAAAAGAATGAACAGAGAAAAGAGGAGCAATTATATTCCTTGACTAATTACCAGTCTAAAATTAGTAATATTAAATTTACATATTAAAACCCCATTGAATAGTTCTTATGTAAAATGACCAATTCAATTTATATATTTATCCAAAATATGTCTAAGAATATTTAAAATTCACATGCTTGAAAAAAAAAAAGGGAAAAAAAAAACACCAACCAGATTTTTATCTGTCTCTTGGCCAACTTCTTTGTCCTGATACTAATGGAACATATGAATCATCTCTTGCACTTCTTTCTCATCTAGTCCACATGAATATCAGTTGAGAACATCACATGTGTCAATTACATTGATTAATTTCCTTGGGAGTCTTTGAATATCCTTGAGGACTTGTTGACCAAAATGAGCTCAAACTTCATTTTGGGCAACTAGTACCGTTTTGCCCTAGATTGCTTCAAATTTTAATTTTTCACATATTTTAAGCACTTTGGAATCACCAAAAATAATCTTAACTTGATTGAAAAGGCCACATTTTCCCCAAAAACTGAAAAAAAAATCCTCTAAATTTTATATATTTTACATTTTTCAGAGTTTCTGGGGTTTTTATAAGTTTTATAGTTTGGGGTTTGGGAGTTGCTTCGCACGTTTGCAGTTTACAACTATGTAGTTTTGTAGTTTCAAGGTTTGGGAGATACATCACACATTTGTTTTTTGCCTATTTTCACGTTCATAGTTTGTATTTTTGCATTTTATAATTATACAATTTTTGGGGTTTAGGAGCTTCTTTGCATTTTCACATTTTGCAATTATACATTTTTGGATTTTGTAGTTTTACAGTTTCAAGGTTTAGGAGTGTCTTTGAACATTCAAATTTTGCACATTTGCACATTTTTAGTTTTAATTTTTGCATTTTGTAGTTTTTCAGTCTCGGGATATGGAGCTGCTTTGCAATTTTACATTTTACAATTTCGCAATCACCTGTGTAAATCAACATACCATCTCCAAATGCTCAAACCTTTTGATATAGGTCTCCAAATGGGAAAAAAATTATATCGTTGGAAAGGTATTGAATATTAATACATGATAAATGCATTTGTTGGCCACAATAAAGTGTATTTTTGGGGTGAAAATATAAAAACTAACTTATGTTCTTTTTCACGTATGGGCTCTATAAAATCGGATGATGCCCATAATGGTCTGAAAACTTGAATGTTGATTGGTCCTTAGTGGTTGAAGAAGTATTTAGTCTTCTTAATTGAATTTATCTCTCTCCTCTTCTTAGTCTATATATGCAAATTATTTTTATTATAGCAGATCACCTTATGAATGTAAGCTTATGTTTCCCTTTTATGTAGCCAAGTATTCTAAGTTACATACTTCTGAGTTGGTATTATAAAATACAATCATTTCTTCCTCCATTATTGTAATAGGTTGTGCACATTATAATAAATAATATTGTGTTATTAATCCTCTCTTCTACCCTTTAATATATGTTATTGTATTCATGTTTTTCTATTATTTTATGGCATGTTGTGATTGATGTATACTTGCATGATTTCCATCCTTTGTGTCACTTATGAAGATAATTAGAGTTTGGTAAAATTGTGAGGTTGAATATTTCTTCTTTTTGAAATCTTAGCTTTGTATTTTCCCTCTCATTCTTCGTCTCAAGGAGAGAATACACTTCTAGTTTGGTGCATCACATTATTTTTATTCACTTTTCATCTCTCTAACACCTGGTTCCTTGGAAATATTAGATTAAAACTAGTTAATAGTAGGATATAGAGCTCATTAGATTAGTGGTATTGAATTGGAGTGAAAGTAACTAGCCTTTTCACCTAGAGATTGACCCTAAAGGTGTTTTTATGTTTCACTAAGGTGTTGATCCTAACTTTAGCAAAGAGTGCAACTTTAAGTGACAATATTTTTTGTCACACCTAATGGGACATTTGAGAAATATAGAGCTCAATTTTGATCTTCTACATTGAAATTGATGTGTGTTTCAGGGGTATTTTTCCTTTGGAGGCAACAAGAAACACATTTGGTGACTCATAACTTCAAATATATTGGTTTTAATAGTTAATTGTTTTAGTTTCATGAGAATATTGCATACAAGACTTAGGACAACAAGATGGGAGCATTTTAAATACCTATAACTTTCACCAAGAAGAAGAAAATGCATATTAGTTTAAATATTACCATTACCTCTAGATAGAGTTATCTCTACTCCCCCTTCTTGTATGCCTTTCTTGTTGTCTTATAGGGTTCTAACACCCATCACATTCATGGCCCATGAAATAAGTCAACCTTTTATGACCTTTAATGGTGGAAATCCCTTGGCCTTGAGCCTAACATGACATACTAGTATCTTCCCTAAAAATCATTCCATTTTTTATTGGTGAAAATTTAACTACCCCTATTGAACATATCTTAGATATTAATAATGTTTGTTTATTCTATCTTGTTACTGAAGATGATGTGGCAATCAGGCTCTTAGCCTAATATTTTAAAGGAAAATCATTATTGTGGTATAGGATTCTGTAACCTACTTTTATTCATACATGGGATGACCTAGGGGAGAAGCTTTACAATAATTTTGGATAAAAGATAGATAATTTATCTTTATTGGAATCACTAACATCAAAATCTTTCCAACATTTTGAAAATTTTTCCCTCCGCGACTGCTCCGCAGCTGCTCCGCGACTGCTCCGAGATTGCTTCGCGACTGCTCCGAGATTGCTCCGCGGCTGCTCCGCGACTGCTCCAAGATTGCTCCGCGACTGTTCCGTGGCTATTCCATGGTTTCTACGCGGGCTTCATCTAAAAATAGGGTTCGAGGAGGCACGAACGTTGCTAGAGGTTCGCCCCTCTCAGTTCGAAATGAGGTCCCTATTAATGGCGGCGAGAAACCAGTGGTATCTGTGGGAGGCGGATGCAAAAATGTAGAGGAAAATAAAGCACCCAATCTCATGGATTGGTATGGCTTTCAATACTAACCAAGACCCCCCATATCAAAATAGGGGTGTTCACCTCATGGGACAGGTAAAGATGGTTCAGTCAAAGATTCATTATCTCCTTTAAAACTCAATACTGGTAACTACAGGTTGCAAGAGACTAAGAGTGGATCTGGTGATGGAGGAAGAGGTACAGGGATAAGCCAGAACCAGGACAAACTAAACAGCGATAAAAGGTCCAGATCTTATGCTTCAGCGGTCTCCAAACAGAAGGAGAATGTCAGAAATGAGCTCTTAAAACACCCTCCCAGGAGGTCCCCAACACTGAAAATCGAAGAGGATTTTACTTCTAAAGGTTCTTAAGGAGGAGGAAAATCTCTCCCAACTGGGGCTCATATGCAGATTTTCACAAATTTTGGCCTAAGCTTTCTCAGCTTCATGACTGGATAGCCCAGAGATGGAGAGAAAAAATACAAGGTAAGATTGAGCTTTATCCTTGTGCTAAAGCTTACTTCATTGCTGTCTTTGAAACCCCTGAAGATAGGGGATTTAATTTTTAGTCAACATTGGGTTTGGGGGGGAATATGGGCTTATGTCCAAACTATGGTATCCATCTTTCGACCCATTAAAGGAGTCTTTTGATACCTACCCGATTTGGGTTCGTCTACCAGGACTCCCCGTTAATCAGCTTTGGAACAGATCTTGTCTCATTGCTATAGGGGATACTTTAGGCTCATGTGTAGCAGTCGATGATAAGACCTCTATTCAAACCCATACTACTTATGCTCGAATCCTGGTTGATCTCGATACCTCCAAATGTTTACCAGCAGAAATCAATCTACAGATTAGAACCAGGCTCTGGGTGCAGAGGATAGACTATGAGAGACTTGCCTTCAGATGTAGGCGTTGCTTCCAAACTGGTCATGTTACAGATGACTGTGAACACTCCAAACGTAAGACCAAAACATCCTGGTGGAGGGATTCTCTACCTTAACATCTTACAATCGACTCAGATCCGGCTAAGGAATCGAGTTCCCCCCCCTGCAAGCTAACTCACCCCATCATGGTTGATTCACAGACCAATACAGAGAAGCCTCCAGATTATTCTTTACAGGCTGCTGATTCAGTGATTAAAGATATTCTGACCTCCCATTTGGATCACTCTCCCCCATCAAACCTATTGCAGTTTTTCCGACTGTAGTGGATGTGGGAAATCAGGAATGGACAGTGGTGGATTGGAAAAAGAAGGGTAATGCCAAATCTAAATCCCCCACCATTTCGGAAAAGATTTGATTCTTGTCTTTTTGGGCGCTATTATTGCTAAATTTTGGCATATGGCCTGCTACGCAGTTGCTAGGCAGCTGTGTTGTTGTTTGTTGCTGTTTTTTTGCTATTTTGTTGCAGCTGGTTTGCTTTTGCTGGTTCCTTTCTTGACAGTTTTTGTTGGGCTCTTTTGAGATGATCATCTGGATGTTTTCTCTGTTAGTGGTCGGTCGGAGTACATTGTTATCATTTTTGTGGCCGGACCACTGCGTGTTTGCTGTTTGATCACTGTCCAGCAGGTGTTTATTTGCTGTTGTGGTTGCTGCTCCGGTTTGTTTCTTTGCAGACTGCGTTCTGCAGTTGGTCCTTATTGTTATATCAGGATGTTGATCCTTTTTTTTGAGCTTTATTTTCCTATTTTGGCTCCTGAGCCTTGCTGTACAAGGGTATAGTCCCTTTCAAAAAACTATCTGCCAATAATAAAAAAAACTATAAAAATATCCCTTTGTGAGTTGATGATGGACATAAAATTCAGGTTTCAAAGGACATGGGAAATAATTCCATCCATCATCAGGTAATCTCCTTAAGGTTATTTTTTTTATAGAGCTCTTAATTTTGATATTACAGTAATGATTCAGTCAATGGGAGTTATTACTTTTCCTGTTACTTATGAGATAGTTATCCATGCTAAAAATTGTGTAGTCAAACTGGTAAAATATCCCCTAGACCCCTAACTACTCTTTTACTAGAGATTCCTTAGGAAATTATATGTTCTCTTGCCCTAATCCCAGAGTCTAAAGCTATTTCATCTACCCCTACATATAATTCTTCCAATGAGATAGATGATCTCAAGGCCTTGATCAAGAATATGTGAAATGAAGTAGTTTCCCTCAAGAAGCATAAAACCCAAGCTCCTAGGCCCTACCAAAATCACAATCAAGGGTATCAACAAAGGAATTACTATGAAAATTAGGGGTATGGGTAGAATTATCAGCAACATAGATTTCAAGGTGAAAATCCTAACTTGTCTCTTCAAACATTACCTCCTCCACAACATGCACCTACTCCTATGTTGATAAAATATATTGTTCATGTTCAAAACAATCTAGCTCAAGGATTTAAATGGTGTTTCCCATGTAATAAACCCCATAATCAAAATTATTATGAAAATGGGGGTGAAATTTTACGTTCTCGTGGTGCAAGGTTCCTTCAATGAACATGAATCAACCATGAAAGTTTCAAATACTAATGTTGAAGATGCTCATGAAGATTCCCCTAAGGCCAACTTCATGTTTTTGGGTTCTAATGATTTTTTTAAGTCAATAAAATTGTGGGAAGTCTAAAATAACCTCAAATTCATGTTTCTGGTAATACAAGGTCTAAGAAGAGAGTATTATGCACTCAACCTTCATCTTATTGTAATCAAAATGACTCTCTTCACAAAGAAAAGGAAACTAGGGAATATTTAAGTAAGAACAGTTTTCCTCATGATTATAATTAACCTAGCCCTATAAAGGATGTCATATCTTAACCAAGAGTATCCTTCCTAATATTATAGAAGTTAAAGAAATAAACGGTTACACCAATGATGCAAAAAATGGTAGGCATTCCTATGAGCATTACTGAACAAATGAATAAAACTAATATGAATGTGATAGTGTGGGATGGCTTTTCTATTGCATATCAATTGGATATCTTGTAAGAGGCCTTGAAGCATCTCATTCCATCATATGGAATAGTAAAAAAAATCCAAGCCATTCAATTATCTTATGTCAACCCAAGGAGGAGAAAGCAAGTTTAATAAAGAAAACCTCCTCCCTTTTATATCTCTTTGATTATTAGAAAACATATAGTGCATAAGGGTATGATAGATTCAAAAGCCAACACCCTTGTGATGCCTAATAAGATAGAAAACACTTTATGGATTAATTATAGTTTAATCACTAAGGATTTTTTGGAATTGGATGGTATTACTATCATAATTATTGGAGTAATCAGAGGCCTTGAGATAACTGTTGATGCAAAATTACAGCACCCCTGATTGCTTATGATTTGTGTACGAGGGAAAACTAGTACAACCTGCATAGCATGGGATTATCCTGTAGTGTGGGACCTTGTAAGTAGGAAAAATCCTCTGGATAAACCCAAATTCTTCCTCTAACCTAGTGCCAACATCTCTCCAAAGTGCAGATAATGGAAAGCTAAACTAACCCTATTCTAATGTTTTCGAAGGAGACAGGAATAGAAATATGCATGAAATAAAACTACTCTAAGTGAAGATGATGCACCAAGAAAGGGTGAGACAATCCCAGTGAGTGAAAAATAGGGAGAAATAGAGAAGGAGATGGCTGATAGAAACACCACAGTCCAAGACAACAATCAATTCCCTATATATGTAAAGCACAACAAACTATAGACCCTGCAAAGAGATAGCTACATGCACAATATACTCATAAATATAATGGAAGGCAAGAGATGCAACTCATACAAGCTAGGGTGAAAATGGCCACAAAACATGAATTTTATTGCTCACAAAAATGCACAATCCATCACATTATAAGAATAAGAAAAAATCCTTTACAATAAGCCCAAATTTGAGGCTTTTAGCTCATAATAGCTCTGGACCAAAATTTACAAAGTTCCTCTACTTTTTGGAAAAATTTCCCCTTGCAATAGGTGAACTTTATAATATATAGGGAAAGGGGGTTGCCAACTAACAAGATGCATTAAAGAGGTATGGGTAACAATCCATTTTGGTACTTTTCCTGCACGGATGGTCATGGGTGCCATTCCTCATTAATTCTAGTTGTTGGGATGTCATTCATTCACCTACCTTCGTGAGGCTTGTAACTCGTCCATCCATGTTGTCCAAACCATGACCTGACCAACCTATGTGTCATGCCAATATGACGGGTGAGACGAGCATCAAAAATCCATTCAAATGCATCAAAAAATGTCACCCGACCCAACCCGATGGGCATCCAACCCCCACCATCCAACCATGACCCGTCCAACCCACATGACCCGTCCAACCTAGGTGTCATGAAAGTGTGACGGGTTGCGACAAGTGTCAAGAACTTATCCTACGCATCAAAAAATGTGAATTGACCAACCCCCCAGGTGTCCAACACCTAGCTATCTAACCTTGACCTATCCAACCCCCATGACCTATCCAACATTGGTCGTACCGTCCAACCCCCCATGACCCATCCAACATGGTCGTACCGTCGAACCCCCCCATGACCTGTCCAACATGGCCGTACCATCCAACCTAGGTGTTGTGCAAGTGTGACGGGTGTGATAGGTATCAAAAACCATTCAAATGCATAAAAAATGTGACTCGACCAACCTCTGGACATCCAACCCCCAGCCATCCAACCTAGACCCGTCCAACCCTGACCCGTCCAACCTCCAGCTAACCAACTTCCAAAGGCGATAATATGAGCTCCCAAATGAATTTTTAGGTGAAATTTTATATGATTTCACATGGAAACAATCAATTGAATCTAATGGTTATGGTATAAAGGTAAAATTTTTACATTATCACCTCGAAATTTCTACCTCTTTCTCAGGATTGTAAGTTGTGCGCTAGAAGAATGAACTGCCTTGGGAAGTGTATGATGCTTCAAGATTTCTCATCTTTTTCACCATGTAGAGCATGGGAATTGAATTCCATAGGAACTTTTTTGGAATTATAATTCCTGATATGGCTATCAGAATCTTTTTTTGAATCTCAGGTCCTCTTTCACGCTATAAACTCTTTAAGGCTCAAAAGCCTACTTCTAATGGATGGTCTCAAGACCCCTGAAACTTCACTGAAACATTTGAAATGATCACAAAACTTGAAAACCCAACTATATCATTCTAGATTGATCCATGAATCACTATCCAGCTCTCAACCCATCCTTTGAAGTTGTATATTTTACTAGGGGGTAAAAATAGATAACAATTGGTGACTTACGGGATGATTTGCCTACTTGATATTGAAGACTAGTAACCTTATGGGATCCATTGGGCATGGAGTCATATTGACTTTTGGAACTATCCTGTCACTTGAAAAAACTATCTTCCAACCTTTGGGGTGCTACTAGATATTTTCATTTCAAAAGAAGCCCCTAGTTGAGGATTGATTGCTTCATCACCAAACTCCTCCTGAAACTGGAAAGTGCAAGAGCAACAAGGGAAGAGATATGTACAAAGACAAAACATCATAAACATTCCAAATTGAACATGAAGAGAGTGTGCAAACACTTATTATAAAAGTAACCTAAACTAAAACAAGGTGGTGTGTTATAAACACTTGGAGGAATTATAAATCCTAAACTAGTATATACAAGGGTGAAATTTTTCCTTTCAGTATAAATGTTTAAGATAGATTCTGTTAACCGGAATCGGAAGCTCCTCTCCCTCAAAGGTAGACAATTCGAAGGCATTGCTACTTTTACATCCCATGACCATGTAGGGGCCACTCCAAATGGCATCAAACTTGGAATGTCTTCCTGATTTTTCCCGATCTGCATCCCACTTTAGAACTAAGTCCCCTTCCTGAAAGGTCCTTGCTCTTGATTTCTTATCAAACCATGTTTTGACTAAGGCTTGATCATTCTCCACCATTTGAACTACATGTTCTCTAATTTCTTCTAATTCCATCAGCTCTGCATACCTGGCCTCCATTGGTTCAAACTCGGATAACTCCAACTACTTTATGAGCTCCAATGCAGGTAGTTCTAATGATATAAGCAACACTGCCTCTTTCCCGTAGACAATCTTGTAAGGGGAATTACATGTATACCTTTGGTGTGATCTTTTCATCCCATTAGGCTGATTTGAGCTTTGTATGCCTTGTCATTTGGTTTTCATCTAGAGTCCTCCTGATGATTATTATCAAATTCTTGTTTGTGGACTCCACCTACCCATTACCCTATGGGTAATAATTTGAAAGAGCTGCTCAAGTAGATTCCATTCATAACAGCCCATTCTGTGATTTTGGAACCTAGGAATGATGATGAATTTTCTGATATTGTAGTGGCTGGTACTCAAAACCTAGTCACTATTCTTTCATAGAAATCTAGTATACTAGACTCATTTTCTTCTTTGAGTGTTATTGCCTTGGTCCATTTGGTGAAATAGTTTGTTTCTGTCAGAATCCACTTGTGGCCTTGGCTTGAATTTGGATTAATGACCCTGATGAAGTACAATCCCCATTGCATGAATGGCTGGTCAACTCAAATTGGGTGTAATGGGAGCGTTGTTAATATTTCTTTTCTTCTGAAGAAAGCACATTTCTTACACTTTTTGATCCATGTGTAGCAGTCACTGAACACCATGGGCCAATAATAACCTACCTTCATTATCTTGAGAGTTGTTACCCATGGGGTAAAATGACCTCTATTTTCTCCATCGTGAAACTCCTGTAACAATCTCTCAATTTTATTTGTTCCAATACACCCCAAAAGAACATTATTGATGTCCATTTTGAACAAAACACCATTGACAAGAACATATGTAATGGCTTGTAATCTGAAGTATCTCCTCTTTTCTTTACTCATTTCTGGAGGGCATAGGCCTATTTGTAGGAAGTGTACCATATTCTAAGTCCAACAAGGAGTGATAAAATCATCATTTGTCTACTCTTGACCCTCCTATAGTACCAAAACAGCTTCATTTCCATCACCTGCTTCAACTTGTTGACTCGAGGCTAGTTATTCAGATAATCCCTTCCCATGAACCAACTTAGTGACTTTAATTCCAATGTCATATTCCATGACATGAGTGATCCATCATGCACATTTCTCATTCAGATCTTTGTTTCGAAGGAAGTCCTTGAATCCCGCATGAGAGACTAGTAATTGGATCTTGTTCTTTGAAACTAGGTTTTTTAACTTCTTTAAGCTCCTAATCACTGTAAGGACATGCTTTTAAATGGAGTATCTCACTTCATATTCCTCCAAAATTTGACTAAAAAAGGCAACTGGATGTTTGAAATCCTCTTTTTTTTGTTGCACTAGGATTGCAGAAATTGTGTCTCCACCACCAAAGGCATAGAGCATGAAGTCCTTAGAGAAGTATGGATTTATGAGAGTTGGAGCTTCCGATATGGCCTCTTGTATAGCCTGAAAACTTTATTTACCCTCAGTTTTCCACCTAAATTCCATGCTCTTCTTTAATATCAGTGTTATTGGCTTCACAAGAGCGGTGAAGTTTGGCACAAATAGTGGACAAAATTTATTCTCCCTAAAAGCTTTGGAGATCCTTCTTATGAATTGGTAAGGGAAATGCTCGAATTGCTTTATGATTCAATTATCAATCCTTATTTTAACACAATATGGATTAGGAGCTTTCCTTCGTGAGCCAGGAATATGCATTTTTTGGGATTCAATGATAGCCTAAATCTCCTACATCTTTGAAATACTTATCTCAAATGAAAGAGGTGATATGCTGCATTTTTGGAGAACACGGTGATATCATCAAGATATATCAGCACTATTTTGTTGATCAACCCCTTGAATGCCATGTCCATCACACTTTGGAAAGTAGCTCTGACATTAGACAATCCAAACGACATTTTCTTGTAGGCATAGGTGCCCCACTTGGTGGTGAAAGCCATTTTGAACTAATCATCTTCTTTTACCATTATCTGATTATACATCAAGTATCCATCCAAGAGATAAAATCTTTCCAATCCAGCTACCACTTGTAATATTTGCTCCATTTAAGGGAGTGGGTACTGGTCTTTAAGAGATGCCCTATTTAGGTCCTAAAAGTCCATGCACAACTTGATTTCTCCATTATTCTTCCTGACCAGTACCAAGTTTGTAACCCATCTTGAATGATTGATTGGAAATATAATTCTTTCCTCTATTAGCTTGTTTAGCTCTTTCTTCATTAGAGGCTCAATGTGTGGGTTGATTGGTATTTGCTTCTTCCTGATGGGCTTAGCGATTCAGTTCAATTGTATGTTGTGATAGCTTTGGATTAAATACTCACAGGTCCTCATAGCTCTATGTGAAGACATCTAGAAATTCTTGGCAAATTTTTTTGAACTCGTATCTTTCTTGTTCAGTGGCCACCTTCTCAATTTGGAGTGTTTTTCCTTTCCTAACTGAAATGGGCTCTGAATCTTCTCCCTTGACTTGTATGTTGGATTTATCTTTAGGAAATTGATCATTCAGGTTGAAGATGGACTCCAATGTAACCAATCCTTTGGGAAGCTTGTTTTTCCACAGCTACACTACTTGATCCCCATACTAATGTTCTAATTTGTCTTGATTCCTAGCTAATAATTCAACCTCTTCTTGTAAGAAATTAATGATCTTTTGATCATTCTCAAACACCTTCCAGCTTGTGTTATTGTCTATAATTGTTGGCCTTACAATCACATGGATATGTGGTTGCATTTTGTCTCTCTTCATACTATCCACCACATCAAAAGTTGCTCAAACTACTGCAAGCTTATCTGCAGCTTCATTTTTCTTCCTGGGTATGGACTCGATGCTGAATGCTTCAAATTCGTCAATGAGGTCCCATACCCTATTTTTGTAGCTCCTGAGTAGGTCATTCTTTGCAGCATGTTGACCCCTAAATTCATTGAATATTAGCTCGCTATCCCCAAACACCGGAAAGTTCTTTATGCCTCTTTCCCTGGCCCAATGAAGGCCATGAATCAAAGCTTCAAATTCATTTTTTTGTTTGAACAGGCAAACTAGAATCTGAAAGTTGAATAGTACTTGATGTTTTGTGGTGAAACCAACATTGTACACCTCCAGCACCTTTTTTACTTTTTGAACCCTCAAAAAATAGTTGTCAAATTTCATTGTCCTCCTTATTTTTGGGCTTGGTGACATTAGGAATGGGTGAATTTTCTTCATGTACATAATACATGCCCAATTTAGATTCTTCAATTTCCTTGTATGGGTCAAATGCATGCCTTTTGTTTTCCCATTCATCCAGAGTTAAATCCTAAATACCCTTGACCTTGGTACCTTTTTCCAGATCTTTTAAACACTCTTCTTGATCAAAGGCTGAGCATTTTACATTGATAGGACTTGTCACATGAGGCTCAATGTGAAATTTTGTGATTGGTACTGATCTGATGGTCACCTTGGCTCCATACCTCATCCTAAAAATCATATGTGACCAATCTATAGATAAATACCCACCAATTGTTTTTGTGAATTCCCTTGATAGACACAACATAAAGAGTGGTGGAAGTTAAATTACAGACACATCCTGCAAGACTGTGACATTTGGACAAGCATGTAGTGTGAGACTTAAACCTTTTATGATCCTAACCTTTCCCATTGTTGTTTCATCAAGTTGCACCACTCCTTTCAGCACTGGTTCATAATTTAGACCCAATTGATCCACTATTTTCTTTGGCATCACTGAGCTACTTATCCCTGAATCAATCATGGAGTGTACCAAGTGGTTCCTAATAATCAATGACACATATAACGGTGGAGGCTTCAAAAATTTTCTTGGTTGACCACCACCTTGTTGCACTACATTAGTTAGAAATTTCTCATGTCATTGGTCTAATCTATTCGAGACAGATGAATTGTCCATTGTAGCTTGCAAAAAATATCATTCCCTGGGATTTCCAGTGACTCCCACATGGAAATGTTCACATGTGTTTTCTTCATTTGATCAATGATGTTGAAAGGGGATGAATTATCCTTGTTAGGTTATGGAGCCTGTTTTCATGTGTGAAAGTGTTGAAGACTGTACACTAAGAGTACTGTACACTAAGACTATTGTACACTAAGAGTACTGTACACTTTTCATATATCCTCACTGAGGTTCGGGAAATGTGATTTTCTCATATGGGTGGGATTTTGACCCATAGGTTTATGGGATAGTTTTTGCCCATGGTTTTTAATACCCACGGTTTTGTAAAACTGCTTAAGTATTTGTAAATTTATATGGTTTTATGCATATGATTGATGTATGAAAAACATTTCAGATGTTCTTTGAATTCAGGTGTGAATTCTGTGGAGTTTGTTGAGCATAGCTCCAAACAGATCTGGGTATTGTATTAAGAGAGTGGTGGCTTGTAATAAATTTTGAGCAAGTGATTCTTTGTGGACGTAGCTCAAATTGGGTGAACCACGTTAAATACTGTCTCTTTGTGTTGTGTTATTTTATTCTACACTTTTATTTGAGATCTGTAACAATTTTCTACATACTAGTTTCTACTGTTGCAATTATATGAGGGATTATTCCACATATTTTATCCCATATTTCCTAACAATCCTTTTGTTTCCCTTTACTTGACATGGCCTTTTATGTAGCTTGAATAGGAACATGTGTTGTTGTGATGGGTGCCTTAGGCTGATTTGATATGTTCAGAGCTGCAATTGATATACCAACTCCTTATTGTGTAGGGGTGGGTTGAGAAATAGCTAGATTAGACAGTTTTCCCTCCTCTATGTTCCTCTTCTTTGATCGCATATTGGTAGCTACACCCTAAAAAGGAGGTTGATTAACTCCATAGAAGTCTTTTATGTTCCAATTGACCAACGTGGTTTCCGTTGGAGGTGCCTCTTGTTGTGTTTCTTGCTACTGATTTCCTTCTTGACTTAGTTTTTGAGACACACCAATGGTCTATACCATCAAGGCCTGGTTTAGTGCACCATTGAAACACATTGATTGACTTTGAGGTAGAATGCAAGGGTACCACCAGTCGTACTCCTGAGCCATGTTGTTTTGTGTTAGAACCAAGGCTCTTGATGTTAAAGCCACATTTGGATCATATGGTTGAAATGGCCTAACAACTTGAGGTTGTCCTTAGTTTGAATTTCGATTTACAGCCTGAGCTGGTGGTCTATTTTACCGGTATGGGGGGCTAGTTTGATACTAGGTTTGAGGTTGATACGGTCTAGAACTTTGAGCTTGTTATCTCTTGATAATCACTAGCTCAGTTCTTAGGTTATGTAGTTGCTTCATGACCTCCTATAACTCTTTTAAAGTGCTTGAAGAATTAAAAGCCTCACTATTTCTTTGATTCCTAGGGGATGGAATGGGATTCAACTCTGGTGTTTGACTGGTTATAGGAGCTCCCATGTCTAGATAGAGAGGCATTGGTGGCCTTGGAGCTAGCTTACTAGCTTGAATCAAGCACTTTACAGCTCTAATAACAATGTTATAGGCTCCTGGAAGTGTTTTCCCTTCCATTGATTGTATCATCATGGATATATCTAAATTTATAGCCTTCAAGAAATAGAGGAATACTCCCTCAACAGTTGGTCTAACAGTTATCAGAATCCTATCACATGTTCGTTGGAAATAGAAATTGAAATCTATCATTTTCTTATTAGGAGCCCTACTGACTATTGTCAATAGTTCAAATAAGGACAGATTATCTCCCTTTTCCCTAAATTTATTATGGAGGGTAGTGCACAAATGGTCCTAATTCTAGATAGATACTGCTGTTAAACTCCTGAACCATTGTAGCGTTTTACCTATAAAGGAGGATGCCAACAACTTTATAGCAATGTCCATTTCAGAAATTTCATGAATTACACAGACATTTGCAATGTCTTGGAGTTGTTTGATTATTTCTAGTGAAATATGGAATGTTCTTCTATGTTGCAACTAGAATAGGATTTTGTGCGTTGATAGCAAGTGGACTACTTCTCGTGAAGTTGACATAGGAATTGGGTTGTGCCATTTTGACTGGTCAGAGGACTCTAGTTGATTGAATAAAAGGTCTACCAGCTGGAGGTGTTGATAATTTTCTACTTGGTGGAGATGGAGACCTTTGAGATATTCTTCCCCTTCTTCCTCTTCCTAGAGATAACTGCAAGTAATCAAAGATACCTTCTTCCCTTGCTCTAAACAAGGTTTGCACTCTTCTCATGAACTTGATAAACTTGGGTTGTTGAAACCAGTGGCTTTGAAAGATGGAGTCCCTAGATGTGTTGCTACAAAACCTCTAGAGGCCATAAATTCACCAAGACACACACCTAATCTTGATAAAAGTGAAAATATTGACTTCAATCCCACCGGGCGTGCCAAAATTGTTGATGCAAAATTACAGCACCCCCCGAATGGCCCGGATTTGAATGGAGCATTCAGTATAATCTACATAACATGGGACCATCTCTCAAGTTGTGGGACTTGCAAACCTAACATGGTCCTCTGAAGAATGCCAGCTTCCTCTACCAAATCCTAATGCTAAACTACTCCTAATGCATAAAAGATGCCTAACTACACCTATCCTAACAATGCCATGGAGACAAGGAGAGAGAAAGTACATGAAATGGTAAATCCTACACTAACGAGGTGATAGCACCAAGAAAAGGGGTGAGATACTTTGTTGAGGGAGGATGAAATAGGGAAAAATGGGCTGAGGGAGGTTAGACAAATGTGACACAGACCTAGATCCTAATCTGCCATCAAAACTCCATGAAACATAATATCTTGAACCTGCAAGTGAAATAACATGCACAGAAAACAAATCCAAAATGAAGAGGCACAGAGAAATGAAAAAACATAAGAAAGGGTTGAAAAATGCCACAAAAACATGAATAACCATACATCTTGGTATGTTTTTAGTTCTTAATTGGATAACGTTATCCTTGTATCCTTAAATGAAACTTATATGATCACTCAACTTCATTCTCAATTTAATAGGTAATTTTCTCACCGCTCTCAAATACATGCCAACTCACATTATTATCCATGATGGATAGACTCACTGCCATATTGACATAATGACCGTGTCCCTAAATGAGATCTCTAGGTGGTAAAAATTATGACCCTAGAGTAACCATCTAATTATCTTCTGTAATTAACTTTCTTGGAACTATCCAGTGATTAATAGCTTCAAAACTCTCATGCACGTCTCAAAATCTATGTTTATAAGCATTTAAGATATTTTTATTTGTATTACACTTCCCTCTTACTTGGTGGTAAAGCAACTCAGTGTGTGCAAGCACTTTTAACATCCTTATATGCCTCTTCTCATCCAAAAAATAGTCCATGACCTGAAGCTTCATACTCAACTACATTGTTAAAACATGTAAATTGATGCCTATGAGAAAAAATGAACTTCTTAGCCTTTGGGGAGATCAAAACAACACCTTCCCCAACTGCATTCTTACTCTTAGAACCATTAAAATACATTTTCCATAGGCCATGTGAATCCTCCTCAATTTCCCTTAATACACTTGGGATAAAATACTTCTCTTCTTCAATGCAATAAGTACATAAACATGTCATGAAATCAAGGTCTTGGGATACTGGTGAGTTACAAGTGGTTTGTAATCATAAACCCAAGTTCCATTTCCATTGAGTTCATTATATGCAATAAGTGGCCATAGGAAAAAATTAAGGTAGGGGTAGAAATTATCCATATGGACCAAGAAAAACATAGGGGAACTCCAAATGTGGATCACTCAGCATACATTAAGGACCCAAGCCCACCCCCATGTCCCACTTAGAAAAAGTGATCCTCTACCACTCCAGTTCATAGCTATGGTATAATAAAACTTTTTACAATCCAAAGTTTTTGAACTCAAGGTCTTGGGTTACTGGTGAGTTATAAGTAATTTATAATAATCAACCCAAGTTTCATTCCCATTGAGTTCATTAGATGCTTTTGATAACTGGCCTTAAGGTAACCTTGAGGTAGGGGTTGAATTTCTCCATATGGACCAAGTGAAACATGGCAGGGCACTCCAAATGTAGATCATTTGGCATACATTAAGGATCCAAGCCCACTCTAATGTCCCACTTAGAGAAATTGCTCCTCCACCACTCCAGTTTATATCTATGGTATGATAAAATCGTTTAACATCCAAATGTTTTCTAATGGGGTTTAGGTGGATTGGTTAAGATGCACAAGGGACTTAGCCAAGATGATCAAGGATAAGTGCCAAGGGACTTAGCCAATATTTATGCAAGCCGCGGATATGATGGAACATCTACCAAAGACTAGCAATAGCCACCGAAGACTTGGATTAGCCATCAAAGTCAGTCAAAATTTGTCAAGCACTAAAATAAATAACAGAAGGAGAGTGAGTATCGTAGATAAAGGGATGAAGTCGCCAAAGAAAAAGGAGCCAAAGGACAAGTCACAAAGTGAGAATATCCCAAAGGAAAAAACCACATAAGTAAAGAAAAGAAAAGAAGAAGTTGTAAAATAAAGGAATTCAAAAGCAAAACCCTGAAGGTAAGGAAGTTGAAGGAAAAGCTACGGAATGAAAGAAAAAATGTGAAGAACTATAGGAGTTACTAAAGACAGATGATAGCCGCGAAAGACTACAAAAGCCATAAGAAGAAAAGATAGAGTTACAGATATGGAACAATGTAGTGGAAAGGTAGCAAGCAAGGAGGAAATCTGCAAGACATTATAAAAATCATGACAAGAATATAAGAGCTGCAGATAACTACAAAGTCATCAAAGAAGAAGAAAATATGTTGAACAAATAAAAGAGCCACAATACAAAAAAGAGTTAAGGAAAGCCGCGAATTGATATTATATGGACTAAAAGAGGTGAAGGAAATCAAAGTTGGTTCAAACATGGAAAAAGTAAGAGTGGGTTCACCAAATTCAATGGTGCTTCAATTTTCAGGTGATTACGGCTAAGTGCACAACTTGAACTTCACATAGACTGAAGAAATCTACTGATCCAGCTACTGGCATTTAATGCTCATTGACCTTAAGGAAATGTTTTTGAAATTATGTGATCCTGAGTTTTAAGGTGAAATGAAATTTGAAGAAGGAAACATCTCTCTCATCTGGGTCACGTTAAAAATGTGGAAAATCTATTTTTTGAAAACAAATAATAAATAGCTAATAGAAATTCATGGGAAGTGGTGTAATCAATCCGAATACATAAGGAACAATATCTAGAGTCAGTTGTATGTATTTAATAGCTCAGATTCTTAGGTGACCAATTAGGAAGGTGAACAACACATAATTCAATATGATGTAATGGGTCGATGGTGATATAATTCAAACTTAGAACTATTTTGGTAGTTTCTCAAGAAAAGAAAAGAAACATTCGAGCTAAAGAAGAGCTGCAGAAGAGAGAATATGATGTAATCAAGCTAAGAAAGAGCTACAGATGAAAAGAGAGAGGAAAAAGGAGATTAGATAAATGATGCATTGATTTAACAGATGAGAAAAGCATCAAGAGCAGAAGATTGAGTGAGCAAGCAGGATCGAATCATATGAGCAGAAGAGAGTGAAAGTAATAACATAGACATAGCCAGGAAAGTGATCATAATTCATTATAATATAAATTGTTGTAAATATATGATCATAATATGTATAAGAACCAATTATAAGTTGTATTTTAGCATATTCAAGGAGTTATAGATTCCTTGTATGCTTTTGACTACAGAATAAATCTCTTTTGATGTTTAATATTCACTAGAGTACTTTTTTGTGCGTAATATCAGCGGAGGTTTAGGGGTTAGTGCTCCTTGTAGGTTCGGTGCCTTAATAAACAAATCTTGTAAGATGTGTTATATTCTTATGAGTCCTTGATTTGTGTAATATAAGTAACATCTTTTTGGCGGGTTTTCTCTCCCGAAAGGGTTTCCCATGGTAAATATTTGCGTTCATTTATTTTCTGCATGATATATATTTGATTTTTTGTTCATAGTTTAAAACTACACATAATTAAAGAGTTAAAAATGAACACTAAGTAAAAAAGTTTTAATCTGCACTGATTCACCCCCCTCTCAGTGCTTGTTATCTTCAACAATTGGTATCAGAGCGATGTCCTTATAATAGAAGCTTAAAATATTCAAGGAGATCCTCCTATCATAAGCATGGTAAAAAATTAGGCACAAGATGTTTTGTCACTATCTAGATAACCTCTTTTCACTGGTACAAATTATGCATTTTAGAGAATAAGAATGAAGACATATTTTATGTCACTTGGTTTTGATATCTGGGAATGCGTGGAGAAAGGATACAACCCTCCAACCGCACCGATTACTTCTTCTGCAGACAAGGTAGAATATGAATGCAACACAATACCAATGAATTCTCTTCTATGTGGATTAACTGAGATAAAGTTTATGAAATTTATGCACTGCACAACAGAAAAGGAGATATAGACCAAACTAAAGAGCATCTATGAAGGTTATGAAAATGTCAAATTGGCAAAATTTTAGATCTACAGAGCTCAATTTGAAAATCTTAAAATTCAAGATGATGAGAGCATAACGGCCTACATACAGAGAATAAATGAATGCATAAACATGATCAAAGGCCTAGGAGAAAATATTGAAGAGTCTGTTATTGTTCAGAATATTTTGAGATCCCTTACCAGCAAATATGATGCGAAGGTTTTGGCCATAGAGGAAGCCAAAGACATAAAGAATCTCACACTGGATGAACTGAAAAGCACTCTATCAGCATATGAGATGCGGACCATTGGATCCAAGACTACCAAGAAAGAAGTGTCCTTCAATTTCAAGAAAGAAAACAAATCCAAATAAGAAGAAGAAGAATCAATTTCAGGAGATGAGTTGGATAATGAAAATATTGAAGGAATGTTTGTCGAAAAATGAAAAGAGGCTCAGGTAAGTATAAAATAAAACTTTCCTTTAAATGTTTTTCATGCAGGAAATTAGTTCATTTGGCTAGAAAGTGTGCAAATAAGAACAAAGATAATCATTTTGAACATGAAGAATACAATCATAAATATTACAAGAATGAGACTAATCATTTAAAGAAAAACAACAAGAAAAGGTTCTTTGAGAATAAAAGAAACTTCTATTCAAAGGAAGAATCAAGTGACTCTAAATCAGACAGTCATGGTATTTCTCAAAATGAGAATGATGAAGATCAATTATAATTCTTTTTTATGGCCATGGATGAAAACAAAGAGGAATCTCCAAAGGAAAGTACACAGTTGATGGTGAATACTCTGATGAAGAAGAAGTTGAGGTAAATCTCAAAGATGAGCTAGTGTGTGCTCTTGAAGAACTGGGTTTGTGTAGAAGAAAGAATAAGAAGCTGAGATGCACGCTAAAGGATTATGAATAACAAATCCACATCTCTGAAAAAGATAGAATCAAAGAGAAGAAGAAGAGGCTAATGAGCTCAAGGAGTTGCAAACCCAGCTTGAAAATATTTCAAATTCTTATAAATCAAAGGAGGATGAATGTAACGAGCTAAACTCAGAATTGGAGAAACTAAAATTTGAGATGGAACAAATGAGAAGAAAACTAAAGACATATGAAAATCTTGAAAATGGCTCAAATGTTTTGACAAATATGTTGAAAAGTCAACATGATACAACTAATAAATCTGGAATCAACTTCAAATGAGAAAATAAAGAAAAGGATTCATCCAAGAAGGAAGGAAAAAAATTGTGGAAACCCCACGTACCTCATATGTTGCAAATGAAGGATTCAAAAAATCTGCAAGAAGATGAACCACTGCACCCAAGATCACCTATGCTATGAGGTACACTCACTCTTTCTATGGGTATTGTTATTCTTATAATCAGTTTGGACATAGAGCCACCAAGTGTAGAAAATTCTGTAGAGGTTATTGGAGAAACTTTGGCCCATCTTATACCAAATTGGGCTACGATAATGTCAAATACCATTATCATAAGAAGAGGCATGCGGTTTCAAAAAAAAAAAATCCTCCTAAAAAAAAGTGGATATATGTTCCAAATAAAGATGAGAACAAGAGAAAAGAGTCATGTTCAATAGTGTATACTACATTTCATGTACAAAATGAAGATAAAATCTGGTACTTAGATAGTGGATTCTCAATCCATATGAAAAGCAATAAAATTAAGTTCATTTTTAAATCCAACAATTCATCACGTGTTGTAATATTTGGTGATAACAACTCAACAAACATAGTTGGAAAAGGAACATTGAGTTTAGACAATGGAAAGACTATCACTGAAAATGTTTTATATGTTGAAGGTCTTAAACAAAATCGACTAAGTGTGAATCAAATGTGAAAAAGAGGATATAATGTAATATTTAATGATAAAGGCTATGGTATTATAAACTGCAAAATAGGAAAGAAAGTTGCAGAGGCTAAGTGGACAAAGAAAAACATGTATGTTCTAAATGAGATAAATAAAGAAAAATGTTTCATTAGTAAAAATGATAACAAATGGCTTTGGAATAGGAGATTGGGACATGTAAATTTTTAAAATATAGTAAAATTGAGTGCAAAAGGGTGTGTAAGACATATTCCTGAAATTGTGAAACCCGCGGATACACTATGCAAGGCTTGTTTACATTTCCAAAAAACTAGGAGTTCATTCAAATGAAAGGAATACTCTGCAACCAAACCACTAGAGTTGATCCATACAGACCTCTACGGACCCACTAGGACTGATGACATAAATGGTGAGTCATTTTTTATGCTTATAATTGATTATTACACTAAGATAACATGGGTGGCATGTTTAAAACAAAAATAAGAAGCCTTAGACAGATTAAAGAATTTCAAGGCATTGGTGGAGAATGGGAAAATAAAGAAAATTAAATGCCTAAGATCATACAGAAGCAAAGAATTTTGGTCAAATGAATTTGATGAATTCTTTAAAGAGAATGGAATCAAGAGACAATTCTCGGCCACAAGGATACCTCAAAAAAATGGATCTATTGAGAGGAAAAACAAAATCATTCAAGAAATGGAAAAGACAATGCTAAATGAATCCAAACTCTCAGATAGGTATTAGAGTGAAGCACTGTACACCGCGTTCTATCTTTCAAATAGATCTCAATTGAGAATAAATGGTGACAAAAATCCCTATGAATTGTGGAAGAAGAGACCAGCAAATGTAAAGCACATAAGAGTCTTTTGAATTAAATGCTATATCAAAAGAGATGAAGATAACTTGGGAAAATTTGACTCAAGATGTGATGAAGGAATATTCCTTGGTTACTCAGTGGTTAGCATGGATTACAGGTGCTATAATAAATGGTTGCAAAATAATGTTGAAAGCACTAATGTAAAGGTGGATGAGACTCAACATGCCAAAACTAGAACTCAGCACAATTACGACCATGAAGAACAAGAAGATGATGAAGAATTGGACAATTCATGTGAAGAATCATATGAAGAAGAAGAAAGACCAGACAATAAGGAACCCTCCAGGAAAGTTAGAAATGACCATCCTTCGAATTAGATCATTAGAAACAAATATGGTGGAATCCTCACAAGAAGAAATCTTAGAAAACAATAGAACCATGAAGATATAATGCTCTTGTCAATGATAGAACCCAAAAATATTGCAGAAGAAAGAAAAGATCAACATTGGGTAGACACCATGAATGAAGAGATGAATCAGATTGATAACAATGAGACATGGTAATTGGTACTAAGACAACAGAATAAGAATGTAATTGGTACCAAATGGGTATTTAGGAATAATTTGAATGAGAAAGGAGAAGTGACAAGAAACAAGGCAAGGCTAGTGTGCAAAGGATATGAACATATGGAAGGAATTGAATTTGATGATACCTTTGCACATGTGGCAAGAATGGAAGAAATAAGACTATTCCTAGCTTACGTGGCATAGAATAAGATCAGAGTGTTCCAGATGGATGTGAAATCATCCTTCCTGAATGGTTTTTTGAATGAAGAGGTGTACATTGAACAATCTAATGTATTTTCACTAACTGAAGATAAATACTATGTGTTCGGGTTAAATAAATATTTCTATGGATTAAAATAAGCTCCCAGAGCTTGGTACAATAGATTGGACTCATTCCTCATTAATTAAGGATTCATAAAAGGCGTTACAGACAACAATATCTACATCAAGGAAGAAGGTGAACATTTTCTCATTGTAATAGTATATGTAGATGATATCATATTTTGCAGAGACCATGAGAAGATGAAATATGTGTTTGTTGATATGATGAAAGAAGAGTTTGACATGTCAATGCTGGGATATTTTTCATTCTTTTTGTAGTTTCATGTGTGATGTGCACACGTAGACACATGTGATGTGTAAAAACAACTTGAAAATCTCATGTAAATTGACATCTCTCATGATCTTAAGACAGACTAGTAACTCAAACATAATATTCATCGTTTATTTGCTACATGTAATCGTTGGAGTATTTCATGTTTCCCTTGAGACTTGGAGGCACCTAGTAATGGAGGAAGTGACATCCCTACCAGCGATGCTTATACCAGAGGTGAGGCCCAAGATGACCTTATCCATTGTGAAGGTGTTTGTGGCATCGGCGGGGGTGAGATCCTTGTAAGGGAATTTTTATGTACAATGATCACCAATATTACTATAGATACGACAAACTATGAGCACCGCACTACCCCTGGAGTGAAAGATGGCAGACAACACATATCCTCTAGAATTATAATCGTCAGCCTTAGATCCTGGCGGACAAGGTCACTCTAGTAGGGTTCCTAGTTTGCAGAGACACCAAAATGATGCCACTTTCGGTGCTCGAGATCACACTTGTAAGGGAATGAGATAAAACCCAAATTCCAATAGGAATAAATGTTCATTAATAACCTCTTAATAGTTATAAACCTGTATTCCAAGAGAGGAATAAACCCAGATTACAAAAACATAAACATCCACTTAATAGCTATAAATTTGTGACGGAATTCATCACTATCCCCCCACATCACCTTCTACCATCCTTGTGTGCCTCGAAAGAAGGGACATGAAATCACAGTGGAAATATTCCTCCCACACCTAACACTTTAAATGACAATTAAAATTATCCTTACTCCCCTTGTCAGGAGGATATGTTTCCGTAATTAAATAGAGATATGAAGTAAAATAAAAATCCTTTCCTAAATGTATAATTTAGGTAAATCATTTTAAGAATTATTTTAATTTCAATGTAAATCTATTCATCACACTGGAATCCCAAATTGACAAAATAAATCGTAGAACAATAAAGTTGTTTTCACGATATCTATTAATGCATTGATTGTTGAAGTGGCTGAGAATTTTTCAATTCCTTATATTCCTTGAACCAATGTGAAAGATTTGTAATTAATATTCCTTATACATATTAACATTCCTTATACATATTAACATTATTAAGATAGTCACACACATTATACAAAAAAAAATTCTCAATAAATTTAGGGACAAATGAAATAATTTTATTTTTAAGATAGTTAAATGCTTTTGACTAAAGCTATGAGCCGAAGGGTTGATGGGTACCCACCCTACAAGTATCGAGATATTTTATAAATGAAGGGATACATATAAAAACCAAAAATTAGTACGAAAGATTATAAATAACAAGGCCAAAATGTAACTTGAATAACTAGACATACAAAAAACATAAGCGGTGAACACAAAAAATAGAGGGGGACTGATAGATAAACCCTAGGGTTTAACCTCTAATTAGTCCACCAATCCAAGCATTATAATCTTACTGATAAAGGTAAAGGATGAGCCAGCAATAGTCTTCAACTGCACCACATGATTAGGAAGGGGCGAGGTAGGTTTTGTGAGCACGACTAGGTCTAGGGATGGAACGATGGAGATAGATGCCCCATCGGATTGACAGATTATTTGAAAAATATCGAAAAAATTATGGAGGGCCTGAATTTTTAATTGTAGGGTATTATAAATTCTATTGTCAACCCAGAAAAGATACAGATTGGAAAATAGAATAGGAAGGCATACTTCTGCCAGAGCTTCGTCCAAAACCACACTATAACATGGGTAGCTGAAATGAGACATGACCACCATGACTAGTTCCTTATCTGTACACAACACCATGAAATTAAACACGAAGAGACATACAATCTTGAAGTTTACATGATCTCTCTCGTTGCTTTAGAGATAATCTGTGCCTAGGAATTTCTCAATTGCTTCTAGAATAGGTGTGGAGCCTATGTGGAAGAAATTGTGAATATTATTGGAAGACACATGAGAGAGGAAATCCATTTCCAAAATTATTTTCACACAAGAGGATGAAAGGAACATAGGTAGATTCCATGAGAGGGAATGGGAAAACAACAGAGAGAAATGTGAGAAAACTGGGTGAGGGAAGGTGAAAGCACAACCCAAATAAGTAGTCCCTTGACTCGTGTGAGGTAGGTTGATGCAATAAAAAATAGATGGCATCATCAATATTTTGCCATACATTGGCTAGATTATGAATAAAGGCTTCCGCTGATTGATAAACACACATTATACAGAATAACATTACTAAATATAGTCGTAGAAGTTATATATAAAGGTGTTACCAATTAAATCTAGGTACAAATTACACAATTGTAATTGGGTTATTGATTTAATGACATCGTGTACATCTCCACATCCTTAATAGTTGCATAATATGCTAGAATTCATCTATCAAGTATAATTTTTATATGCATTATAGGCCACAATTCATCCTTTAATAGGTATATTTTTACAATTGTAATATGCATTACACTTTCTCTAAGCAGTGCTAAGATTTTTGAGAAATATGTTTTGATTCTTGGTTCCTCAACAAATGGTACATTTGGTCACGATGCAATCTTCCTATGTGAATATAATCTCGAAGCTGTCAACATCCAAGCCAAATTATGTATCATAGGAATGAGGGCATCATGTCATTAAAATTTTACATTCTTGGTGATGTCCACACAACAATAAACATAAAATATTTAAAATAATGATCTGCAAAACATTAAACAGAAAATGTTTCTGTTCTATACGTGCTTACGGACTGCTAGGCTTTATTTCTGCTTTGGAACAAGATTTTATCATTCTTAAAATGTCATTAAGATTAACATATGAATATCTGGTAAAAAATCATTTTATTATTTCAGGGAAGCCAACATGGATCTGAAAATCAATAAACATAACATGTTTCTGTTTTATATGGTCTAGTGGCTGCTAGGATTATTTTTGGCTTTGGAATAATGTCCTTATCATTTTCAAAATGTCTTTTAGATTAAACCATGCATGATTGGGAAATTTTTTTTATTTTAGGGAAGCCAACATCGATCTTCCAAACAATAAACATTATATGTTTATGTTTTTTAATTACTATCGGCCGCTAGGCTTAATTTTTGATTTGAAATAAGGTCATCACCATTTTTGAAATATATTTTAGTTTAAACTATGTATATCTAGGAAAAATCATTATTTTATTAGTCCATGATCCACGATTGTCTCTTCACCCATAGAAAAAATGTTTTTCTTTAAAAAAAGAATCAAAAAAATGATTGCACACTGCGAATCTTTAAGAACCTTAAGGTAGTTATTTTATTCCATAAAAATGCACAATACATTGTTGGATTTGGAAGAAAAGTATATAATTCAAATGCCAATGTGCATTTTGAAATTTTTCAATGATCTACACATGTTCTTGTAGTCTCCTACATGTTTCAACCATGTACATAATTCAATATAAATTTTTGAATCAGTCTTATAGTTTCCATCAAATCTCTAGTATGTTGGGGTTTTGAGAGTAATTTCTTCTTTGACCTCGTGCGACAAGAATCTCATGTCATCGATCAAAAGTATATTGTTTTCACCATAGAATTGCCATAAATGTCTACTATCTACTGACTGGTATTTGTTTTGAACTTACATTGTTGGCATCCCCAAATGAACCTCAAGTGGGTTTCTCGTAGCCAACTAATTTTTTTGATGAACATGTACTTCACCATTGTTGAATCCATAAATGAAGACCATAAGGCAGTGTCAAAATATTTTGATGTTGTACTTATCAAGTGAGCACTAAATTCTCATTCAAAGTATTCAGTATTCTCAGATCTAAAATATGGAACCATATTACGAGGTATTTTATCGCCAATACCAGAAATTCCAAACAACAAACCTTCAACTCCCAAAACTAGTAATTTCTGAGGCTTCCCAATTGGATCTATAAAAACAACTCAGAATTAATGTAAGCTTCCAAAAGTGATTAAACACAAGTCAACATAGTATTGTGATAATATTTTATTTGGGTAATTCACACAAACAACTTATAAAACTATAATATCAACTCAATCACAGTGAAGATATAAATACTGCCAAATTTTAAATTTGTAATCTCAACATATAAAATAAAGAGTGACCATATGACTATACGAATGAATATCATTGTAAAAACCATTTTGAAATAATTAATAGTTATATAGTTTCTAGTCGCTATAATTTTTTGATGCCCTCGAAAACACTCAAACCCTAAGACAGTATCTGTGATATGTTTGTGTACAAATTTTTCATCAACCACCTATCTTTGAAATAATTTTCTCCATTGGATTTCCTTCCCACCATAAAATTTTCTGGAGGGTTTCCCTTTGGGCCTATTGTAATACACAATGTGTGTAGGGCCAAAAACAATATCCTCTCTACTCCAAATCTTTTGGAGATCTTTTACTACAATTTCGTGTCCTAAACAACAATGTTCTTTACTCAAAAAAATAACTGGTTTGAATTCAACCACTATTTTTTTTCAAATCCTTAATCAGACTTTTCAACTTCGGTGGAAGAGAGATAGCTAGACCAAAATCCCACTTCACATTTTGTTGCTAGTATCTTTAAAAATTCCTTGAGCCCACCTCACAAGTTGATAGTCTCCTTACCAAACTTGATTGCCAAATCCTTATGGGATTGGTTTTTCTCATAGAGCAAACCCTCCAAATCTAAAATAATTAAATAATCCTTTTGGCCAATAGCACTAAAGTAATTTTTTCTCAATTTCCAACAATTTGATATTAACCAATTCAAATAATCAAAATTTTAATATGTTAACACTTACTAATAGATATTCTTGCTTGGATTCCCTCGCACTCCCCTTCTGCAGGTTCTTGTGATGCACATTCTATTTTAAAAAATAGTAATCAATTCAAAATAAATTTTAAGTCAAAGTAAAAAAATACGTGATACAACTTGCTTTTATACAATATTGCATAGATGTAGTTGTATATGTATATGTATATTGCATAGATGTAGTTGGAATATGTTTATGTTGACAGTATTTGATGGGCTTAATGACCACTAATGGCCAACTGCATAGAGGTATTTGTTTTTTTCAATTCTAGGTAGTTTATTTATAACCAATTTTAAAAACATTAATCAATTGAAAATAAATACCATGTCGACGTAATTAAATTCATGATATAACTTGCTTCTATTCAATGAAAAAACCTTTGATGGACAATATTACATAGATATTGATGTATATTAGCGACTACTAGGCTAACCCATTATTTCATGGACTATGGTTGGTATGACATTCTTTGATTAGCTTAGTGGCCGCAGATAGCCAATTGTATAGAAGTAATTTTTTTTTAATTGTCTGCAATTTAATATTAACCAATAAAAACAAAAATTTACTCAATTCAAAATAAATATAATTAAAATATGTATGTTAGCGACCACTAGGGTAATACATATAACAAATAAACTACTTTGCTATAGGTTCCTACAATTATGAGGGGCTTATAAATGGTTTTGTTTATAATGTTACATGACTATCATACCATTTTTTGTCTATGAGTTTGTGCGTGACGTGCCAATAGCCTCCCCATTTGGCATCAAATATGAAAAAAATTGAAGTTTTATTAAAAATATGTAAACAATGACAATCGAAAACTTCTTGTAGTGATAAATTTATAAAATGATTATTTCCCACTCACCATTTATAGATTCATTGGATGGATGGTCAGTGACATCTAGGGGAAACAAGTTGAATTGGTTGCGACATGTTAAGAATGACATCATCTTCCTTTGTTTGTATGTGGAGAGGAAGAGATGGTGTCTTCCTCTATTGTTTGGTTGTCTGCATAAATATTGTATGTATCAGTTCAAATGCATTAAACTAATATAATTGTTTAAAGTGATCTTAATCAACGTACCTTTTTTCAAATGATAATAGTAATGTTTTAAAAACATTTCTTGATCATTCAATTCAACAATAAAGACCGCAGGTAGACCTGAGTCAACCAAAGCATCCAGTACAACACTACTGCCATAAAGCACTATAATTAGAGAATTTTCGGAACTTAGTCGAGTCAACATATGAGACCAAAACTCATAAGATCTCTCGTAAAGAAAAGGATATGTCTTTCCCCGTAGGTCAATTTTTCTTGCAGTCACAAATTACTTCCCAAGTTGGTCCATCCAATCCATGGTGATGTCTTGCTCTATCCCCATCATCAACATCACAATTGTGCACATCAGTTATTGTGTACATAAGACACAAGCTCTTAAATTTTCCATTGTTGTCATAAAATTTGTAACCCCCTTGTCTTTAAATTTTTGCATGTATTTTTTTATCATCTCTCTTAATATTTTTGAAGAAGCAACATGTAAGAGCACAATAATAACACAATTTAGCAGACTAGATCCAACAACTGTAAGTCGATCCATTATTGCATCAGAAGTTAGTACACTAGAAAAATTACAGAAATCTATGATCACACATTCTGCATTGAATGGATTAGTTGACAGAATAGATGATATTGTTGACTGGAGCTAGAAGGGATATGCACATTGATAGGTAAACTCATCGGTGTCTTCCATCCTTGCTGGAATTTTTTCTTCCATTGAAATCACGTAGTTATCTATAATTGTTTGAGTTGCCATTGGGAGAACCTCTGACACTTCAACATCAATTTTTATTTTTTCCAATTTTTCACTTTCTCCATAATCAGCTTTTCTTTTTCCTTTCTTCTCTTCTCCCAAGAGTACACACAACTGGTGGTAATGAGATTCATGCAGACCAAATTTTTCAACAATATTATTTTCAGTGCATTCTGCTAATACAATATTACCTGGATATTTAATTTTCATATATTTTAGAAATTTTACTCTCATTCTTCTATCATCTTTTACTCTTTGGCAATAAGAATCAAAAGTCTCCACTATGATGCCTTCTTCAATAGAGCCAATTAGCCATACTTTCCCTACTTGCACTTTATCTAGTAGAATTGATATCTCCTCATCAGTCATTCCTCTTGCAGGCCTAAAGGAATTCACCATGAACCTTGCCAATGAATTTTCTTGAAAGTTAGGTTGGTTATCCTTAAAAGGAGAACAAGCCATCCCACCTGATTTAAATAACTCAATGGTTGTTGTCAATTTTGTCCATATGTCCTTAGGAAAAAATAGAAATGTCATTTTTTCAGAAAGTCTCTCTGTCTTAGCCACTTTGAAAATAGCAAGACATTGCTTCTCGAAACTCTGCATTGAAAGAGGAAAAAGTATATTTACTCTCTACATATTACAAAAATTAAATTTTAAGTACAAATGCCATAAAATTAAGTTTCATTACCTTCAAATCATCCGTATCTTTGTGTTTCCCACTCTGGGCCTTCAAGGACATCCTAGGGATCTCCAAATCATTTCAAACCTTGTAGAGTACATCAATAAAATTAGATTCAATACAATTTTTGTTTACCTCATTATGCTTCTTGAAAATATTAATAATGACTTCACCAAGTGCACGTTTGAAGACATAATGCGAGCCTTTATAACCTGCATCTTATTATGTAATGACTTGTATTTGTTTTCAACTAATTTTTTTGGCACAAATGGTATGTTGGCCGTCAAGAATGTAGAATTGTACATCATCTCTTTTCAGGTCATCTAGATCCTCTAGTTACATAAGTTCCTTTGTAGAATATAAAAAGGGAAGAAGAAGTGCATCCCTAAGAGAAGGAATAACATTAATCAACATTGAATGTACAAGAAGGTCAACATTATCATCATGCACTTCACGGTATTGATATTGTGGAGGTGCCACATGACACCTAGAAACTTCAATTGGAAAAGCATCACCATTGAACAAAAACAATTTTAATTATTCAGTGGTTGAAGATTCTGCATTCTCAAATATATTGGTTCCTTTCTTCAACAATAAATCTGATCTGTTATTCTTTTTAATCCCTTGACAATTTTGACTTAGAGGGATCTATCTCTAATTTAGAAAAATAAGATTGCCTTAGTGTTGTAAACAACTTTACATGTTTTGGTGGAGAAAGAAAATTTATTCTATTCAAATAATGATAAATAGAAGAAGTATTCTCTATTCAGTACAATTTTTTGAATACCAAATTCATGTTTTATGAATTTCAAGTGCATTTTCACATCCTATTTTGTGTGAGTGTATGAACTTCCCCAAATTCCAACCATATTTAGAACAAGAACATGTCCTACTTTCTCTAGAAGCCTTCATTTCTAGTTTCTTGAACAATGAAACTTCCAACTCCATGTCAAGAATAAGGAACTTATTCATTTCAACATCAATGCATTCAACCTGAATATGTAATGTTTGCTGATCAATAAATTTTGAAGTTAGTACCATACCGACTTCACTGACAATGTCTTCATCAACAAAAAATAACCACAGATCACCATGGTAATTTTCTGGGGAATGCATTTCTACAAACCATTCATCGTCTCTCTTTTTCATATCCTCTGCTCCTTCAATCAAAGGAATTTACATGAATGGAGTGTGACCAATTAAAGACATATTACCTGAAAAAAGGAATTAAACAAGTTAATAGTTCATAACTATTTGGGAAGGATAAATATTGTTTTTCCATAGTGCAATAGGAAGGAGATGTTATATCTTGATGTCATTATTTTCATAGAGTAAAAGTCAAGATATTATTAATGATTTCTTGTTTTCTATTAATGATATAAAAGTTTTCCTTTTATTACTAAAGGAGGGTTTGAAGTTTGCCTTTTATTAATGATTTATCTTTTTGTTAATGATATCTTTATGTCAATATTTATAGTTTAGCGGTATCTAGGAAAAATTCAACCCTCCTTTAGTAATAATAAAATTAATCAGTAATAAAAGGTTTTTATTATGTGTTGCAATAAGAAATTTAAACAATTAATCGCTATTAAATTTTCTTTGTTTCAAGTTGTCAATTTATTTATAGAAGTGAAGACTAGTGGCCGCTAGCATCTATATATTCTAGGATATCTTTCCATCAATGTAAAAAATATTCAGTATAGCTTTAGGATAGAGGAGATAATAGTGGATTGATGGCTATCTTCCCATCACTGTTAAAAACAAATTTGAGTTACACTACATCATTGTGGAAACCTAGAATCCAACATGGGTGATAATGGTCAATAATTAAATATTTAATAATAACAAATCTTTCTTTTATGATTCTCATATATAATATTGTTGATAATTGAAATGATAAATGGTCACATTGAATATTTTATAGTTTAGTTCATAAGATATATCATGAATATCACATAATTCAAATTGAGTCGTTAGTTTTATAAACCGCAGGATATAGTCGTAAATATTTTACTTGTCTTGGAATATTTGTTGTCTTCCCTTGTCTTGGAACATTAAAGAAAGGTAGTAAGCATCCACCCTAGTGGTCTCTAGTCTTTGAAGATAGTCTTGTAAAATTTAAATATAGTAATGGAGCATAGTTATTTTTTCAGTCGAGTCATTACTACTTGTCCTGTAAGTAAGACAAAAAATATCCTAGTGGCCACTAACCTCAAGATAGTCTTGTAAAATTTAAATATAATAATGGAGCATAGTCATTTTTTAGTCAAGTCATTAAATGTAATTATCTTCTACCATAGTGGCCGCTAGGCTTAAAATAACGTGTTAGGATAGGAATATCATGTAATAGATTTTAAATATCATGTTGAACTCAGCGGCCACTAGGCTTAAAATTTTGTTTGCTACTTGTCTTGTTTGTAAGACAACAAATATCCTAGCGGCTCTAACCTCAAGTCTTTGTGATTTTCCACTAGACTATGTAATTATCTTCGACATTAGCAACCACTAGGGCTTTGAATATCATGTTTGGCTAGGAATATCATGTAATAAACTTCGAATAGTATGTTGTTTTCAACGGCCGCTAGGCTTAAAATTTGGTGTTGGAGCTTAGTTCAGTTTTATTTTTTAGTTTTCAGTAGAGTTGTTGCACATTATCTTGAATGCAAGACAACAATTATCCTAGTGGCCTCTAATACACCAACACAGTGGAATAATCCATGGCCTTATTGAACTTAGACCTTAGTGACCGCTAGGATTAAAATTTTGTTTCTGATTACGTGTTTTTTCTTATCTTGGAACATTAAAGAAAGGTCAAGTAAGCATCCACCCTAGTGGTCGTTAGTATTTGAAGATAGTATTGTAAAATTTAAATAAAACAATGGAGCATAGTTAGTTTTTCAGTCGAGTCATTACTACTTGTCCTGTAAGCAAGACAACAAATATCCTACCAGCTGCTAACCTCAAGTATTTGTGATTTTCCACCCACGCTATGCAATTATCTTCAACCTTAGTGGCCACTAGGATTTGAATATCCTGTTAGGCTAGGTATATCATGTAATAGATTTCGAATAGTATGTTGAACTCAGTGACCACTAGGCTTGAAATTTCATTTTACTTATTTGTCTACTTATCTTGTTAACCACAAGTCTTTGTGATTTTCCACTAGATACTCATGTTATCCTAGAAATTAGTGTTATTTTAACCTCATGTAATTTTCAGGATTTTTAATTTTGAACCTAGAGTTATGAATATCATGTTAGGCTAGGAATACCATGTAATAGATTTTGAATAACATGTTGAACTTAGCTGGTAGGCTTAAAATTTCATTTGCTACTTTTCATGTATGCAAGACAAAAACTATCCTATTGGCTACTAGCCTCAATTCTTTGTGATTTTCCACCTACACTATGTAATTATCTTCGACCTTAGCAACCACTAGGCTTTGGATATTGTGTTAGGCTAGGAATATCATGTAATAGATTTCAAATAGTATGTTGAACTCAGTGCCCAATAGGCTTAAAATTTTATTTTTAATTACTTGTCTTCTCTTGTCTTGGAACATTAAAGAAGTCTTTGTAATTTCCACCCTAAATATCATCATCCTAGAAATAGTCATTGAATATAGTCTTGTAAAATTTAAATAAAATAACGGAACATAGTTATTTTTTCAATCAATTAATTACTATTTGTCATGTATGCAAGATAGCAAATATCCTAGCGTTGCTAACCTCAAGAATTTGTGATTTTCCACCCGCGCTATGTAATTATCTTTGACCTTAGCGGCCACTAGGCTTTGAATATCATGTTAGGCTAAGAATATCATGTAATATATTTCTAATATCATGTTGTACTCAGTGGCCGCTAAGCTTAAAATTTTAATAGAGCATTTGCTACTTATCTTGTCCTTTGCAAGACAACAAATATCCTAGCGGCTACTAACCTCAAGTCTTTGTGATTTTCCACTAGCGCTATGTAATATCTATCGTATGTAATTATCTTTAAAATTTCATTTGACCTTAGAAGGTATGTTAGGCTTTTCCAATATCATGTATAGTGATGTTGACTAGGAATAACATGTAATAGACTATCATGTAATATCATATGTTTTACTCAATAGATGCTAGGATTAAAATTTCATAGTTTTAATTACATTTCTTCTCCATCATGTCTTGGAACATTAAAGAAAGGTAGTAAGAATCCACCCTAGTGGTTGCTAGTATTTGAAGATAGTCTTGTAAATTTAAATAAAATAATGGAGCATAGGTAGTTTTTCAGTTGAGTCCTTACTACTTGTCCTATATGCAAGACAAAAATTATCCTACAGGTCATTACCCTCAAGTATTTGTGATTTTCCACATGCGGTATGCAATTATCTTTGACCTTAGCGGCCACTAGGATTCAAATATCATGTTAGGATAGGAATATCATGTAATATATTTTGAATATCATATTAAACTCAGTGGCCTCTAGGCTTAAAATTTCATTTTCTACTTCTCTTGTTTGTAAGACAACAAATATCCTAGTGGCCACTAACCTCAAGTCTTTGTGATTTTCCACCAGATCTATGCAATTATCTTCAACATTAGCAGCCGCTAGGATTCAAATATCATGTTAGGATAGGAATATCATGTAATAAACTTTTAATAACATGTTTTACTCAGTGGCTGCTAGGCTTAAAATTTGGTTTTTAATTACGTTTATTCTCTTGTCTTGGAACATTAAAGAAAGGTTATAAGCATTCACCCTAGTGGTCAATTAGTCACTAGTCTTTGAAGATAGTCATGTTAAATTTAAATAAAACAATGGAGCATAGTTAGTTTTTCCATTGAGTTGTTACTACTTGTCCTATGTAAGTAAAGACAACAATATCCTACCGGCCTACTAACCTCAAGTCTTTGTGATTTTCCACTCGCGCTATGCAATTATCTTCGATCTTATCATCCGCTAGGCTTCGAATATCCTGTTAGGCTAGGAATATCATGTAATACATTTCGAATAACATGTTGAACTCAATGAACACTAGGATTAAAATTTGGAGTTGGAGCTTAGTTCAAATTTCATTTTTCATTTTTTAGTAGAGTCATTACACATTACCTTGAATGCAAGACAACAATTATCCTAGCGGCCGCTAATCTCAAGTATTTGTTATGTTACACCAACACATTGGAATAATCTATGACCTTAACAGCCTCTAGGCTTTTAATATCATGTGATAGACTTTGAATAACATATTGAGCTCAGAGGAAGCTAGGCTAAACAACATTTTTCATAGCTGAATTTGCAAAAATTTACATAAATATATGAATACAATCTTGTATTACTATATTTCAAAAAATTATAAACTCAACCAATGATATGTAGCATAATAAAAAATATATGGCATAGCATAAGATTCGTAAAATGAAATATATGTTTGTAAATAGAATGATTAAAATTTATATTTAACAATATTTACGAGTACATATAATGTTCTTACCTTTTATTAAACATAAAAAAAATTGCTAAAGACATTACATTTAACTATTTCTACGTGGAAAAAATTATATAATTAACTACATATATATACGTGGTAATAATGTAAGCATTGAACATTGAAATAATTAGTCATGAATATTTATTTCATATTAAAAAAACATTAAAGGAGGTCAAAATGATTACCTAAACTATACAAAATCAAACCATTATGATTTTAAAAAAAATGAATATGCGACTCATGTTTTGCAACTGGGGATAGATGCCACCACTTATGAGAAAGAAAAAATGCAGGAAGGAGAACAAAAAATCCAAAAAAATTAACCAGAGAGACACATAGAAGGGCTAAAAAGGGAACCCGTTTAACAGACACGAATATGTGTGCTATGGTTGAACATAAAAAAGGGTTTTCACAAAGAATAATATTGTAAAAGGAATTACAATTTCTTCGGTCAGGGAAGGACAAAAAGTGTGGTTTCAAACTGATAAATGTGTTTCAACAAGGAGATGAAATAAAATTGCAAAGGTGATGGAGGGAAAGGAAGGGACAGATTGCGGTGCAAAACACAAGAACTAGGTGAATACAGACCCACTTAAAGTTCCTGCCATCAACTATGGTACACATACAATAACATAGATACTTTTGATAAATACCTATTTTAGTAGTATCTGAAATTTTTACATGCTTGATAATGACTGTTAAAGCTCTGTATTCTCTCTTAAACAAACTATCTGTGAGATTCTATCTGTAACCTGTTTTTCTTATCTCTTTTGATTTTATCCTCTGTGGGCCTCCTGATCTACACTCGTACCCATGATCTATCCAAAATCACTATTTTTGTCTCATTTTGTTTTGCCCCCGAACGATATTATAATCACTGCCTCAACTTTTTGTTCCAAAAAATGACCAGGAATCGAGCACTCAGACCAGTAATTTAGTGTCTGTGTGTGTTGTATTATGATTTCAAGAGATGTTTTCTGTGATTTCAAAATAAAAAAGAAACCCTAATATATATTTCTCTGGTGTATTTAATTTTTCCCCAATAGATTCAATGAAATAAATTATGAAAACTGAAAAAAAAGGGGGATTAGGAAAAAATTAGGGAATAGGAAAATTCCCGCTTTAAATTTAATTTACACATATTTAACATTTATATTCGGGATAAACAGTATGGAAAAATTGTATCTTAATATTTACATTTAATTTGAAATTGGGATAAAGGAAATCATATTTGCATTTAATATCTTAAGTTCTATCGACAACCTGTTTATTTGCTCTTTTCAAATCCTTAATTGAATGTACCCCTCATTTATTTATTTGCATTTAATTTTAGAAGATTATATTTCGTTATTATATGGGGAAATAATATCATCCAAATTAATGTTATTAATTGAAATTTATTTAAAAATATTTCCCTAATATATATTTCTCTTTAATAAATTCAAGTGGGGGGTGACAGGAAAATTTCATTGTTTTCCCCTTCGTGTGAATTTTGAGATTTCAAATATTTAATTTAATGCGGGGAAAATAACAAATTTGAATGTATCCCTTAATTTAAGCATAACATGGGATAAAAAAATAATTACTATAAAATAGAATGACAATTTTTCTTTGCGAACTCGAAAATGACAAATATTAATTTAAGCATAATAAAAAAACATTTACATAAATTTTTAGCCAAAATTATTATAATTAAAAAACACCTTTGATAGATTATGATTTTGTCATTATACAAATTTTCTTTTGAGCATTATAATTGTGATGAAATCAAATTTTTACGGCATTTAAATTAAGTATTTTTGAATACAAAGAAATTTAAGGTGACCTATTACTTGGGAATAAAGTCACCATTTACGGAATGCCTATGTGTCACCATTTCATTGGTTACCTTTTTTATGTAACTTGATGTGACTTAATTTATTGGCTAGTTTATATTTAATTTATAATTTTGAAAATGACATGTGGTCACTTTAAGTGAAACAACTAATGGTACTTTCCCATTCATGGTCATTGGCTCATACATGGTCATTGGCACATTTATTATTAATTTTTATCGAATGTGAATTTGATATTTTTAAAATATCGTTCACATTAATTTAAAAAAATACAATAAAATGTGACATCTTGCAAGTTTGAATCAGTTAATTACACAACTATATAATTGACACATTTATTAAGAAATTTTTAATTAGCAATAGAATTAACAAATATTTTTTACATACAAAAAACCATATTAAGTTGTAACTGTAATCCAATAAAATGTTGGCATGTGGCATGAAATTTCTAATATCTCTTGTGATCATCAATATTAGAATTTGAATTTCTAATTTCTAATATTTATTATTAATTTTTATCGAATTCAAATTCAAAATTTTTAAATATAGTGCGCCAATTTAAAACAAATATTGTGATAAAATGTGACACGTGGAAAGCCTGAACCAATTAGTCAGGCAATTATATAATTAACACATTTTTAAAGAAATGTTTAATTAGCCCTAGGATTAACAAATACTATTAACCTATGAAGACCCGTCATATTAATTTGTGAGTATCATCCACTAAGTTGTTGACACGTGGCATGAAATTTCTAATATATCTTGTGATCATCAATATTTTGGAGTTATTTATGCTTTACTCTAGAAAAACTAAAACATAATTTTACACTTCACAAGAATTTGAGAGTACCTTAAAGATAGGAAAGAAAATAGCTACCGCTAAGCTCCATTAGAATGATATTTTTGCAACATAGAATTCAAAATAATAAATACTTAGATTTTATAGGGGACCAGGCTATTCTTTTCAGTATATGGTAATGAAAAAATCAGCATGTCGTATGTTGTTCATCTATTTGTTGAGCAGAAGCCTAGTGGCTGCTAGCCTCTACAACTCCACGGTTTCCTTTCCAGCAATGTAAATAAATAACTCTACAATTTTGGATCGATAATATTTTTCATTAACTATAATCATATATTATTGGCTATACAATCCCTTGCACAACCAAGTGTGGCACTACATACCCTTGAAAGATATCACAACTTCTATATTACTCATAAGTTTTTTGTGTCTAACACATAATTTATATCGGTTCGTATCTAGTAAAATACTTAGCGACTGCTAAGCTCCATTACTTGAACAAGATCAATCAAACAATTTGTATTAAAGAAAATGCTTAGCAACCGCTAAGCTCAAATACTCACAGAACAGAATGATTGTGTGGAAAATAGGGTAAACAATTTCTTATTTTTAACATAGCGCTAGAATAACAAATCATAGTAATAGATATTAGCGGTCGCTAGGCATTTTCCATAATATATTTCGATGACAGATATGTGAGATATGGACAATTTTTATTGTCAAAATCTATGGAGGACTTTGCATAGTCGGGAAGAAAGATGGTTATTAAAAATGTTTTCAGGGTGCTCAAATAACATCATAGTGACTGCTAGGCACACACCTTTGCATCTTGTCTATTTTTTACACATCGGTGGGCATCAATGAAAAAGCTTAGTGACCGCTAAGCTCCACTACTTATTAGAAGGAGTAGATTAGTGGCCACTAGGCTCAACTGATTTTTAATTTTGAATATAGAGATCAAACAACATTTCATATTAAATAAAATGCTTAGTGACTGCTAAGCTTGAATACTTACATAAAGAAATGATATGGTGGAAACTAGGCTAAACAATATCTTTTTTCAAACATAGCGACCTAATAACATATCATAGTAATAGATATTATCAGTCGCTATGCATTTTTCATAATATATTTAGATGATAAATATGTGAGATATGAAAATTTTTTACTCTCAAAAGCTATGGAGGTCTTTGAGAAAGTAATAGATTAGTGGCCTCAAGGCTAAACTATTTATTAATTTCAAAAATAGAGATAAAAAATAGTTTGTATTAAAGAAAATGCTTAGTGACTGCTAAGCTCGAATACTTACAAAATATAGTGCTCTAGGCTTACTGTTTATTGTTTATTGAGAAAGGAATAGATTAGTGGCCTTTAGGCTAAACTATTTCTTAATTGTGAAAATAGAGATAAAAAAATTTGTATTAAATAAAATGCTTAGTGATCGCTAAGCTCGAATACTTACAGAACGTAGCGCTAAAAAAATAGATCATATGAATGGATTAAATGTGGTCACAATTCATTTTTCATGTCATTCATATCAAAGAAAATTATTATCAACCACTAAGCTACATTACTTACTGAAAGGAGTGGCTTGGCACTCACTAGGCTCTACTGTTTCTATTTTTTAAAATATCGACCTAATAAAAATCACTGTCTACCTTATCGAAAAAGACAAGAGTTAGAGATAAGTAATACAAGTACATATTTTAAACCTGAAAATGTATCTTGATCATCTTGGCCCTACATATTTCCAGAAATAACCCGTTAAACAAAATAGTCCTAAATGATTTACTAAAAATCAAGGGAAAAGATGAACAAAAATCTTTCTTAGGAATAAATGATCTGAGGATGTGAAGAGAAATGCATGTTTTATGTTTACTAATTATTTGTTGATGAGAAGGATATTGTCTGCTAGCCTCTATATTATTGATGAATCCATTTTAAAAATGCAGAAAAAAATATTAACAGGTTTTTTGTCTTTATTTGTAATTATATTATATTCAATCGACTATCCCTAATAGATCCAAGTCCTTGAATACATACCTTTGAGAAGGCTGACACCTTATGTAGTTCTCATTTGATATATTGTGCATAAAAAGTAATTCATATATTTTTCACATTAAAAAAATGCTTTGCAACCGATAAGAACCGTTAGTTAATGAAAGGGAAGGCTTTGTTATTGCTACGATCAATAGTTTCTAGTAATAAACATAGCCACATAGTATGTAAAGGTTAGATCATCATAATAGATGTACATCATTTAAACCTGAAGAAGTATCATGTCCATCTTGGATTTGCATATTTTCTTAAAATCATCCTTCAAAGAAAATAGACCTAAACGATCTATCACATACATAGGGCGAAGGTGAACATGATTCTCACGCAAGATTAAATGACAAACTTTAATTATATTGATCTAATCTTATTGATATACTATTGTTTTATTTCCATTTATATGGTTTCTATTCTGAGGATCCCCAATTGTGTGTTTGATAAAATCAACAAACTTTTTTTGGCCTATCTCTAGCAAGGAACCGATGAGACCAAGAAAATACCTATTGTTAAATGGGTCGACATTTCACTTTTTAAAGATCATGGGGAAGCAAGGATTTTTAACTTAGAAAAAAAAAATCTTGGTCTAAGTGCTAAATGTGTGTGGGAGCCTCTCTCCAATCCTTGAAGCGTGTTTTGCAAGATAGCCATAAAAAAATGGGTGGCCTTCTTCCAAAGGCTAATCTCATAATTAATAACATGACTAATGACTAGAATTTTTGTAAATTAATAAATGTATAAATCAATAAATTAAAGTGTTGGAACATTGTTGGTCTGTGGCTAATGAATTGAATAGTAATGAATTAATTATTGGAGGTGACTCTCATATTATTGCTAACGTCGCAATCAAAAAGCTTGTGTGAATAAAATTCCTTTTTTATTGTTTCATTAATTACATATTGGACCTTAAATATTATATATTGGAAGGTTACTAAATAGGTGGATTTTATAGAAAATCAAGGGACTGACCAAGCGTTTTGTGATAAGATTGGTAATAAATATGTTGATTGGCCAAACTCACCACCTTTTCCAATAAAGGTTTATATTAAATCCCCTAACAAGCTTGTATTAATTACAAGCATGTGATGACATAGTCACTCCATATATTTACCGATCCACTCTCCCATATTTTCACACCTTTCAGGTTTATTTCACTAGCTTTCATTTCATCTGTCATGGCCTTTCCAATGTTTCCTTTCATGCAATTTTCCACGTCGGTTCATGAAATGGGATTTTATACCAAAATTTCACGTCGTCATTTGAAATCCATTTTTTGGATTAAATCAGAGAAAGACATGGTTTCTATTGAGGGAGTTCTTGGAGAAAATTATCTTTCTTTAGAGGTACATCCAAGGGTAAATGTGGAAGTTTCTTTGATATTCAATTTTCATCTTCTTATCATACATCAGTCAAATAATTGGGCTTTGGAGATGGGTCATCACTAGATCAAGCCAGTGTATAGGGTTGGCATGGAAGTGGAAATGGAAAAAACCTCAAGTGCATCATGGCCCTTCCTTTCTCAGGCTTGTTATATACAGGAAGGTTTGATGGATGTGGCCATTTTTTTTCAGAGTTGTACAAATAGTTTGACATCCTAATGAGTTTCATGTTTGGTGTGTCCAAATGGGGTGAGAGACCGAGGGAGGGACCTAGTTCACTCCACTTTCTTGACCTGGATGATATGTTTTCTCCACTGCAATAGGAACCAACACATTGGGATCTTCTTTGCAGGAAAGGTCATGAGGTGTATGATTGGCTAAAGAGTCAGGTTGCTGCTGGAAAAGAGCATCTTTTCCTAGAACCACCTGCAGAAACCATTTTCATCCCCATTAAAGTGGAGGTTACGGATGTGTCATCTGATTTAGTTAAATAAGTGCTTCTAAAATCCATCGATCTATATCTTTGTTTTGGTTATTATATAGCGTAGCCATTTCCATTGTTATCGAATTGTCTTATCTATGTCTTACTGGTATGTCATTTTTTTGTATTCCCAACCACTTGTGTTTTTGGCATAGGCCCTTACATTTTTTCAGCAAAGTATTGATGGATCGTTTGGGTTTTTAGATTGATCCTCTCATTATATCTTTACTGTAAAGGGAAAGGGACCCTTCAACCCTCCTTTAGTTATAAAAAATAAGAAATCATTAATAAAAAATTTTGTTATGCGTTGCACTAAGTAATTTAAACAATTAATTACTATTAAATTTGGTTTGTTTGAAGTTGTCAATTTGTTGCACAAATTTTCTCTGTGGACCAATTCAATTTTTTTTTATGGTTTTTGGATATCAGGAATTAACTGATGCAAGAAATAGTAGTTGTCTTTTAAATAGCTCAGGTTCTAGAGACATTCTTCTATTGTTATCAAAAATTTGGAAAACTTGGATATGTATGATGTTGTGTAACAAAATTGTGGCCCAATGTAATGAACAACATCTATCTCAAAGTCATGTTTTTTTTCATCTGTTTGGGTTTAGTACTACTATTATAGCTATGTATCATTCAAATCATCCAAACACATTTACAAAAGGCTCTATAGAAAAAATGGAGCAAGGTGTTAAAAATAATATGACTAGAATGATTTCATATTGTATAGATTATCAGACAACAAATTAGAAAGCAATATCTTATTACAATTTCTTTATTGACACATCTATTTGTTACATTTAGGTTCTCCAAGGTTGGTCATACTATACATTAACATGGATCTTTATATGTACAACAACATAATGAAAATCACAAAAAATATAAATGAGAAATATGTGATTGGCTATGGTGTTAGAAGCATTGTTTATAAATGTGATCTAAAGAATCCTAATCCAATTTCTATAAAGAGAATGTACAATCGGTACCCACTAAGCTTTTATTGCATTTGAAACTAATGTGGAAATATTTAGATGCATCAAGCATCAGAATCTTGATATTTTATATGGATATTCATTTTCTCCACTTGGAAACCTATTGTTTTATGATTACAGGGTAAATGAGAGTCTATGGGACATCCTACATGGTGAGTAAAATGATTATGTTATGAAGAAAAATGGATCTGTACATTGTAGATTCATATTTTGAAATAGAAGCATCCAATCAATCTCTAACCTTCATATTAAAATGGATTGTTGGAAAATCTAACAAGTTTTTTATTAATTTCTATTTTTGTATAGGATCATAAAAGATGATTAAGCTAGAATGGAACACTTGGCTAAATATTTCTCATGGTGCTGAAGAAGGATAGCCATATCTTCATTATGACGGTAACCCACACATTGTTCACAGGGATGTGAAGACTTCTAACATTCTTTTGGATTATAATTTTGAGGCACATTTTTCAGACTTCAGCATTTCCAAGTGCATTCCCTAGGCCAAAACCACACCTCTACCTATGTTATGGGTACCATTGGTTACATTGACCCAGAATATGTAAGAACATCAAGGCTTAATGAGAAATATGATGTATACAGTTACAAAATTTCTCTTATGGAGTTGCTGACTTGAAGGAAGTTGTGGCCAATAACTCAAATCTACAAGGGCCTGAAACTTTTACAAGGCTAAGAGAATGGGCTACAAGAGGGAGACTTGTGAAAACAAAAATAAGAAAAGTGTTATACCACATTAAGGGGTGTGATGCAAATGTAGCTCATTCACATGGACCAACATTGGGAAAAAGGTGTTGGCATTTCTTGACTCACAAAGAATACAATTGTGGCACAATTGAGTCTTTTGATTGATGTAAACTATAAAATATTGGTTCAATGTATCTCTGAGGGCATAAGACTGTGTTTCTCACAAATATTTTGCTTGCATTGTGTCAAAGGATTATTTCATTTTCTTTCTCACAAAAGTAACTCATCATTTATATGGAGAATGGAACAATTTACAAGCATAAATTCTACTATCTTTCACAGTAATAGAATTTTTGATATACATAAACTCCCAACTATGTTGTTTTCTTTTAATGATTACTCAGAGATATAGTTTATAATAATAAACACTAGTGAACTTAATGTCATGTACAATCTAAGAAAACAATACTTGAGTTGTTACAAGATATATTTCAGGGTGAGAACATAAATTTATTGTAAGTTCCACCAGAAATCAAAATAACACCACTAGCATTTAAGGCCAGTGTCAAATTTAAGGATGCACATAATAAACATTGAAAGTGTGAACCTCACACTCTGAAATTCCAAGCCTCACACTTTGAAAGTGTGAGGCTCGACACTCTAAAAGTGTGAGCCTCACGCTTTCAAAGTGTGAGCCTTACTCTTTCAGCATGTGAGGCTCAGAATTTTAGAGTGTGAAGCTCACACTTTCAGAGTGTGAGGTTCACACTTTTAGAGTGTGGGGATCACACTTTCAGAGTGTGAGGTTTGTAAATAAGCTTTATGTGTGAGGCTCACAACTTGGACAATGTGTGCTCACACTTTCAAAGTGTGAGTCTCATATTTTTTGCAACTTTGAAAGTGCGAGTCTCACAAATTTGACAATGTGAGGCTCACCATTTGAAAGTGTGTGGTTTGCACTTCAAACTTGCTATTGTAGGGATTTATTGTTAGTTTTTATTTTTAATTTAATACAATGGGATCATGACTTATAATAGTTAGTTGTTGCTAACCTCACATCGAAGATTTTTCACTTTCTTTTAACCTACATCGATGATTTTGACTTTCATTCAATATCATTCATGACTTATAATAGTAGCTAACCTTACATTACACTTTCATTCAATACCACGGGCTCATGACTTATAATTCAGCGACCGCTCACCTTACATATTTTTAATTTTGTTATTTTTTTTTATTAATCCAATGGGATCATGCCTTATAATAGTTAGCAGCTACTAGCCTTACTTACTCCCAACATGAAAATCTAAAAAATGGAAAAATTGGAATCCAATAATAGCAATATTGGAATCCATTAATAGTGAAATTGGAATCCAATAATAGCGAAATTAGAATCCAATAATACCAAAATTGGAATCCAATAATACTAAAATTGGAACTCAAATAAGTCCAATAATGACAATATTGGAATCCAATATTGTTACTAATGGAATCCAACAATAGTAATAATGGAATCCAGTATAGACAAAAATGGAATCCAATATAGGAAAAAACGGTGATAGATTTCTTCCAAAACATGTAATATTAAAGTCCAAATTCACTGGAATGAAATAATCGTTTAACTTACCTTTTGGCAGTGACATTGTTTTCTATGCTCCCTTACTAAAAAATGCTCAATAATTCAAGTCAATACATATCTTTTTCTCTTTCTTGATTTTCTCATCTCCACACTCATCTTTATCATAAACTCAATAATTATTAATTAAGAAAAGTATTTATTCATCTTTGTGCACTGTTTTACATCACAATGTTCCTATCCAAAACTATATATTTTGGTCAAGATAAGTTGTATGGACCTAACTGACCTATATGGTCCCAACTGACCTATATGGTCCCAACCCCTTTCATATTTTAACTATATTTTCAGTTTATATGTCTTTATTGTATTGTTTCATCTTCATAAGGCCATTATTATCATAATATTCCACCCATGGAAGGATATATAAGAAATTCAATATCACTTTATAACTCACCTGGAACATTCATAAGCTTGTATTGCAAATATCAATCCAAAAGCACTAAAGGCTATCTTGATTCTTCCTAAATTGGTTTCACATCATTTAGAGCAATCACTAAAACTGGTATGAAGTACTCAACTAGGTCGAAGATTTTAACTTCCTCCATTTCCAAGCATGCAAAATTCCTAGAGACACGTCTTAGTAAGAGCAAGGTCACTCTATGTCACACCCCCAAATTTAATATATTTCTCGTCATTTTGTTTTATTGATAATGACTTAATTAATTATAAAAGATTATTTAATAAGTATACATATATAATTATATATGTATATGTGAAAACATATACAATTATGTATATAGATGTATACATAATCATATATATACATAATTGTTATGTTCATAAGATTTTATGTTAACGATCACCCTTTTTGGTTGCATTATTGTACGAAGTTGATTTGGTTGGATTTTTTCATCACTTATTGCATTATTTTCAGATGTTATCATTATTTAATTTTATAATGCATTGATTTTAATGTTGATATAATTGATTATGGATGGTTTTGTGACACCACTGTTTGCATTAATCAATTATGCTTATGATAGTTAAGGTTACTATTGCATTATTTGAGGTTATATAGCAGTGGATAATACACTAAGTACATTGGTATTAGACCACATTACATTGTGAACTTTGACCACATTTCTCGGAAATGGTTTAAATTTGAAATTTATTATGAATATTGGTCATACACCATTTGCAAGGTAATTGATTATTGTTATTGTTTGATGGATCATTTACCACATAGCATATAAAAGGTTTATTAAATAAAGTATTATATTGAATATTGACTTATGTTTAATAATGGTCATCAACCATATTATTTGAGAAATATGAATTTTAATGTTGAAGGCATGGGAAATAGTCACAGACTATGAGACATTGGAGGAGGTAATAGTTTATTAGTAATGATTATTGTTTGCATTTTAAATGGTTATTGACCACTTTGCATGGAAATAGGATTAATTTTAATTTTAACTGATTATATTCACTTACCATATGGAAATTTTCAAGGAAAAATAATGTTTAATTATGAACATGGTCATATACCATTCACATTTCATACATGTTTAGTTGGATTTTTTATGGGAAGAATATTTTGGGTTTATCAAAGCCACTAAGTGGCACAACTAGCCATTTAATGGCATTAATGAGGCATGATTCTTGGAAACTAGAAGCTTGTATTACATGCTAAAACATGTAAACACTCCTCTCTCCCCCCATATTCATTTTACAATTTTGTTTGGTTTTTTTCTTTGCTAGAAATTAGATGAGGGTTTTAGGGAGAATGTTATGGAAGTCTTTTTTGGGCGAATACTTGCAAAATTGGAGATTTATTTAAATGGTGAATTTTTTTTATTCTTGCTATTTTAGAAATTTTGGGAGTTTTGGCTGGGCATGTGAGTTGCATGTTTCAAAGAGAAAAGTGGAAACATTAAAACAAAGAAAATACAAACATGCATGTGTTGTTTTCACTCAAATTCTTATTGTTTTTAATTTGAAATCTAGAATATGTTTTTAGTTTCAATTAATTTGAAAATATGGAAATGATGGGTATGTTGTTAAAATATGTTGTTGGGTTTAATGAAAATTTGGACATAAAATTTTAAAGATTTTTTATGGGTTTGTTTTCTTGCATGACAATACACATTCATATTATATTCCTTTTATAGCAGCTCGCTTGAGCTTGTTGGAAGTCGACTTGTCATTGGGATTTTTGCTTAAGTATTAATTATTAAAAATATAGAGATTCTCTTCATTTTCAATATGAAATTTTAGAGGAAGATATGGGGAAAAGAAAGGAAATACGTTGTGGGTTTGATGTGAAATAATGGATCTGTAATTTTTACCAATTTGGAAATTAGGGTCTAAGTTAAAATGAAAATACATGGTATTTTTGAATTGAGTTTTGTGGATTTAAATGATAATGGTGATATTAGTCTATTTGTCCAATTATCCTTGTTCGGATATGATTATAATTATAGATATTTATAATCAATTACTATCAGTCAAAGTTTCTTTTGTTTTGGTCTCAAATTTGGTGATTATGAATAATAGACTTAAACCCATTATGGGCTTAGCTGATTTGAGTTATTTTCCATCTCGTTTGTAGCTCACCATTATTGATTATAAAAATTGTAAAATCTCTTAGGGAGATGGGCCAACTGTTGTCCAAAATAACCCCCCCAGGGTATTTTGGTGACTCGTATTTTCATTTCTGGAGTTAGGAAAAATTTGCAGTTCTTTTAGGACTAAGGGGTTTGATTTTAGGACTATCATATAATTAGGATCTTTGTGCATCTCCATATGTTCCATGTTCCTTGTTCTCTGCAGTGAAAAATTATTTTTGAGAAATCCCAAAAATTCCTGAGGATCACAAAATATTTCCCTTGTATTTTAGATTTCAGGTTTGGGAAATAATTTGAAATTTACATGTAAAGTATTCCTCAAGTTCTAAAACCTGAAATACAAAGAATCTAGTGTATTTTAGGTTTTACATTTCAAATTGCAATTTGCATGAGAATTGCAACATGAAACCTGATCCCAAAAACGTGATCTTCCCAGTAGATTTCAAATTTTGGGTTTCGATTTACAATTTGCATACAAATTAAAAATCAAACCCCGATTCCTGAAATACAAACAAAATAGTGCATTGTATGTTTCAAGTTCTCAATTGAAATTTACATGTAAATTGTAATTTGATCCCTGAACCTGAAACCTGACCAAGTTACAAAAGGGAGATCAACTTTTAATGTCATTATTTTAGATTTCGTAACATGAAAAATAAGGTTCAACTCTGTAACACCCGTTAAAAACAACCCACTTGAGACCCAAGAAACAACCTAGGATTAGTTAGGAAATTATGGAATAATTTTTTTTGGTTTAAAAGAGTCTACTACCAGGTTACAAGGCAACAGCTAAAACTAACAGATTCCAAAACAATTCTAAACCACTAGAATATAATTTTCTTTTATTAATAATTATTAGAGGTCACAAGGTCCAAAACTAAGGGTTATAATGTTCAATAAGGTTCAGAGGGTAATTCCTCACCATACCCACTCTCTAACAGGCTTAAATATTCAACATGATTTTTCTCACACCTAATGCATTCAATATTTCCCTAAATCATTCCCATTGGATAGTAAATTTCCTCACCTTTCCATTGATATAAAGAAGTCCTCCTAACTCCTCATAAAACTCAAGTTATGGGCTGGCGGACCTTGGGAGGAAAATTTTCCCTTGCACGGGGCAACGGAGCGAGGAAAGATTTTAGCACTTTTACCCTCTTCGGCACAAAAGTGAAATTTAACTCCAGGTACCTGTGAGCCTGAGGAGGACATGTGTCAAGCTCTGAATGAAATGGGGAAAACTAGACTTTTGGGGAAATATATGAATTTTAGACTTTTGCTTCAAAAAGTGCAAGGGTTAAATTTTGCGTGCACCTCCGCCGATCCCAGATGATGCCATGTGTCATGATTTCATTGATCACGGGTCAACAGAAATTCAGAGCACTTTTAGGATTTAAGATATTTAAGTTTAAAAATTTTGAAGTATCAAAAATTTGCACACCTCCATCGACGCCTAAGGCTGCCACGTGTCATCCTTTTAATGGCGTGGGCTAGTGGGTCGGAGGAGAGATTCAAGAAAATTTTCCAAAATTTTAAACAAAACACCAAGGAAGAAAATGGTGTCGTGCCTCCACCGTTGCCTCGTGAGTCCATGTGGCAACCTATGATTGGCTGTGGGGCAGCAGAGTGGTAGGAAAAAGTTTAAAAAATTTCCCAAAATATTTTCCTAAGTGTTTTAAGGAAAATTTTGGGCCATGGGCCCGTCAAGGAAAAATTTCCTAAAATTTTCTACCAAGGAAGGAAAAATACATAGGGCCATAACTTTTGATAGAGAGCTCATTTTTGGGTAAACAAGGACTTTATGGAAAGCTATTGATGCCCTCTTTGCACAGAAGTCATTAATTTTAGATTTTGATAACGTTTAAGGGGTTAATTTCATAAAAATGTTCTGCAAACTTTTTAAAAGTAAACTGGTAAATTTTAACTTATAAATTTTGTTCAATTTGATCTTCTCCTTCACTCAACATGCCAAACAGACATTAAGAATTATTCTAAGAAGTCTATAGGATGCATTTGGAGGGTAATTTTTCTTGATTGATTTCTAATTCGAATTTTCCAACATTTGACAAAAAAAAGACTGCAATATTACCTTTGTTCAATTTGAAAGGTTTCTTAAAGATTTCTTAAGAGTCTTTAGTTTGTTTGGGGTCATTTTGGTCATACTAAGCTCAAATTAATGTTTCATTTTAATGTTCTTTGTTTCAGAGGTCATTCTGTGTATTTTGAATAAAAATATACAGAGTTTACATTGAAACAAAATAAGATCTATACTTGCACACAAACAAATTTATTTCCATTTACCAAACTTTAAACGATGAATTCATTTTCAAATCCAATCTATAATGTTAAGTTGTTCCACATCTAGGTAAGCAAAAATCCAAAATGTAGATTCTAAATTTTTCAATCATTCATTTCACAAAACAAATTAATACTTTTTTTTCAAACGTATCTCTTTCTTCCAATTTTCAAAACTGAGATATCAAATACAGAGTTTAAATATAACAAAGCCATGTTGAATAAGGTAAGACAACTTCCATTAATTCAATGAATCTTATACTATTCCTTTCATATATATTTTCAAAATACAACATATAGAATACATGTCTTTCTTTTCTAATAACAGAACTGAATACAGAGCATAGCTCTTTTACATTTCACTTTACAAATTTCATAATCCATACATCCTCTTTCCATTTGAAAATATTTACAACACATCCACTTCAAAGTGGGAAAGATTACAATGGGATTTCATTTCACATGGACTATCAAACTGTCTTTCTCCTCTGCTCCAGAACAGCAACATGAATTTCTCCGTCTAGATCATACAAAGGCAGGGGAAAGGCAACACTCTCCACCCAACCAAGACATCCAATGAAGAGGAGAATCCATCCTTCTTCATTGGCCCTCGAGCCCCAACCAAAATGCAATAAGAAATGTATTTCAACTCATGGAAACAATAGGCTTCCACATCACAAAGCATTCTTTCAACATGCACATTTCAAATATAAAACACAGTCCAAACAAAACAACAGTTTACAACTGCATTGAAACATTAAGACATAACTCAGGCTTCATCATGCAAGCTAAAGGAGAAAGAACTATGGGGGAAGTTGCTTATGCCTCCCAATGGGAATTGGGTATCCACCTGTAATAAACCACCAATATAAATCATCACACATATCTTTATGTCCCCTGCAATCCCTCCTTATGCCCCCCATAAAGTAATAAATGCAAGCTATTTCTTTTCCATGGTGGCTCTTAATCCCAAACTCCCTCCACAAGAATTTTGATACCACAGGCATTCCCTTATGCGCCCCTCACATGGATTCCCCATAGCCTTCTCCTACACCATTCCTAGGCAAGTCTACCCAACCAGCCAACAAACACACAAAACATTCACCATTCACACAAATATAAAAAGAAAAAAAATCATATGTGAATATCTAAGCTCCTACCTCTCCATGGTAGGTTTTGTTCCAATACAACAAGCTTTCAATGTCAAAATACAGTCCCAAAATAAGCAATGCCCAAGTATGAAATGCTCTCTAATCTCCTCCAAAATCAACAAGAGCTCCAAACAGCCAAGGAAAATTTTCCCCAAAGAAGCATTCCAAAAGTTCAACAACCCAAAACAAAGCAAGGAGTTTCAATTTTATAGAAGAGGGAAGAGAAGAGGATGAGGTGGATCCATGTAGGATGCCACATCACACATCCTCAACTCCAACACAAAAGTCAAATTCATTCTCCAAAGCACAATAAAGAGGTGGGTGAATAATATGACAAATAAACTTACACACTCCAAAAATCCCACACCCCAAAGGACTGAATTTAATAAAATGTAAGAAGAGTGTAATTAAAACTTACAATTTGTCTTCCCAAAATGCATTAAAAAGTCTAAAATCAACCCTCCAACCATAGGTATGGTTGGTAAATAAAATTAAGAGGTATGGGACGAAATTTTACTTGTCCCACAAGCCTCCAAAAACAGCCTCCAAGGACAAATTCGAATTTCCAAGGAGGTGGAGTGTTTCATACTCCAAAATCTGACTTACACAACTCTTACACATACTTACACATCACTTAAAAATACTTACAACATTTAATAAAAAAGCCAACAACTTCTATAATTACTTTCTTATATCCCAAATTTGATTTATTTATTTATTTATTTTAACAATATGATTACTCACATTAATTCTCCACAATTAAAAGAATAATGAAAGGGGTAAATGCATCACAAAATAAACACATGTAAACAATAGTAAAAAAGGAACCACATTAATAAAATACACAAGCCCCTTGGTCACATTCAAAGGTAATCCCCCCATGGGAATCCCTAAAAAAATAAACAACACACACAAGAAATACAGTTGCCATGGTGACCTTGTTGAATTCATATAGAATTCCAATGTGGTTGGTCTCTAATCCCCCAATGTTTGTTGTGATATTTTAACCTGCAAAACACAAATACCTCCTTTGGCCTCATGGCCATATCAGAACATCCAACATGATATAAATATAATCACAAAATCATCTATACATATGAATCACAACAACATCAAGGCAATCAACAATATCACTTACAATTTATATCAACAACTATATCATCATCATATAATGTGGATTTTTTAGATCTACTCATAATATCTAAAAATCACATGTCCAAACAACATTCATAATATATCCATGTCAAATAGTATATCATCATCCACATATGAAGTGTTTCTAATAATCATCATGCATCATAACTAAATCAAGATCAACAATAATCCATGATCCAACATCTAACATCATACTAAATCAAAACTATAATAATGTCCATAATGTAATCAACAGTATCAAGATCAGTATCAAGGTGTTAAAGGGAAGTGGGCACTACATCCCCCTCCCCTTAGAAATGACTTCCTCCTGGAAGTCACGTGGAACAAATGTGGAAACTGAACTCATAATAAGGTAGCATCCTCCCATGTAGCTGCAGTCTCATCATATCTGTCCCACTACACCTGAACCTATCAACCTCTCTACCTCAAAGGCCCAGGGTTCTTGCGATCTAGCATTTGAAACAGGCTCCACCATCACCTGCCCCTGATCCTACACCTAATGATGTCCAATCTAACACATGAGAAGGATCTGCAACATATTTCCTAAGAACTAAAACATGAAACACATCATGTATGTGAGACAAGCTAGGTGGTAATGCTAGACGGTAGGCCAAAGGGCCAATACGCTCCAAGATCTCAAAAGGACCAACGAATCTAGGAGCTAACTTAGAACCTTTTCCATAATGGATAGGGCTCTTGTGTGGCCTAACACGAAGGAACACCTTCATGCCCACATCAAAACTACAGTCAGTCCTATCCTAATTTGCATACTTCTTTTGTCTATCATGTGCCTCCTGCAATCTTTGTCTAATCAATACTACATGTTGCTCTATGTCCTGCAACAAAGCTGGTCCAAGAGAAACCTTGTCCTCTAGCCTGTCCCAGCTAAGAGGTGTCATGCACTCTCTACCATACAAATCCTGAAAAGGATCCATGCCTATAGAACTCTGAAAACTATTATTGTAGGAAAACTCCACTAAGTACAGGTACTCATCCCATTTAGATTGTTGATCCATCACATACATCCTGAGCATGTCCTCTAAAATCTAATTCACATGCTCAGTCTATCCATCTATCTTAGGGTGATATGCTGTGCTAAATTTAATCTTCATACTAAGGGCATACTGCATGATAGTCCAAAAATGTGAAGTATACAAAGGATTGTGGTCACAAATGATCTTATGCAGAATCCCGTGCAACCTGACGATCTCATCCAAATATACCCATGCCACTTCTCTAGCTGTATAAGTGGTCTTAACTAGAGAAAAATTAGTCACTTTTTTCAATTTATCAACTGTGCCCATGATGGCGTCATGGTGATAACCCGACATTGGTATCCCAACAATGAAATCTATGGAAATGGTGTCCCACTTCCATTCCGGTATAGCATGAGGAAAGAGAAGGCCAGCTGGATGGTGATGTTTGACCTTAACTCTCTGGAACTCTAAACATCGTGACACAAACTAGGCCACGTCTCTCTAAATTCCTCTCTAATGATACAACTATCTCAAGGTGGTGTGCATCTTCTTCACCCGAGGATGGGATGAATAGGGTGCATGATGTGCCTCTACCAAGATGTCCTACCTCAAGTCTCCATCTCTAGGAACATAAATTCGGCCGCTATGCCTAAGAAGACCATCTTCCTATAAGGAAAAACCATCAAACTTCCCCTCGAGAGGTCTTTGGGACTTGATCTCTACTCAAACTATAATGTAGAAGTTGTCAAGAGGAAGCTGCTGAAGAATCCTGCTCTATAAGTCTGTGTTCACTAAGGTGGCCATAGCCACATGTCTCTATCTGCTGAGAGCATCTATAACCACATTATCCTTCCCCTTCACATGCTATGATCTCCATATCATACTCACAAAACAACTCCATCCAAAACCACTGACACGCTTTGAGATTGGGCTGTGTGAAGAGGTGGCAAAGACTCAAGTGATCTATCCTGAGTGTGAATCTCTGACCAAGAAGAAAGTTCCTCCATCGAACCAAAGCATGCACAACTGCCACAAGCTCAAGATCATGAGTTGGATAATTAAGCTCGTAATCCTTGAGTTTGTGAGACTCAAAAGCTACTACTCTACCCTCCTGCATCAACACACCTCCAAGCCCTACTAAGGAAGAATCTGTGCAAACAAAAAACTCACCCTGTGGATCCAGTACTACAAGAATAGGTGCTGTAGTGAGACACTCCTTCAGTGTCCTAAAGGGTTGCTCACATCTGTTCTAGCCAAAAAAACTTCTTCCCTTTCCTCTGAAGGGAAGTGATGGGGTGTGTAATCTGAGAGAAGTCCTGAATAAATCTCTGGTAGTACCCTACTAATCCCATGAAGCTATGTACCTCAGTCACAGTAGTGGGTGTTGGCCAATCCATAATGGCTCTAATCTTGGAAGGATCAATGGTGATACCTTCCCTAGAAATGATATGACCCAAATATTGCACTTCCATCTAAAATAATGCACACTTCTCCAAGTTCCTATAAATCTACTACTCCCAAAGACACTGAAGAACCTGGAAAAGGTGCCCCTCGTGCTCCTCACGCGTAGGTGAGTAAATCAAAATTTCATCAAGGAAGATGAGCATGAAGTGATATAAGAAGGTCCTAAATACCCCATTCATCAAACTCATAAACACTGCAGGGGAATTAGTCAAACCAAAAGGCACCATTGTGAACTCATAGTGCCCATATCTCATATGGAAGGTGGTCTTATGAATGTCCATCTCTGAAATCCTCAGCTGATGGTATCCTGACTTAAGATCAATCTTAGAGAAAACTGTGGCTCCCTTCATCTGATCAAACAAATCATCAATGTGAGGAAGGGGATAATGATTCTTGATCATTACCTTATTCAACTGGTGGTAATCAATACACAACTGCAAGGATCCATCCTTATTCTTCACAAAGATCACTGGTGCACCCCAAGGGGATACACTAGGATGGATAAGGCCCTCAAACTTCAACTTGAGCTCACAGAGCTCTAGGGTGGTCATCTGATAAGGTGCTTGTGAGATAGGCTCAGCTCTTGGAACAAGATCTATATGAAAATCCATCTCACATGGGGTGGTAACCCCGGTAGCTCCCCTGGAAATACACCAGCAAACTCTCTTCAAAATGAGGTGATCATCTAGTGATGGTCCACTAGACCCATCCTCTGATCTGTCACTGAATGTAACAGCATACATCTGACAACCCTATCAGACAAACCGCTTAAGTTGCATAGCAGAGATGGTGAGAATAGAAATGGGTCTCCTGACCCCTGAAATCACTGACTCCACTCCTAGATCATCTACACAAGATATAGTCTTGTGGTAACAATCCATCCTGCCCTATGCGCGAGTAACCAATCCATACCCAAAATGACTCCATACGAGCCCAAAGGAAGGATACGGAGATCTGAGGTAGTGGTGAAAGGTCCCAAATCCACTACACACTCCTTAAGTAAGGAGTCTATAGAGATCTTGGCTCCAGAAGCCATCTTAACATCCCAACTATAACCTTGCCTAACTGTCACCAACCTGCATCTCTCTACTAAAGATGGTGCAATGAAAGAATCAGAAGAACCAGAATCAAACAAGATGGAGGTTGGAATACCCCCAATACTACATGTAGTCTCAATGACTGTACTCTGAAGCTTGGCCTAGTGGTTCTCAACCACTGCATAAATCATGTGGTATGTGTCCCATGTTACTAATAGTCGGCTCTAAGATCTATCTCTTACCCTTGTTGTCTAGGATTCTATGTGTTGCAATCTCTCAAAAAAATGTCCCAATAACACAACAATCAAAATAACCACTTGATCCTCCCCAACGAGTAGCACCTCCAGTAGGTGCTCTGGAAGTCTGTGGGTGTGGATCTTGATGATCCATTTGTGGGTCTGTTGAGGTCTCTACTAGAAAACTCTTGCTGAATAAGATCTAGGTCCACCCTAGTGTCTTGATGGGACCCCTAGGAGGAGGCCCCATACTCTGACCTCTCTGTGCATCAACTCTCTGTGGAGGTCTAGAAGTTGGGTGAGACTGCTTCTGCTGCTATGGTCTAAAGGATGATTTTTTGTGAACCCTGTCCACCATAAGGAAGAGGTACTGACCCCCTTGATCTATTGTCCTGTATCTATTGTACATGGCTCTGGACTTTGTCTCTATCCTGTTGGGTATTACCCTATGTCTCCTCTGCTATATAGGCCTTCTCAATGGCCTCATCTAATGTCTGTGGACAATAGATCTGCACTGCACCTCCAATGTCTAAATTTAGGCCCTAGATGAACTTATGGATCTGCATCTGCTCATCCTGCATGTACTCAACATACTGGAGTAGATCCAAAAACCTACTCTCATACTCTACTACTGAAAGAGATTCATGTCAAAGGTCATGAAACTCATCTATTTGTTGTTGTATGAACCTCCGTGACAAATATTTACTCCTAAATCTCTCTTCAAATAGCTTCCATGTCACTATCTCAGAATCAACATGGAGCTGCTGCTCCTCTGTCCTCAATAGATGGATCACAACATGAGCTTTCATGTTGCTAGAACAAGGACAAAGCTTGAAGCAACCACTCAAGCTCACTAGCCAGGCCTTTGCTTGAAACCCACCTATGTCACCAAAATAATGTGAGGGTCGAAGCTTCAGGATCTCCCTAATGTGATCTGCATCTATGGTCTGACGGCCTATAGGTCTCTCTACATGCTCATCCCTAAGCCTAGGGCTCTAAGACCTCTCTCTATGCTCTGAAACTCGGCCACCCTATCCCCTCTATGGTGACTCTACCCTTGCTGATTCTGCATGGGATTCCTCTCCTTTATGCTCCTCTCTGGGTTGAGGAGATACCTAACCCTCAATGGAAATGTCCCTATCATGTCTGGTTGCACATCCTCCTATTGATCCTCCGCATAAAGTAGCATTAACATCTTGAAGATTCTGTAAAATATGGGGTAGGATGGCTACTACAACCTAATCTGGTGGTGGTAAGTCTAGATCTATGTGAAAATTCCCCTCATCTAGTCTGCGTCTCCTGCACAGATCAAGGTGAGAGTTAGTTCATTTTTCTATGTTTTATTCAATTTCCATGTTTACTAAAATATGTAATTTCTAACTAAGTTGCTTTCTAGTGTGCCCAATGGTCCGATATTTTGAACCACTAATTTGATACCAAGTGTAACGCCCATTAAAAACAACCCACTCGAGACCCAAGAAACAACCTAGGATTAGTTAGGAAAATTATGGAATAATTTTTTTTGTTTAAAAGAGTCTACTACCAGGTTACAAGGCAACAACTGCCACTAATATATTCCAAAACAATTCCAAACCACTAAAATATAATTTTCTTTTGTTAATAAATATTTGAGGTCACAAGGTCCAAAACTAAGGGTTAGAGGGTTCAATAAGGTTTAGAGGGTAATTCCTCACCATACCCACTCTCTAACAGGCTTAAAGCTTCAACTTGATTTTTCTCACACTTAACACATTCAAGATTTCCCTAAATCATTCCCATTGGATAGGAAATTTCCTCACTTTACATTAATTTAAAGAAGTCTTCCTAACTCCTCATAAAACTCAAGTTATGGGCTAGCGGACCTTGAGAGGAAAATTTTCCTAAGGGTGAGCCTGCGGGCCTAGGGGAGAAAATTTTCCCTTGCGCGGGGTGACGAAGCGGGGAAGGGTTTTAACACTTTTTCCCTCTTCAACGTAAAATTACAATTTTCCTCCGCATACCCACGATCCCAAGGAGAACATGTGTTAAGCTCTGAATGGCCCGGGAAAAATCAGACTTGTGGGGAAACATATGAATTTTAGACATTTGCTTCTAAAAGTGCAAGTGTTAAATTTTGTGCGCGCCTCCACCGATCCCAGATGATGCCATGTGTCATGATTTCATTGACCAGGGGTTGAAAGACCATCAGAGTGCTTTTATGATTTAAGTTTAAAATTTTCAAAGTATGAAAAAATTGTGCGCCTCCACCGACACCTAAGGTTGCCATGTGTTAGCCTTTCATTGGCTGCGGACTAGCGGGTCAACGGAGAGATTCAAGAAAATTTTCCGAAATTTTAAAAAAAATCCAAGGAAGAAAATAGTGCCACGCTACCACCATTGCCTCATGAGGTCACATGGAAGCCACTGATTACCTATGGGCCGGCGAGGAGGCGGCGAAAATTTTAAAAAATTTCCTAAGTGTTTTAAGGAAAAAATCAGACCGCGGGCCCGCCAAGGAAGGAAAACTTTAGAGGGCCATAACTTTTGATAGAGAACTTAGTTTTTCGAAAACAAGGACTTTTTGGAAATATCTTGATGCCCTGTTTGCACAAGAGTCATTAATTTTAGATTTTGATAAATATTAAGGGTTGAATTTCATGAAAACATTCTGCAGGATTTTTAAAAGCAAACTGGTAAATTTTAACTTATAAAGTTTGTTCAATTTGATCTTCTCCTTCACTCAACATGCCAAACAGACATGGAGAATTATTCTAAGAAGGATATAGGATGCATTTTGGGGGTAATTTTTCTTTATTGATTTCCAATTCAAATTTTCCAACATTTGACAAAAAAAAGACTGCAAAATTACCTTTGTTCAATTTGAAAGGTTTCTTAAATATTTCTTAAGATTTTTTATTTTGTTTGGGGTCATTTTGATCATACTAAGCTCAACATAATGTTTCATTTTATTATTCTTTGTTTCAGAGGTCATTTTATGTATTTTGAATAAAAATCTGCAGAGTTTACAGTGAAACAAAATAAGATCTATACTTGTACATAAAAAAATTTGTTTCCATTTACCAAAATTTAAACGATGAATTCATTTTCAACTCCAATCTATAATGTTAAGTTGTTCCACATCTAGTTATGCAAAAATCCAAAATATAGATTCTAAATTTTTCAATCATTCATTTCACAAAATAGATTAATAATTTTTTTTCAAACGTATTTCTTTCTTCCAATTTTCAGAACCGAGATATCAAATACAAAGTTTAAATATAACAAAGCCATGTTGAACAAGGTAAGACAACTTCCATTAATTTACTGAATCTTTTATAACTTCTTTCATATATATATTTTCAAAATACAACATATACAATACATTTCTTTCTTTTCTAATAACAGAACTGAATACAGAGCATAACTCTTTTACATTTCACTTTACAAATTTCATAATGCATACATCCTATTTCCATTTGAAAACATTTACAATACATCCACTTCAAAGTGGGAAAGGTTACAATGGGATTTCATTTCACATGGACTGTCAAACTGTCTTTCTCCTCTACTCAAAAACAGCAACATGAATTTCTCGTTTTAGATCACAACAAAGGCAGGGGAAAGGCAACGCTCTCCACCCAACCAAGTAATCAAATGAAGATGACAATCCATCCTTATTCATTGGCCCCTGATCCCAAACCACAATTCAATAAGAAATGTATTTCAACTCATTGCAATAACATGCTTCCACATCACAAAACAATATTTCACGACATGCACATTTTCAAATTAAAAACACTGTCCAAACAAAAAAATTGTCTATAAATACATTGAAATGTTAAGAAAGAAATCAGGTTTTATCATACAAGCCGAAGGAGCAAGCACTATGGGGGAAGCTTCTTATGCATCCCAATGGGAATTGGGTATCCACCTATAACAGACTTCCAATATAAATCATCTCCCATAAATCCTTATGCCCCCCACAATCCCTGCTTATACCCCCTACAAATTTTCCTTATCCCCCCCACAAAGTGAGAAATGCTATGCCATTCATTTTCCAAGGTTGGAAACCCAATCCCAAACTCCCTCCACAAGAATTATGATGCCACTGGCATTCCCTTATGTGCCCCCCACCCCCTCCACATGGATTCCCCATAGCCTTCTCCTACACCATTCCTAGATAGTCTACCCAACCAGCCAACAAACACACAAAACATTCACCATTCACACAAACATAAAAAGAAATAAAAGCATATATGAAGAGCTAAGCTCCTACCTCTCCATGGTAGACTTTGTTCCAAAACAGAAAGCTTTCAATGTTAAAATACAGTCCCAAAATCAGCAATGCCCAAGTATGAAATTGCTCTCCAATCTCATCCAAAATCAACAAGAGCTCCAAACAGCCAAGTAAAATCTTCCCCAAGGGAGCATTCCAAAAGTTCAACAACCCAAAACAAAGCAAGGAGTTCAAATTTTATAGAAGAGGGAAGAGAAGAGGATGAGGTGGATCCATGTAGGATGCCACATCACACATCCTCAACTCCAACAAAAAATTCAAATTCATTCTCCAAAGCACAATAAAGAGGTGGGTGAATAATATGACAAATAAACTTACACACTCCAAAAAGCCCACACCCTGAAGGACTAAATTTAATAAAATATAAGAAGAGTGTAATTAAAACTTATAATTTGTCTTCCCAAAATGCATTAAAAATGTCTAAAATCAACCCTCCAACCATAGGTATGGTTGGTAAATAAAATTAAGAGGTATGGGACAAGTTTTACTTGTCCCACAAGCCTCCAAAAACAGCCTCCAAGGACAAATTCGAATTTCTAAGGAGGTGGAGTGTTTCATACTCCAAAATATGACTTACACAACTCTTACACATACTTACACATCACTTACACATACTTACAACATTTAATACAAAAGCCAACAACTTCTATAATTACTTTCTTATATCCCAAATTTGATTTATTTATTTATTTTAACAATATGATTACTCACATTAATTCTCCACAATTAAAAGAATAATGAAAGGGGTAAATTCATCACAAAATAAACACATGCAAACAATAGTAAAAAAGGAACCACATTAATAAAATACACAAAGCCCCTTGGTCACATTCAAAGGTAATCCCCCCATGGGAATCCCTAACAAAATATACAACACACACACAACAAATACATGTTGCCATGGTGACCTTGTTGAATTCATCTAGAATTCCAATGTGGTTGGTCTCCAATCCCCTGATGTTTGTTGTGATAGTTTAACCTGCAAAACACAAATACCTCCTTCGGCCTTGTGGCCATATCAGAACATCCAACATGATATAAATATAACTGAAAAATCATCTATACATATGAATCATAACAACATCAACGAAATCAACAATATCACTTATAATTTATATCAACAACTATATCATCATCATATAATGTCCATTTTCTAGATCTACTCACAATATCCAAAAATCACATGTCTGAACAACATTCATAATATATCCATGTCAAATAGTATATCATCATCCACATATGAAGTGTCTCTAATAATCATCATGCATCATAACTAAATCAAGATCAACAATAATCCATTATCCAACATCTAACATCATACTAAATCAAAACTATAATAATGTCCATAATGCAATCAACAGTATCAAGATCAGTATCAAACGGTGTCAAAGGGAAGTGGGCACTACAAACTCCTACCAACACTATTTCAGGACTCAAATATTGCTTTGAAAGTCCCAAGTTATTCCCTTTTTGTTTTGGGAGTCAGAGGTTGCATTTCAAGGGTTGATTTTCGTCGAAGACCATTTCGGAGGTTTGAAGATGCAAAACAAGTCTTGAGTTCCACCTTGTATATTTCAAGATTCTATAGTTGCTTTTCAGGACCCGACTTCTACCATCAATATGTCAATTTTTGGTTGATGTTTATCATGGTCTTGAAAATGATAGAGGCTTGATATAATAGCTCAAATACTCGCATTTATTAAAGTATGGCACCCTAAACTTTTAATGGCCATAAATTTCACCCATTAGCTCTAAATTTCACAAAATTGGACTTTTTAGAAATGTCTCATCATGTACTACACTGGATGGAAATTGGAAATATTTGAATTGATGAGCTTACATAGGTGAGAATTAGGAAATATAGTCCCAGAATTGAAATATCAGTTCTAGGTAGCTCAACCACCAATTTTGATGAGGTATGCTACCCATTCCTTCTCCTACAAGGAAAGGATCATGGGGGAATGGTTTATACAAAGTGTGCATGCCTATTTTTGGGAATTCAATGCATTTTGTTGGTGTGAAGGGATAATTTCAATTTTCCCTCTCTCTTTCCCTCCTCTTCTCTCTCCCATTCTCTATATAATGCTAAATATCTCATTCGTAAAGGTAGGATGTTCTAAAATGTAAAGGCACCATGCCAAAATGGTTCCTGAGCAGCTATGAGATGCAGACCTCCATTTTAGCTTGTCAATGTGTTTTTATGCCTTCTTCTTCGCATGTAATGGTTTATGTATAATTTTAAAGTAATAAAATCTAGTTTTGTGGTGTTTCTTAACACTAGCTTATTTTTTTTTGTATTTCCTTGCCTCTCCATTTTGTTGTTGCATTTTATGCATGTATTCTCCTTTGTAGATTCATTTTTTGTGTCTCATGGATAATAGATGGTAAAAAAAATTGGGTCTGTGTTACTCTATCTATCCTCTCCCTTTTCCATTTTCCCTCACTATAGTTTCTTCACCCTCTTCTTAGGTGTTATAACCACCTTTGTGCATAGGATTTCCATTTCACTCATCCTTCTAACCATATTTTTCTTCCCCTATTCCCTTGGATGGTTAGAGTAGGATTAGATAGTTGCATTTCCTTCCTTAGGATTATTTTAGCATTAGGATTAGGTAGAGGAACTAGCCTTCTCTGTAAGTATGTCTCAAGTAGAAAATCCCAAAACTTGGAGACAGTCCCATGTTACCCAAAAAACATTGAGTGTTCATCCTTTCATTCATGACAAATTATAGGGTGTTTTTTTTTGTGATAATAGTTCTGACACACCCGATGGGACTATCTAAAGAATATTTCAAAGAAAAATGTTTCCTTTGGAGGAATTTTTAAACAAAGCAAAGGATCCCATGAGAAAAATAAGCCCCTACTTTTTCCAAGACAAATTCAGGAGCTAGCAGGTGAAAAAAACTGGTTGAGTTCTACCCTTTGCATTTTAAAAGTTTAGGGTTGAAAAGCAAGGTTCAATTTCTACCATCAGTTTTTGGGGCAACTAGAAGTTTACATTTCTATTTTTATAAGTGTGATGTGTCCTTGGTGATATTTCATCCTTTTGAGGTAGTTTCAAACACCTCTTGTGACTCCACTAGGCTAACAAACCCATTTTCTCATCTAGCATACCATTTCCTTTTCTTTCCATCATTTCATTTCTTTTTTCCATGCAATTATGTAGCCATGACTTTAATTCCTTAATGGAATCATCACTTTCAATAGCAATGCCATCCAAATCCACCTCCACCATTTCAAAATTTATCTTCACACTATTACAACACACCTCCAGATCAGTTTTATGTTGAAAATCAGATGGAGTATGCATGTTCTTATGAGTATGCAGACTTTGGAGTTCATTCTACACTTGAATAAGATTTTGAAGGAAAATTTTAGAAGATGAAGTAGATATTACAATATGTCAAGTAACAAATACAAATCTTGTAAGCTAAACAACCTAGGTTTAGGCCTCCCTATCGATAGGGAGGTCCTATACCTAATTTGTTTATCCAAAAACAAAGGATTGAGGTAATGAGTGAGTCTTTCTCTTAAATGGTTAATTTTATCTCATCTTTGTAGGAATTAGAAGCTAATAAATCTAATGTTAAGGAACCCTATCAATGGGATGTTCCTACTTATCGCATGTATTAGTATCCAATGCACATTCCTTATCAACCATATCATCCCAAGGTCAAAGTTCCTAGCTTCCTAAAATATTCTCCATCCATCTCCTCTGCTCCACAGGAAGATTTTACACTTTACCCTTCATTAAAAACATTAAAAAATCATGTTGAATCCTATCCCACACCTCATCTTACATTCCTAAATCTATTTTGGGAAGAAAAGAAACATAAAATCAATCAATGATGTTAGCCTACTAAAGAACCCAGCAGAGAAGAACTTTTGCGAAATTTGAAGGATTAGGATTAAAAATTTGAATCCAGTCAAATGCCATAGCTGGTTGAACCTTCATTAGAGGTTGGTAGTGAAGATAACATGGAGGATTCTATTGGTTTGTCTTCACAAAAGTCATCTATGGAGAAGTTAAAATCAGATTCATAAGTCTTAGATGAAGAAGAGATCATAGAAAAATTCTTTCTTTCTTTTGATGGTGAAATTACAAATCTTTCTTCCCTTTCATCCTTTGTTGAATCTGATCCTATTGATTAACCTTCCATCTAAGTCCTTATGAATAAAAAATGGATGAGTTTGATCTTTCAAACTTCATTCTTGAGAAAGAAGATGATAACATCACCAAATAAATCATCATGAAAGAGACTTTTTTTTTAAAGAACCAGAACAGAGTACAAATCAGCTTTCAAACACACTCAATGATGAAGAAGAAGGGAAAATTTCTCTTTTCATCCCTATTCATGTGGTTACATACAAAAAATATGGGAAAAATTAAAGGACTATTCCTTGTCCAATTAAATATTTGGCTAGTCTAGAGCCAAAGAAGGAGTTGCAACTAGTCATGCTCACTTCATATCATGAGCATGATCATCAAAGGTCAGTTGCAATACCTCATAAAACAAAATGCATAGCAACTAAAATAATTTTTTTTTTCTCGGATGATACTCTAAATAATGAGGTGGAAAACTAGCTTCAAAACAATTTTCCACTCTCACTACAAACCATGTTTTGCGTCAAATCAATTACATGGTATAATTTTGTAAGAAAGGGAAGTTATTTCTCCCTTCCTGTATCAAGCTTTGTTTAGCTTCTCTTTTCTCTAGTTAGAATAGATTAGGGTAGTGTTATCCAAAATTCACCCCCCCCTGGGTTAATTTGATAACATGCATTAGAATTCTCAAGTCCCAGGCAAATAGATTGATTCAGGGCAAAAAGTCATGTTTCTAGGGTCCCTTCAGAAATTTTTCTAACTCTCCCGTCCAGGTTGAAAAGAGCAAGCTCTGAGAAGATGCGAAGAAGTTGCAGAAGATAAGCTTGGGCCAGAAAAAATGTGAAAATTGGCTAAGTCCTAGTCCCCGGGACAGTCGGGACATTTGGGACGTCAAGGCGCGGATCGGCCGAAAAGACTACAGGCGACCCAAACAGCAAAGGGACAAGCGGGACAAATGGACGTGGCGGACGCGGAAAGCTCGGATCGGCCGAAAAGGAGAACTTTCACACTAACTACTTTGGGACATCTGGGACAAAGATACGCGAACCAGCCAGTTCGGCCGAAATGAGAACAAACAGTCCGGAGGCAAATGGGACATCTGGGCCGTGAGGACGGGAATCGACCGGATCGGGCGAACCGGAAGAATTTGTCCCGCAAAGCACAGGGACAAGTGGGACAAATGGACGTGAACCAGCCGAATCGGACGAACTGGAGGATTTTGTCCCAAGCAGCACTGGGACATCCGGGACAAATGGACGCGGTGGACGTGAAGGAGCCGAAAGGGCCGAGAACCAACCAAATCATGACATGTGTCACAAGGGAAAAGGTCAAAGGGTGAGATTTGAAGGGTCAGCCCGAACCAATGGGATAGTGCCACGTGTCCCAGCTAGGGCCCACAAGGAAATTTCAAAAGAGAGCCCGCCGAGAGGTGGAGGAGAGAGAGTTGCTCAGCGAATCAGAACTTGCCACGTGTCATCTAGGTGGCAGAGCACGGGAAGAAATTTAAAAATCCGTTTTTGCCTGTTTTGTGCCCTAAATCTTCAGATCGACATATCTTTCGATCCAGAGCTCAGATTTGCACGTTCTTTATATCAACGAAAATCTTGTGAGATTCTCTACACGATTTTGGGATCAATCTTGCATTTTGGTTCAGTTTGGAGAGAGAAAATCAAGAAATGCCTCTGGCACAAAATAACAAGCAGAAGTAATGCTTCAACAAACAACTTTAATGCAGCAGACAGTTCGCCGCTTCTGTTAGACAGCCCGCCGTTTTGCCAAGATCCACCGCTTCTGTCATAATGAGATGAACTGAATGCAACCTGGAGGTGGTTGGAGTAGATTTGGATTCCCCCTCTCTCTTTCCTCTCTCATTCTTTCTATATATTGTAAAAGAGGAGCTTCTTTTCAGGGGTCGAACATTTTTCTGTTTTGCCTCTCCCTTCTTCTCCTCAGGTGAATTTGTGGAGTTCGAACCTCTCATTTGAACTGTAATACTATTCTGCCTCATGGCATTCTGTAGTGTATTGTATCAATCTTTGGAGAAAGTAATGCATGTCTGTGGATGATTCTCAGCCCTCTCTGTGTTCATTTTTGCATCCTCCTGGTCTTTCACTGCAGGTTTTGTCATCTGTGCATGATCTTATATCACATTCAAATGGTCTGTGTTCATTGGAAAAATAGGTGTTCTTCATTCCTCGGTGCATCACCTCTATTAGCTTAGATTTATTTTATGCATCTTCTTACCTTGTCTCCTTGGCAGATTAGATTAGGTTTTGAGAAAACCCTCTGCATATTTCATGTGCATCTAAACAGAGGAATAGGAACCAGCCTTCTCTGGAGAATCCTTTCTCATTTTTTCAAGTCCCACACTTGGAGAAAGGATTCAATGTTATGCAATCACACTGGATGCCAAAGTGATCAACCTAGAAACCTGATCTACATCCAGGGGTGCTGTGATTTTTCACTAACAATTTTGGCATGCCCAGTGGGACCTAGAGGTCTCATTTTTATTGCAGCAAAGTTGATATGCATCTGCTGCAATTTTCTTGCTTGAAAAGAGCTATTATTCGCATATCTGGCGACTCCAAAAGGAAGATCAACTGGTTTCAGCAGTGCAGGCCTGAGAGCTTATGAGAAGAATCACAAGGTCAAGAGTTGGAGAAGAAGAAGTGTTGTTTGAATACCTGCAATTATCTCCAAGAAGAAGGCAAAGAGGAAGAAGGATTCAAAGGTCTCCATCTCCACCAAACAGAACTCTCTCAACTCCTCCACCTGCTCGGCCTTTCATTCAGTATTCAAGAGTCCTTCGACCAATCAGAATGGCGCAACCAGCAAATCCCTTTGTCAATTTCACTGGCAGCAGCCCACTTGCCCTCAATGCACAAAATCCAGTTCCAATTGCAGCGTTGAAGAACATTCCATTTTTCACTGGAGAAAATCATACCACTCCTGGTGATCATGTCAAAGACATTGCTAACATCTGTGCAATCCATGAGATAAATGAAATGGATGTGGCTGTCAAATTGCTGGCATCATCATTCAAAGGGAAGGCATTGCAATGGTTTAGGAGCCTTATAGCTGGTTCTATCACAAATTGGAATTAGTTATGCATAGTTCTCCATGAGCAGTTTGGGGAAAAGGGAGACAATTTGTCTCTACTGGAACAATTAACAACTATCAAGAGAGCTCCCAATGAGCAGCTGACTGACTTCAACTTCAGATTTCAAAAGTCTTGGGATAGGATTCCAGTGGCAGTCAGGCCAACAGCAGAAGGTGCTTTTCTATACTATCTTAAAGCTTTGAATTCTGATATTTCTATGTTAATTCAATCAATGGGAGGCACAACCTTACCTGCTACTTATAGCATCGCCATTAGAGCCAAAAACTGTCTTATCCAAGCTGGTAAATCGGCTCCTAGGCCTCCAATGCCATTATATCCAAGTTTAGAGAGCCCAAGTACTAGTCAAGCACCTGTCTTAGCTCCTTCTCCCACTCCTAGAAATCAGAGTTCAAATGAAGCTTCCACTTCATCTCCAAGTGCCCCAAATGAGCTTCAAGAGGTCATGAAACAACTGCAAAATTTAGGTAATGAGCTGGTCACACTCAAAAGACAGCAAGCTCAAGGTTTTAGACCTTTGTATCAGACTCAAGCTCAACCTAATAGGCAGCCATATCAGCCTCAAAGGCCACCCAATCCAGCTGCAAATTAGAATCAAGCAAGGCCTCCTGCCAATAGACCATTCCAGCCCTATAATCCAAATGCCATATCTGCCTCTAAGGCATTAGTACCAGCACAAAACAACATGCCCAGGAGTATGATTGGTGTTTTCCATGTAATGAGCCTCATAATCAATCCATGTGCTTCAATGGTGCTTTGACTCAAGCTTTAATGGTAACAACTACTGGTGTGGAGGGTGAGAACAGTCAAGAAAACAGCCAACAACAAGAAACATTCCAACAGCAATCAGCCCCAAATGACACCACATTGGTAAATTGGCAAGCAGAGGATTTTTGTGGCATGAACCAGGTAGTTTCTCAAGGTGTTGCAGCAAACACAAGGTCAAAAAGGAGAAATTTGGGTGAAGAACAGCCATTAGCCCCAGCCAATCCACAACCTTCCACAGCTCCACAAATGATTGGCAAGCAAAGTCCCGTTTCAAATGCACAAGGGCAGCCAAGAACAGCCCCTAGGCCAACTCAAATGCCAGCTGTTGCTACCCACATACAAGGAGTAAATGTGCAAACCAAGGGACAGCAGAGAGATCCTTCATCACCATTCAGTATCATTGATCAGATGAAGAAGACAAACGTCAATATATCTATGTGGGAATCCCTATCCATCCCAGGCCAAAGAGATCTGCTGCAAGCTGCCATGAAGGACTGGCCAGCTTCCAATCAGCAGATGTAAGACAAAGTGCTTACAAATGCTGCCCAATCTGAAGGAAATCATGGAGGACAACAAGGTAAGATGTTGAAACCCCCTCCTTTCTATGTTTCATTAATCATTGGAAATCAGCTAGTGCATAATTGCATGATTGATTCTGGAGCAAGTAGCTCTGTCATGCCCAAACAAATAGCTGATCAGCTAGGGCTTCAGTATGAAACAACATCCAAAGGGGTAGTGCAGTTGGATGGGACAGCAATAGCAACAGTTGGAGTGATTAGAAATTTGAGTCTTACCTTGCATGCATGTCCAAATGTTGTTGTTTTACAAGATGTGTCAGTCATAGACCTTCCACCACTCTTTGCCCTATGTTTGTCAAGGGACTTCACTGCCAAGATTGGGGGATATTTGTCTGCTGATTGGTCTCACATGCTATTCAGGACAAGATATGGAACTAAGACCACAATCAGGTCTGAACCTATTGCAAACTTCCATATTGAGCCCTACACTCCAAGTCAGATTAATGCCAATTGCTTGGCATTTGATCAAGAAGATCACCCTAGCACTGATGAAACTGACACTAAAGTTGGAAACATCCCGGATCTAACTCTTGATGAATGGGCAAACAAGGTACATGCTTTTGATCCTTATCAAGGAATAGAAGAATCTGAGCTAGGAGTCTATTGTATACACGAAGAAAGTCAACCTATTCCTAGCATCACCAAGCCAAACCACAAGGATGACAATGAGGTATGGCAGATTGTTTTTTGATGGATCAAGGAGTAGACAAGGTGCAGGAGGTGGAGCCGTGCTTGTTTCACCTCAAGGAGTAAAGTACTATTCAGCTTTTAGATTTCAATTTGCATGCTCCAATAACACTGCTGAATATGAAGCCTTGGTGCAAGGGATGCATTGGGCAATCAAGAAAAAAATAAAGAACTTGCAAGTTTTTGGGGACAGTGAACTGATTGTAAATCAGGTCAAGGGACAGCATGCTGCCAAAAATGATCTACTCAGGTGCTACAAGAACAGGGTGTCAGACCTCATGGAAGATTTTGAGGGTTTCGGCATCAAAGCCATTCCTAGGAAAGAGAATCAAGCTGCTGATAGGCTTGCAGCAGTAGGGGCAACCTTTGACATTGTAGAAAACATTCAACAAGACAAGGTACAGCTAAACATCCACGTGATTGTCAGGCCTTCGGTGCCGGATAATGATGTCAGTTGGCCAGTATTTGAGAACGACCAGCAAATCATCCATTTCTTGCAAGAAGAAGTTGAGTTCTTGGCTAAGAATCAAGAAAAGTTGGAACAGCAATATGGTGAACAAGTGATACAGCTGAGAACTAACAAGCTACCCAAGGGACTTATCACTTTGGAGTCCATTTTTAACCCCAATGATCAGTTTAGAAAGGAGAAAGCAAACATTCAGGTCAAGAGAGAAGATTCGGTATCCATCTTGGTAGAAGAGAACAAGCCATTGCAAATTGGAAAGATGACAACTGAGCAAGAAAGATGTGAGTTCATATAGCTATGTCAACAGTTCCCTTACGTGTTTGCTTGGAGCTATGAAGACTTGAAAGGTTTCAATCCCAACTTAGCTCAGCATACCATCGAACTGGATCCAAATACTAAGCCTGTCAGGCAGAAACAGAGACCAGTCAATCCACACATGGAGCCTCTCATGAGGAAAGAATTGGACAAGCTGATTGAGTCAAGAATCATATTCCCAATCAAGCATTCTAGTTAGGTTGCCAACTTAGTTCCAGTCAGAAAGAAGAGTGGAGAGATCAGGCTATGTGTTGACTTCAGAGATTTGAATAGAGCCTCTCTCAAGGACCATTATCCACTCCCTTCCATGGAGCAAATATTGCAGGTCGTAGCTGGTTCAGAAAGGTTTTCACTACTTGATGGTTACTCAGGCTTCAATCAGATTATGGTAAAGGAGGAAGACCAGTTCAAGACAGCCTTCACAACCAAATGGGGCACATATGCTTACAATAAGATGCCATTTGGACTGTTGAATGCTGGAGCAACGTTCCAGCGAGCTATGGATATGGCATTCAAAGGCTTGATCAACAAGATAGTGTTGGTATACCTAGATGATATTACTGTCTTCTCAAAGAATGCAGCAGACCATTTCTTTCACCTCAGGCAAGTGTTTCTGAGGTGTAGAAAGTTCAAAGTGTCCTTAAATCCTAAGAAGTGCATCTTTCTTGCACATGAAGGGAAGCTCCTTGGCCATATTGTCTCCAAGGAAGGATTAGCAATTGATCCAGAGAGGGTTGAAGCCATAAGAGCTCTACCATTGCCAAGCCACAAGAAATCCCTTCAGAGTTTCCTCAGAAGGATAAACTTTGTTCGGAGGTTTGTCCCAGATTTTGCAGCCCTTGTCAAGCCCATCACAAAAATGTTAAGGAAAAGCATGGCTTTCAAATGGACGGAAGAAGGCAAGGAGAGTTTTGAAGCAATCAAAGAAGCCATCTCCCAAGCACCCACTCTCATCAACCCAGACTTTTCCAAGGATTTCATCCTCTATGCATTTGGAGGCGATGACACTATTTCTACCATTCTGGTACAGCAGAACAAAGATAATGATGAACAGCTGATTGCCTTCTTCAGCCAGAGCCTAGATGACTGCGAAGTGAGGTACTCTTTTATTGAAAAGCATGTGCTTGCAGTAATCAGAAGCTTGAATAAATTCAAGCATTTAGTCTCAAACAACAAGGTCCAATTGCTGGTCTTACATGTTGGGGTTAAGGACTTCCTCCTCAACAAGGATTTAAATGAAAAAAGGGCAGGTTGGATCACCCGTGTTATGGAGTATGACATTGAGATCAAGATCACCAAGCTGGTAAGAGGGAAAGGATTGTGTGAGCAGCTGGTTTTGGGGAAGCAAAAAGAAGTATGCAACGAAGAAGAGTCTGTTTTGACAGTTCAAGACAGCCATGAGCCGAGTGGCAGACAAGAAGAAGACAATTCTGCCCCGACTCCTTGCTGGACCCAAGGCATTATGCACTTCCTACAAACAGGCCTATGCCCTCTAGAAATGAGCAAAGTGAAGAGGAGATACTTCAGGTTGCAGGCTGTTTCATATACTATCATTGATGGAGTTTTGTTCAAGAAGGATGTGAATGGAGTGCTGCTGAGATGCATTAACACAGGTCAGATCCAAAGGGTATTAAAAGAGTTTCATGATGGACCAGCTGGTGGCCATTTTGCACCAAGAGTGACAACTCTAAAAATCATGAAGGCTGGTTATTATTGGCCTAAAATCTTTAGTGATTGCTATGCATGGATCAAGAGATGTAAGAATTGTGCATTCTTCACAGGAAAAGAGAGACTCATTGCCCTTCCATTACATCCAATCTCAGTTGACCAACCATTCATGCAATGGGGTTTAGACTTCATTGGAGCCATCAATCCCAATTCAAGCCAAGGGCACAAATGGATTTTGACAACCACGGACTACTTCACCAGATGGACAGAAGTAGTAGCACTCAAAGAGGCGAATGAGTCTAGCATCTTGGACTTTTACGAGGGGATAACTACCAGATTTGGTGTACCTACTACAATAATCTCTAATAATGCATTGGCATTCATTAGATCTAAGGTGACTGAGTGGGCTGTCAAGAACGGGATCTACCTAAGCACTTCATCAAACTATTACCCTCAAGGTAATGGCCAGGCCGAGTCTACAAATAAGAACTTGCTGAGGATCATTAGGAGGACTCTTGATGAGAATCAGAGGGCTTGGCATACCAAAATGAAATCAGCCTTATGGGCTGATAGGATCACTCCCAAAAGATCCACAGGTAATTCTCCATTTAAGCTTGTCTATGGAAGAGAGGCAATCTTGCCCATGTCACTTGAGTTGCCAACATTGGAACTCATGAAGCAGCTGGAGTTGCTTGAATTTGAGCCTATGGAGGTGAGATATGTAGAGCTGATGGAGCTGCAAGAGATCAGAAATCAGGCATCCCAAACAATGGAAAAGGATCAAGCTTTGATCAAGAAGACCTTTGACAGAAAGGCCAAGGATAGATCTTTTCAAGTTGGAGATCTAGTGTTGAAATGGGATGCAGATCAGGCAAAACCAGGAAGGCATTTCAAATTTGATGCCATTTGGAGTGGCCCATACATGGTCACGAAGCGCAAGAGCAGCAATGCTTTCCAATTGGCCTCATTGGATGGTGAAGAACTGCAGATTCCAGTCAATGGAATCTATCTCAAGCGTTGCCTCTAGAGGGAAGTTCACTACCTTGTAAATATTAATTAGATTTTCATTCCTCCAAGTGCTTGTGCACATTGTCCTGTTGTAGTTAGGTTTCAGTTTTCCTAAGTGCTTCGGCACAGGTTTTGCTGCTCTCAGGTTGTTTTCTACAGTTCAAAGTGTTGTTGGAGAAGAAGTTGCAGTATCAGGCTCGAAATTAGATATCAGGCTCATTTCAGGTTATTGCTTATGACTTCATGCCCAATAGATCGCTAAAGGACACTGATCTTCTACCTAGCAGGCAGGTGACCCCGCTGAGTCACCAAATTGTTATCCAAAATTCACCCCCCCGGGTTAATTTGATAACATGCATCAGAATTCTCAAGTCCCAGGCAGATAAATTGATTCAGGGCAAAAAGTCATGTTTCTAGGGTCCCTTCAGAAATTTTTCTAACTCTCCCGTCCAGGTTGAAAAGAGCAAGCTCTGAGAAGATGCGAAGAAGTTGCAGAAGATAAGCTTGGGCCAGAAAAAATGTGAAAATCGGCTAAGTCTTAGTCCCCGAGACAGTCGGGACATTTGGAACGTCAAGGCGCAAATCGGCCGAAAAGCCTACAGGCAACCCAAACAGCAAAGGGACAAGCAGGACAAATGGACGCGGCGGACGCAGAAAGCCCGGATTGGCCGAAAAGGAGAACTTTCGCACTAACTACTTTGGGACATCTGGGACAAAGATACGCGAACCGGCCGGTTCGGCCGAAATGAGAACAAACAATCTGGAGGCAAATGGGACATCTGGGCCGTGAGGACGTGAATCGGTCGGATCAGGCGAACTGGAAGAATTTGTCCCGCGAAGCACAGGGACAAGTGGGACAAATGGACGTGAACCAGCCGAATCAGGCGAACCAGAGGATTTTGCCCCAAGCAGCACTGGGACATCTGGGACAAATGGACGCGGTGGACGCGAAGGAGCTGAAAGGGCCGAGAACCAACCAAATCATGACACGTGTCACAAGGGAAAAGGTCAAAGGGCGAGATTTGAAGGGTCAGCCCGAACCAATGGGATAGTGCCACGTGTCCCAGCTAGGGCCCACAAGGAAATTTCAAAAGAGAGCCCACCGAGAGGTGGAGGAGAGAGAGTTGCTCAGTGAATCAGAACCTGCCACGTGTCATCCAAGTGGCAGAGCGCGGGAAGAAATTTAAAAATCCGTTTTCGCCTGTTTTTTGCCCTAAATCTTCAGATCGACATATCTTTCGATCCAGAGCTTGGATTTGCACGTTCTTTATATCAACGGAAAGCTTGTGAGATTCTCTACACGATTCTGGGGTCAATCTTACATTTTGGTTCATTTTGGAGAGAGAAAATCAAGAAACACCTCTGGCGTGAAATAACAAGCAGAAGTAATGCTTCAACAAACAACTTTAATGTAGCAGACAGTTCACCGCTTCTGTTAGACAACCCGCCGTTTTGCCAGGATCCACCACTTCTATCATAATGAGATGAACTGAATGTAACCTGGAGGTGGTTGGAGTAGATTTGGATTCCCCCTCTCTCTTTCCTCTCTCATTCTTTCTATATATTGTAAAAGAGGAGCTTCTTTTTAGGGGTCGAACATTTTTCTATTTTACCTCTCCCTTCTTCTCCTCAGGTGAATTTGTGGAGTTCGAACCTCTCATTTGAATTGTAATACTATTCTGCCTCATGGCATTTTGTAGTGTATTGTATCAATCTTTGGAGCAAGTAATGCATGTCTGTGGATGATTCTCAGCCCTCTCTGTGTTCATTTTTGCATCCTCCTGGTCTTTCACTGCAGGTTTTTTCATCTGTGCATGATCTTATATCACATTCAAATGGTCTGTGTTCATTGGCAAAATAGGTGTTCTTCATTCCTCGGTGCATCACCTCTATTAGCTTAGATTTATTTTATGCATCTTGCTACCTTGTCTCCTTGGCAGATGAGATTAGGTTTTGAGAAAACCCTCTACATATTTCGTGTGCATCTAAACAGAGGAATAGGAACCAGCCTTCTCTGGAGAATCCTTTCTCATTTTTTCAAGTCCCACACTTGGAGAAAGGATTCAATGTTATGCAATCACACTGGATGCCAAAGTGATCAACCTAGAAACCTGATCTACATCCAGGGGTGATGTGATTTTGCACTAACAGGTAGGTTTTTTTAATAGAATAAGTATAGTATGCACACTCTACATGTTTCCCCTTGGAACATGTATGATTTTCATGTTTGTATATAGTTTTTGAGGGATTTCATTGATGTTGCACTTTCCACTGTCAGAGATTAGGATTCATTATGCAGGTAAGGTGTTTTAGGGAAATTCAAAGCTTCATTCTTTCATCCCCAGGATTAGCTACATTTGCATGTCCTCCATGCTCCTCCTTTAGAAAAAAAATTAGTTCTTGGGGTAGTTATAAAGGTTTATCTCTTCATACCCAAAATATCAACTTTCAAGAAGCATTCCAAGGAGAATTTGAATAAAATTCATATCATGTTTACATGCATTTAAGATTGGGGTGTTAGTGTTCAATTTATCATGGTTTCATAGAAAGTGTAGTGGAAAGTAAAATTCTAATAGTTTTCCACTCTCATAAAAATTCAAATCAAAATACCTTCATGATTAGGAATACCAGTTCTCATATCATTGTTCAAATAGTACTTTAGGTGGATTCAAGGGAATAGATTCAAGTTTCAAACCATATTTCATATTATCAAGATGACTCCATGTCTAATGAATGCTTCAAGGAAACTGATCTTCCATCTAAAAGGTAGATGACCCCATTGAGTCACTAAATTGTTGTCCAAAATAACCCCCCATGCTATTTTGGTAACCCACATCTTCAATTCTAGAGTTGGGAAAAAAATTTAGTTGTTTCGATATTGAGGGGTTTAATTTTAGAACTATCATATTTTCAGGCTCTTAGTGCATCTCTATATGTTTCATGTTCCTTGATCTCTACCCCTGAAAAATATTTTTTTAGAAATCCCAAAAATATCCTGAGGATCAAAAATGTTTCCCTTGTATTTCAGATTTTGGGTTTGGGAAAAAAAATTTAATTTAAATGCAAATTGTTCCTCAAGTTCTGAAACTTGAAATACAAATGATCTAGTATATTTCGGGTTTTAGGTTTCAAATTTCAATTTTCATGCAAATTGTAACGTGAAACTCAATCCCCAAAACCCTACCTTCCCAGTTTTTTTCAAATTTATGGTTCCAATTTTAGATTTACATGTAAATTGAAAATCAAACCTAGATTCCCAAAATACAAAGAAAATAGTGCATTTCAGGTTTCAGGTTCTCAATTACAATTTACATGTAAATTGCAATTTGATCCCTGAACCCGAAACCTGACCAAGTTGAAAAAGGGTGGTCAACTTCCAATGTCAATATTTTAGGTTTCTCCACATGTAAAACAAGGTTCAACTCCCGCCAAGACTATTTCGTGACTCAAATATTGCTTTGCAAGTCCCAAGTTATGCCCTTTGTATTTCGAGAGTCAAAGTTTGCATTATAGGGGATGAGTTTTTTCAAAGACCATTTCAGGGGTTTGAAGATGTAAAACAAGTCTTGAGTTCCACCCAATGTATTTCAATATTATACAGTTTTTTTCATGATCTGACTTCCACTATCAATATGTCAAGTTTTAGGGTATGTTTAGCATGGTCAACAACCCAACAAAGAACTAATCTAATAGCTCAACTGCTCACATTTATTTAATTATGGCACCCTAAACTTAAATGGCCATAAATTTCACCCAGTAGATCCAAATTTCACAAAATTATACTTTTTGAAAAGATCTCATCATGTACTACACATGAAAAATGGAAATCTTAGAATTAATGAGGTTAGGTGGGTGAAAAATAGTAAATATAGTCCCAACATTGAAAGATCAATTCCAGGTAGCTCCACCACTAGTTTTGATGAGGTATGGTGCCCATTCCTTCTCCTACAATAAAATCATCATGGGGGAATGGTATTTGTAGGGTGACCATGCCTATTTTTAGGAATTCATTGCATCTTGTTGGTAGTTGAAGGGTGAAGTTAAACTCTCTCTCTCTCTCTCTCTCTCTCTCTCTCTCTCTCTCTCTCTCTATATATATATATATATATATATATATATATATATATATATATATATATAATTCAAAATCCCTCATTTATAAAGGTAAGATGTTCTAATATGTAATGGCACCATGCCAAAATGGTTTCGGAGCAGTTGTGAGTTGTAAATTTCTAGTTGGGCTTCGCAAGTGTCCTTATTCCCTCTTTTTCATGTGAAATGGAATCTACATACTTTTAAATCAATAAAATATATATTTTATGGTGTTTCTCCCAACCCTAGCTTATATTTTGTTCCATTTCCTTCCCTCTCTATTCTAAATGTTGTATTTTGTGTATGTATTTCTCACTTATAGGTTCATATTGTTATGTTTAACGGAAAATAAATTGTGAATGAATATTTGGGTCTATGTCAAATCTTTCTATCCTATCCCTTATCCATTTTATCTCTCCCTATTCCCACATTAGATTATCTCTACCCATTTCTTGGTGATGTCACCTCTCGCTAGCTTAGGATTTTCTATTTTATGTATTTCCTTCACACCCTTTTCCCTCGAAAACCTAGAGTAGGATTTGATAGTTACATTTCCTTCTTTAGGAGTATTTTAGTATTAAGAATAAGTAGAGGGACCATATTTCTCTGGAGGTTTTTCTCTAACTAGCAATTCCCACAACTTGAGAGACAATCCCATGTTACCCAAAAACACTGATTTATTTTCCATACATTCATGAAAAATCAAAGGGTTCTATTTTTTTGTGATAACAGTTCTTATAATCATGGCTGTTTGAAAGCTATGTTAACTCTAAATGGTGAGTGTTTTATAGTAAATTCATTTGTGATCTTTTATGTTATCATATATTATAACTATTGTCTATTTACTTAAAAATAATAGAAATTGGAAAGGTATTGGATTTGTACGAATTACTTGTAAAGTTTTATGAAGTTCCACCTCCCTTGTATTATATACAGTAATTGTAAATATTTTAAATAATTTTTAAATCCTTCACTATTATGAGTATGGATTGTTTAGTTAGACCATATTGATTGGTTATTTATAGAAGAGAATAATGAGTTACATAAGTTCATTTCTTTGAATATAACTATTCTACTAAGCTCAAGCTTATCTTATTGATATTATTCTTGTAATATAGTCTAAAAAATTATATTATCTTGATATAAGATCATGACCAAGATTATTATAATAATAAATTGCATTGTAAGTTATTTAAATAGGTTTAAATACTTATTATTAGCTACACTATCAGATTGTATTAGAACACACAACTTACATTATGTAGTTTCATTTCAATTGATTAATGATATATATACTTAACTAATGGACTATGATGTTTATTAGATATTAGTTAAGTAAACCTTAACGTATTATTTTATTTAGAATTAAATACCTCAAGAATATGATTTATATAACTCATGTATGTTATTAGAATCGAACCATATATACATTTTATCTCCTATAGTGTGCAAGTTGACATGAAATTTATGAAGTGGTTGATTGGACAATACAAAATGAATTTTTCATGTATTATTGTTAAAAAAATCATACTAGATTATTGTATTTAATCAATTGTGAATGATTTATCCTCACAAGTTGATTTAACGCATTTTTCTTGTTTACTCTTCTGAATAATGTTGGACCCACAATTTTTGTTAGACCAAAACCTGCATGTATTAATCTCACCTAAAATATCTATATTTAGGATCTACGAGAAGTGGTTAGTCCATGGTACAAAAACTGATAGGGAGTTCTAGAAGCACATACCAACAAGCCCCCCAACATTACCTAGGTGAGTTTTGAACTCGAGACCTTTTTCTATGATACCATTTTTTAGAGCATGATTTCCGTTAGACCAAAGTACTCGCAAGTATGGATATCTACTATAATTTCCAGAGTTAGGATGCTACAAGAGGTAGTTAGTCTTATGTAAGGATGACTCATGGGGATTTCACCTATACGTTACATCCGAATTAAATGTTGTATGTCATTATTTCAGAAAATAAGGACTTATCCTTATTATGTTTAAATAAATATACTTGTTGTTTTGTATCACATTTTATGAGATATGGAAGTGTTTAAGTGTTGTTTTAACAATAGTGTAAGAATAACAATTATTGATATTTGTTATGTGATTATAACTGATGTTATCGATTCATCTTGAATGAACAAATATTTTTTACAATAAACATGGTACAATAGGGAAAACAATACATCGTTATATTACTAGTGTACCTTAATAAATAAAGCACACAATTCATACCAAATGAGGATCAAATGAGATAAAATATGCAAGATTAAGACCAATGACTAACCTAGAAATTGATTAGATCATATAAATTTATGCAAAACATGATCAAGTAAACCTATATTTGACGAAAAATGCTATATTGTGACAATATGATAAGAGGTACTCATTATATATGGTAACTCGACGAGCTACTATAATCCTCTATCGATAAAAGGACAACATGTTATGATACGACATAACCTATCGTAAAGATGAAGTTGTTTACTTATCTTAAATGGATAAAAGAAAATTTAAATATAGAGTAGACACTAAGACTCATTATTCATTTTGAAATATCCTAATGTACCATCTTAGGATGGCTATGGGAAGGGTAGTGAGGATGTAATGATGAAATTCATTATGTGGTCACTATCTTTCCCATAGGGATCCTAAGATGGTATTGATATGATTATTTCATTAGAAGGATGATTCATGGTTCCTACTTCTTCAAAACTAAACTTAATTTCTTAAACAATGAAATGAGATCCAGATAAATATGTAGAGATGGTTGTGTGATGATGGAGACAAGTTTTGATGACTTGTGTGCAGTCATAAAACTAATCTTGAAAAGCAACACTTTAAAACATGGCAAAGTAGTGTAATTAGCTTAATACATTGTCTATTCACCATACCCCTAACTTGTTGTGTCGGATACCAGATGGATTACATCTTGTCTGATTTCCAGGTTGACACTTAGGAGTTGCACATAGTTCTCAAGACTTGTTAAAAAGGTTTAACCAAAAGTATATAAGTTATACACACTCAGTTAGAGTGAATTAAGGGGGATTGGGTAGATCTAATTGACCCTTACAGTGCACATGGTTATCATTTGTTATCAGATAGATTGTAAACATTTAATTATGATAGATTTTATTTGCTGCAAGTTAAAAATCATTGAAAGCATCAAATGTAATTAAGGTGTTTGTTTTTTTTTGAAATCCCTTAATTTGGATGATTAATAACATGGGTGTTACATTTTGGTATCAGATTTGAAGGTTATCATCTCTTAGACTTAATGGGTTCATAATACTAACAGAACATATTATTCTTGTTTAACAGAATATGATGGTTAGGAGAAGGGAAAACAATGAGGTTGAAAATATAACAACTCAAAAGCTAGATGAAATCCTAGCAGTCCTTCAAGACACTTGAAACCATGTAGTTTCCTTGGAGCAACATGTTGTGGGTGAGAATGAAGAAGAATAACATAAGGTAGAATAACCTGTATCAAATGAGGAAGAACAACATAATTTTTGAAATCATAATGCTGAAATCATCCAGAAAACAAAAATTCACGCTTGGTAGCTGAACTGCCAAGAAATATCAAGTGGATAAATCAAACCATGTTTGATGGAACAACCTTGGGAGATGGAGCTGAGAATTTTCTGAGTGAAATGGAAAACTAATTTGAAATAAGAGACTTTTTGGAAGAAACCAATGTAATTTGGGGTGTTTTCCATCTCTCTAATGTGGCATCCTCTTGGTGGGAAAACTGAAAGGTAGAGTTAGGTTTTGATATTGCTAATATCACGGTTGGGAATAGAAGCATTTAAATTTACTTCCTTCAATGGTTTGTTACATGGTTACCAATTATAATTTGACTAGAAAATGTATGAGTTCCAGAACCTAACACAAGGTAAACTAATTGTGGTTGAATACTAGGAATATTTCAGTAAGTTACTAAAATATGTATCACAGTATCAGAAAGATGAAAAATTTAGAATTCGTAATTTTATCATGGGGTTGAACCCAATCATTGGAGGAGAAGTAGATGTGCATGGGCCATATACTATGGAAGTTATATTTGAAAAATCCATTAGGCAAGAGAAAAAATACAAACAATTTTTACTCATGTGGATGATAAGCAAAAATAGAGCATCATATCACCTTTTTCATTATCTCCTAAAAAAACATGGTGGAAGAAGGTAGGAAATAAACAAAAACTGCTAAAAATAATATAGCAACTAAACATATTACAAATTCAAGGAGGAATGTGCATAACAGTGTTGCCACAAATGATAAAAAATTTGAAAAAAATGACCTTTTGTCAAGTGTTTCAAAAGTGGCAGTGACCACTATGCTAATAATTGTCCCCATAAAAATCAGGGGAATAATCTGTAGAAGAGGATACATCTTGTAATGGCTAACCTCCAAGTTGAGAAACAAGTTACTCCTATTGAAGTGCCATGTAAGTTATATGGACTTCTTGTTACTATTTTATTTGACACCGGTGCAACCAAGCACTTTGTATCTAGTAATTTAGCTTTAAATACTGAATAAGAAATATGGTTATATGAAAAATATGTGGATTGTATAATATGGGAATGATGCAATGCATATATTAGACCAATGTCTGTTTGACATGACATTGGAGTTACCTAGTTTCACAAAAAATTGACCTATACGTAGCTCCTCTAGGGTCCTATGACATTATTATTGGTGTAAATTGGTTGTCCCAACATAAATAAATAATAGACTATTTCAAAAAATGAATAGAATTCCTAGATGACATGTATAAAATAGCTATTGTATAAGGCATAAAAAGTAATTTTGAAGTAAGGAAAATTTCTGCCATGCAACTTAATAAAGCCAAAAATAAAGGTTGTTTGTTGTATGCAAACATTTTTTTTATTTTAGTGAGGAAGGTAGAACTTCCTTAGAGGATTATCCATGTTACAAGAAGTACATGGATGTCTTTCCCTGAGGAATTACCTGGAATTCCTCCTAAATGTGAGTTTTATTTTACCATTAATATCAAACTCAGAACTGAACCAATATCTAAGGCACCATACAAAATGACAACAACTGATTAGTAGAACTAAAAATCAAAACTTCATAAACTATTGTCCAAGGGACTAATTTTATCAAGTGTGCCTCCTTGGGGAGCATCACTCATCTTCGTTAAGAAGAAAGATAGAACGTTAAGACTATGCATCAATTATCACATGCTTAACAAGGAAACAATAAAGAATAGGTATCCTTTACCAAGGATTGATGACCTTTTTGATCAGATGAGAGATGCATCTATTTATTCAAAGATTGATTTATGATCAAGTTATCATCAACTAAGGATAAAGGATGAAGACATTCATAAGACAACATTCAAAACAAGATATGGGCATTATGAGTTTACAATGTTACCTTTTGGACTCACTAATGCACCAGCTGCATTCATGAACCTCATGAACAATATTTTTTTAGGAATATCTAGATAAATTTGTGTTAGTTTTTCTTGATGATATCTTGATTTATTCTAAGAACATAGAAGAACACAATGAACACTTGATAATAGTGTTGGATGTGCTTAGAAAAATAACATTGTACTATAAAATTTCAAAGTGTTATTTTATCAGAATGAAGTACAGTACCTTGGGAACATAATCAATAAATATGGGATTTCAGTTGACCCATCAAAAATTAAAGCCATTACTGAGTGGCCATAATCTAAGAATGTACATGAAGTAAGAAGCTTCATGGGGTTGGCTGGTTTTTACAGAAAATTTATGAAATATTTCTCTAGAGTGGTTGGACCAATAACTTCTTTGCAGAAAAAGGACAAGAAGTTTGTGTGGACTAGAAAGTGTGAAAAAGAATTCATCTTATTGAAGGAAAAACTTACAACAACACCTATTTTGAAGGTTCCAAATCCCAATGGAAGCTTCACCATGGTAACTAATGCCTCAAGGTGAAGGTTTGGGTGGAATAATTCTACAAAACAATCATGTAATTACTTATGAGATAAGAAAATTGAAGGTGCATGAGAAAAACTATGCTCCCCACTACGTATATAAGTTTTTTTCATAGTTCATGCCTTGCAAATTTAGAGGAATTACTTGCTAGGAAAACCATTTGAATTTAAAACAAACCACTTAGGGCTGAAATATATCTTTACTTAGCCTAATTTGAACGCAAGACAACATAGGTTCTTTGAGTTTTTGTCTCAATATGATTTTGACATTAGTTACATTAAATAAAAAGAGAACCATGTGGCTGATGCGCTGAGTCGCGGGAAGCATGTTTCCACTATTGTAACCCTCAAAACACAATTTAAAGATGAAGTAAAGAAACAAATGTAAATTGATCTATATTATCAACATGTGAAAACTGCATTAGCATCAAATCTGAATGATAGGAGATATGAAGGTTTTAAGTTTGATAATGAAGGAGTCTTGAGATATGAAAACATAGTTTATGTACCTTTGGGTAATGACCTTAGAACAAAATTCATGAAGGAATTTCATGATGCTCCATATTTTGGGCATCCCAAAGTGATGAAATTATTGGCTGATGTAAAATAACAATACTTTTGGAAAGGAATGAAGAAGTACATGACAAATTATGTTTCTCATTATCTAGAATGTCAATGTCTTAAGGCAGAGCACATGCATCATGTTGGTATGTTGTATCCTCATAGAATTTTGCATTAAAAATGGCAAGTAATTATCATGAATTTTGTGTAAGGACTGTCATTGTCTTAAAAATAAGCATGACATGATTTTAGTAGTGGTTGAAAAAGTGACTAAAGTAGCTCACTTCATACCAGGTAATCTAAAGGATGATTCACCTATACTTGCAAAATTTTTTGTGCATAAAATTTTTAGATTGCACGGAGTTCTGGAATTAATTATTTCTGACAGGGATCCTAGAATGACCTCTCGATTTTGGGAAAAACTTTAAACTCAATTTGGGAACAAAACTGAACTTTAGTTCAACTTACCATCTGAAACTGATGATGGTCAAATAGAAATATTTAACCAAGTTATGGAGGATATGCTCAGAATGTATTACATGGATCAATAATATAAATGGGAATAATATCTTCCATTGGTTGAATTTTCCTATAATAACACTTATCATTCTTCATTGAAAATGTCACCATTTGAAGTGTTGTATGGGAGAAGGTGTAGAACTCCTATCAGATGGGATAACATGGAGGACAAAGAGGTAGTAGGCCTAGAAATGTTAAAAAAAATGGAAAAGCAAGTAAAACTCATTTGTGAGTGGTTGAAGTAAGAAACTGATAGGTAGAAAATCTATGTAGATTCAAAAAGAGTTGACAGGAAATTTGAGTGAGGTGATAAATTATTTTTGTGGTTAAAACCCAAAAAGAGCTACATTACATTTGGCAAGGCTACCAAATTATCACCTAGATATGTGGGACCTTTCAAAATTTTAGAAGTTATAAGTTCAGTGGAATACCGATTAGCATTACCTCTCACATTGTCTAGAATGCATGATGTTTTTCATATTTCATTGCTTAAAAAGTATGTTTCAGATATAACACATGTCATAAATTAGAACTCTTTACAGGTTCAAGACCCATGAATCATCATGGTTGAACCTATACGAGTGCTGGAAAATCACATGTTACATCTCAAATATCATGATATTTTATAATGCAAGGTCCAAGGGACCAATATTTTGAAGATAACACAACTTGGGAGAATTTGGATGAAATGGAAATTGCATTCCCTTCTCTATTTCAGTGATTAAAACAGTTATTTGACTATGTGGTATAGATATATGATACATTACTTGATAATTATGATGACTGCAATGGAAATTTTTATTGACTATATTGCTGACTATTTGAAAATATTTTTGTTATAAGGTTGTTACAACTAGCCAATTTTTATAAATTTTGATTGATGTAAATTCTTGAAATTTCCAAGTTTTATGAAAATGAGAATTATTTTCCTTTGACAGTGATGTCTAGACCACTTATGATTAACATGTTTGATAACACTAAGTTAAATCATGAGGACAATGATTCATTAAGGGGGGAGTATGTCACACCCCCAAATTTAATAAACTTTTTGTAGCTGTCATTTTGATAATGAATAAATTAATTAATGATACATTATAATACATAAGTATGTATATATAATTAACATTATATACATATACATATACATACATATACATAATCATGCATATATGTATACATATATATATATATATGCATAATCTATACACATTGTTTTATTTAAGATTTTTTATTGACGATCACCCTTTTTGGTTGCATTATTATACAAAATTGATTTGGTTGGATTCCACCATCATTGATTGCATTATTTTCAAATGTTATCATTGTTTAAAGTTATAATGCATTGATTTCAATGTTTGATCAAATAATTATTAATATGGTTTCGTGATATCACCGTTTGCATTAATTATATCAAATTTAAGATTTGTTGAAACATTATCATTAAATTGTTAATTATGGAATAAGGTCTTAGACACTTTGCAAAGTAATTGTTTATTAATGTTATTGTTTAATGTTGACCACTAAAGTGGTCTTAATCCCTGCTTGATAATTGATTATTGGTCTTGGATCTTTGCAAGGTAATTGTTATTGTTATGTTTAAATTTGACCACATTAACAATGGTCATTGACCATGGGTAGAATAATTGAATTTGTTATGTTTAATAATGGTCATCATATATTATTTCATTGGATAAATGTTTAATGCTTAAGGCAAATTGGTCATAGACCTTACGAGACATTATTACAAGATAATTTAATTATTGGTTTATTTTCAATGGTCATCGGCCACTTTTCATGAAAAAATGATAAAGTTTAATGTTAATTTTATTATGGTCACCAATCATATGGCGAGTTGCAAGGAAATTTAATCTTGTTTAATTATTATCATGGCCATAGACCATTTGTATTTCATGCAAGTTTAATTGGAATTTTTAGTGGGAATAATATTTTGGGTTTATTAAAGCCACTACGTGGCACGACTATTCATTAATGAATTAATGAACACAATTCTTGGGAACTGGTAATATTGCCTTAACAAGCCAAAACATGCAAACACTCCTCTCTCTCTCCCCATATGCATTTTTTGAATTTTGTTTGATTCTTTGCTTTGCTAGAAATTTAATGAGGGTTTTATGGAGAATATTATGGAAGTCTGTTTTGGGTGACTACATGCAAAAATGGAGCTTTAATTAAATGGAAAAAATTATTTATACTTATTTTGGAAAGTTTGGGTTTTTGGGTTGGGCATGCGAGTTGTAGGTTTTAAGGAGAAAAGTGGAAAAAGGAAAACAAATAAATTCAAAAAGGCATGGGATATTTTCACTTAAACTCTTGTTGTTTTTAATTCAAAATCTGGAATCTACATTTTGGTTTTCAATAATTTTAAATATGGAAATGATGGGTATTTTGATAAAAATTTGTTTGCTGGTTTAAGATATTTCGGCATAAATTTTTTAAGAGTTTTCATGGGTCTGTTTTCTTGCAAAACAATATGAAATTAGATTTTATTCCTTTTATAGCATCTCAGTAGAGCTTGCTCGAAGTTGACTTGACATTGGGATTTTTTCTTGAGTTTTATTTTAAAAAAAGATTTCCTTCATTTTCATATGAAATTTTAGAGGAAGATTTTGAAAATAAATGGAAAAACGTTATGGGTTTTTTGGAAAATAATGAAATCTTTATAGTTTTTACTCATTTTTTGGGTTTGAGTTAAAATGAAAATACATGGGATTTCAAATTGGGTTTTGTGGATTTAAATGATAATGATGGGGGAGTCAATTTTGTCATTTATCCTTGTTTGAATATGATTATAATTATAGATTATTTTAATCATTTATTATCGGTTGGAGTTACTTTTGCTTTGGTCTGAAATTTAATCGTTGTGAATAATAGAATTCAACCCATTACGGGATTAGATGGTTTAAGTTTGTTTTCAGCTCGTTCTAAGCTCACCATTTTTTATTTTAAAAGTTGTAAAATATCTCAGGGAGCTGAGCCATTAATGTGGGTTATTGTGTTATTTTAGAAGTTTGATTAAGATTCTTTGAGCTTGTTGTATCTTATTTTATTCTTTCCGTTTTGAATTTGGAATCAAAACTTCTTGGGGATGCATGTAATAATATATTTTGATACTTGTGGGAATGATTTTTTGAGTGCATATGGATAGCTCTTAGCTTGATGAATTGATTGATAAAGTGGACCAGTGGGGAGGTAGATATTTTACAGTTTACAACTAGAAGTGTTTCAAGACTCTTCCATGTATTGTGTTGAAATTTGTGTGGTATAATCCTTGTAATCTTAGTTATTATTTGTGGGAATGTTCATCCTTAGTTGGAATAAGTTTATAATTGGTTTGATCCATTGAGAAATGGATGATTAATTAGATGTTGAAATTTACTTATCATTGAGCCTTTCTGTATCACTTGGATTATGCTTTTGTAATCATGCCTATTTGACTTCTCAATTTTAAGTAAGGATAATAGGGATAACTATTGGAAATATATGATTACTTATAAATCATGATTTTTTCCATGTCCCTTGAAATATTTTTTTAAATTCGATGAAGGGTTAGTTAAGATCATTCATCTGAAGATGACTATTATACATTGATGAAGTTTACTTTGTGATATTAAAATTGTGAGATACTCTTAAGAATTGATTGATCTTGTTGTAAATTCCTAATCTTGTTTATTATTATAATAAATTACAAATGTAAGTTATTTAAACAAGTCTAGGAAATAATTATTGTTGGATTCTTGGATTGTGTTTGAAACATATACACTATGTAGTATTTTTTTTGAACATGTTGGAATATATTAATGAACTATATTATTAGTTATCAAGTAAGTAAACTTTAACATATTATTTTATTTCAATTAAATACAACAAGATATTAGTTAGATAACTCATGCCAGTTCTTAGAACTGACCCATGTATATATTTTATCTCTCCTATAGTGTGTAGGATGGAGTGACATTTATGAAGTGATTAAATAGATTATTTATGCTTGATTTCTCATGTATTAGTTGTTTGAAAATATGATAAGAATTATTGTATTTAATTTTAACGTGAAATTATTATCTTCACGAGATGATTTAAGGCATTTTTCCTATAGTTTTATCCTGATTAAATGTATGTCATTATTTCAAAAAATAAGGACTTATCCTTATTAAGTTTAAATAAAGATATTTGTTGTTTTGTATCACATTTTATGAGATATGGAAGTGTTTAAGTGTTGTTTTAACAAGAGTATGAATAAAATTTATTGATATTTGTTATGTAATTATAACTGATGTTATTGATTCATCTTGAATGAAAAAATATGTTCTACAAAAAAACATAGTACTATAGGTAAAATAATATAACAAAGAATTCATTTTATTATTAGTGTACCTTAATAAATAAAGTACAAAATTCATACCAAATGATGATCAAATGAGATAAAGCATACTATGCAAGATTAAATGATGAACTTATGAGGTTAAGACGCATACTAACTTTATGAAGTGATTAGACATATAAATTAGACATGGTTAAAACCTATATTAAATGACAACATTATGTTATATTGGGACAGTACGATAAGAGGAAATCATTAAAGATAGTAACTCAACAATCTACTATAATCCTCTATCGAGAAAAGGATAACGTGTTATGATATGACATAACCTATCATAAAAATGAACTTATTTACTTATCTTAAATAGATAATTGAAATGTAAATGAAGAGTATACACTAAGACTCGTCATCCTTTCAGTGGTATCCTACCCATACCAGTTTAGGATGGCTATGGGAAGGGTAGTGATAACGTAATGACGAAATTAATTACGTGGTCACTATCTTTCCCATAGGGATCCTAAGGTGGCATTGCTAGGATTATTTTATTAGAAGGATGAGTCATGGTTCCTACTTCTCTCAAAAACTTAATTCCTTAAACAATGAAATGAGATCTAGATAAATTTGTAGAGATGGTTGTGCAGTGATGGAGAAAAGTTTCGATGACTTGTGTGTAGTCACAAAACTAAGCTTGCAAAGAAATGCTTGAAATCTTTGCCAAAGTAGTGTATCTAGTTTATTACATTCTTTGTTCACCATACTCCTAACTTGTTGTGTCAAATACCAGATGGATTTCAGCTTGTCTATTTTCCAGGTTGACACTTAGGAGTTACACATAGTTCTCAAGACCTGTTAAAAATGTTTAACCAAAAGTATTCAAGTTATACACACTTGGTTAGAGTGAATTAAGGGGGATCAGATAGATCTAATTGACCCTTATAGTTGTATATGGTCATCATTTGTTATCAGATGGATTATAAACATTTAATTGTGTTGGGTTTTATTTTTTGTAAGCTGAAAATCATTGAAGGCATAAAATTTAATGAAGGGGTTTGTTTTTAAAAAATACCTTAATTTGGATGATAAATAAAATGGGTGTTACACTCTAAGCATTGTCAAAGGGTTTTAAGGGACAAGAGGGTTTTTTGTAACAACTAAAGAAAACTACATCACACTACTACTGTGTTAGGTACATTATCTATCATATAGTTATCTCACTATATTTGTGTCAAAAGAAACAAGGGCGTATATAGGGATTTTCTTAGATCACTCTCGCACTTGCATAAATATCTAGGAGAACTACACAAGGATTAATCCTACTCAAGGGTATATAGTTAAACACTTGGATTGGTTCGGCAAGAGTTGACCACCAAGGTTATTCTAACCTCACCACACATGATTTATCCTTTTATTATCTAAAGCTTTGATGAAGAGTATTGCAAATATCAAAGGTTTCCAATTTCGTGTGGGTGATTAGAGATTATGCTAAGTTTTTGTGAACACAAGTGAAATAAAACAAAACACATTTCTTAGAAAGTGAAGCACTCAGAAAGTTACAGAAGTTTAATGCATAAGGGTCCAAGATCATACATTTTCTTTTAGGACTATACATATCCATGACAATACCATAAAACAATTGGACAATTCTATTGGACAACTCATTTTACAGCTCCACTCTTGGGAAGAAAGAATCTAAAATACCTTATCATCCTTTTCAACTTGTCTACACACTCAAATTTTATTTTTTCAAATTTGTACAACCAAGTTTTCATCTCCTCTTGTGTATTTAAGTTATCATTTTATCATTTTTCATGGTTGCAAGTATTAATGCATTATTTTAATTATGTATGGTTAATTATGATTTAATTAGATCAAAATAATCTCATATAATGAACCCTTACATCCTATATATTTTTTATGCATCACATTTACGTCTTATATATTTTTAAGGTATAAATAAAATAATTTTTCTTTGGATGGTCAATTTTAGGTAAAATGTGGAAAATTCATATTACTAGGGCTATGGATATGATCTTGTAGGGGACATTAAGAAAAGTGATTGGTCACCAAGTGCAAAATTACTAAAGAGTGTCTTATTTTTAGAATCAACTTGATGTACCCCATGTTAGTAAATTATCTAAGGGAATTGGTTCCAAAAACCTCAAGATAAACCTAGTAGAGGTCATTTCCCAATGTATCCTATAAATATTTATAGATATCACATAGAATCCTATCATACCTAGGCACTTTGTTATTAGCCATATGCGGAACCACTTTATAAAGATATTTAATAGTAAAAAAATTGTCATAGGAAATCTTTTTGGCTTGTGAAATATTTCAATCGATGAGAGAAAGGAATTACTAAAGACTTGTTTTCACTCAAAGGATGGAATTTGAACTTTGAAAACTTGATAACAATAGAAAATAAAGGCTTTTACCATCTTAGGAACTTCTGCAAGCCACTGGTTGGCTTTCTGAAAAGCTTTAATATGTTGGTTTGATTGTTTTGATTTCAACATATGAAAGAATTCCTTAGACACTTTATCGCCCACTTTGATCCAATGTATCTTGGATTTGATTTGATCACTCCCAACATTATAAGTATATGAAATTTTAAGGTTGTGTCTTAGTGTCATCACTTGTTATTGTAGAGTATCATAAAATGTGGTCTATTTAAGGGAAAATATCGAGTGACTCAACTCAAAAGAGGTAGCATAGTAATAATGTTGAAAAATTCATGTAAGTTACTCCCTAAAAGTTTGAATAAATCACGTAAGGTGAGTGATGGAATTCGACCACAAAAAAATCCAAATGGATTTCATAGTTTTTCTAAGTACAAGACTTCACAATCACTTTATGTGATGCACAATAGGCCCATAATGAAGAATTTGAGTATTTAGAAAAACTTTGAATTTGGTACTTTGGGTTGTCTGAAAAGTCACTCTATATGGAATTAAAGAGGAAGATGATCGGAAACAACAATATTTAGTAGAGCTTCTATAAGTAACTAAAATTAATTGGAAAAAGAGAAGTATAGTTGATTGGAAAGCATGGTATGATCTAAATGATTAAATACTTTATCAGGTCCATAGCTTAAATTAGACTAAGTGTGCCAAATGAATAGGTCATCATGATGCATAGTGTATACATGTATTAGATTAACACTAAACCATGGAATGAACCTAATACCAAGTAGATTCTATCTTAACCTAATCTAAACAAAAACATCATGATAAATCATAAAGGAAATATTATTTAACTATGCATAAAACATTAAATCAAACATCAAATTCAAACCTCCTTTAATTTTTGGATGTTCTTTTGAATTTTAGATATTTCCTTTATGAACCGAATGCAACCATGCACAATCAAGGAATTTCTTCAAGGAAGAGGAAGAGATCTCACCAATATGGCTTGATTGCCATTTTTGGTTCTACTCTTACTACTCTTAGCCAAGTAGAAAGGGGGTTTGAACAAATATTTTCAATAACATGAAAATGCTCTTATTAAGTGCAAATGTCTTACAAGGACATGGTGTAAGCTGAAACATGGCGTAATAGGTTCTTTATATATCTTTTCAGTTTTGGAGAAGCTTACATCCTAGTGAATGTGGGATAAAGGGAATGTAGAATTAGAAAGGGATAAGTATGATCAGAATAGATTAATTAGAGATTACCAACTCATGAGAGTTAGGGGTGATTGAATTAATCAATTACGATTAATTAATAGGCCAAATTAAGTTTATAGAATACATTTGGAGATGATATAAGGGGATATTAGTAGAACTTGAAGGGTTTGATAGGGGTATTTAACCAATAAGGTTTATTGATTAAATAGGATATTTAAATTCTTAATTAATTAATAATGGTTAATTAATTAAAATAGGATTATAACTAATGAAGTGACGTTAATTGGCATCCAAGATGAAGTATGAGACTATTTAACTAACAAAGTATCATTAATTGATCAAGATAAAAGGGAATTTTAGCTAATTAGAAGTAACTAATTATAATGAAATCAAGAGAAAGAGGATAATTAGTGTAATTTTAGTATTGAAAATGCGGGGTCAAATTTAGGTTTCTACATTTTCCCCTCTTTAATGTGGTGTAGCGCCAGCGACGTCATTTCCAAGATAGTAGACAATTTAAGAAAAATTGAAGGAATAGAAGAATAATTAGTATGATGGATGATGCCCCCTCAAGTGTCGATGGGGTGATAGAATATGTCAATTGACGCTTGAAAAGAAGAGAAGAATGATGATGCTAGAAGACAAGTTGATCACGACATGAAGATATGTTTTTCTTAACATATCCCATGGAATAAAAATCACAATGGGGGGAGGGATTCAAACTTGACTTGGTTGGCCATTGTTGGAATCGATAAAAAAAGAGTTACATCCCTTACCTCTAGTGGAAGAAGCAAAGGAGGGGGGATAAATAGAATGGAAAATGATAGGTAGAAATTTAGTGAGAATGGTAGATAAGATAAATGATAGATGGAAAGATTGTAACATAGCATACGTACCATCTTGGTTCAAAAACACCATTTTATTTGATATAAGCTCACAACCAAAGTGTAAAATGACATGAAGAGCCATAATATACTGATTTTTGTGTAATGTTAAAGGATTGACTCAAAGAAAAATAAATTAAGTAATGAAATACAAGAAAATAAAAAAAAGAAGGAAAGAAAACAAACATACTGAAACAAACAACATTCAAGAGAGTTGTATTAATTTTTTTGTTACCCAAATTCAATTCCAAAATGTTTGAGTTACACGAAAAGGGTTAAAATGATGCCCCAAGCAATTATACATGCAAGGGAGTAGATGGAGGACATAGAAGTCTCATGGAAAGAAACATGCACTATGAAACTTCCCCAAGCAACGATATATGGTGGGAAGATAGAAATAACAAGAAAATTAACTTTGTTGATGAAGTAAGATCATAAGATGAATAGCATGTCATATAGTATAGCAAGAAAGCACTGAAGTAAGATGTTTTTCATGACAATTTTAAATTTTTAAGGATTTTTTTTTTGCAAATGTTTAGGATTTTTGATGCTTTGTGAATGGATTTTGTATTTTTGAATGTTTTACAAATGTTTTTTGGATTTTTGAAGGTTTAACCAATGTTTTTGTATTTTTGAAGATTTTACCAATGTTTTTGGATTTTCTAGGATTTTCTATTATTTTAGGGTTTTTTGAAAAGTTTTGTGAAGCTATGTAAATGAAAACGAAGATGCAAAAATGCCCCTAGTGATAGATGGGAATATACAAGGGAGAATCTCATACATATATATAATAACTTGGTCCATCAGATCAAGGACACGAAGGATATGTTGGAAAGGGTTTTAAGCACAAATGAATGAGTAGCTAAGAAGAAGTGATCATTCCCCTAGGTGTGAGATGCTTATGAAAATCGAATCCTCATGTGGCGTCAAAAACTAGTTTTCACCAAATGACATGTCCAAAGTGCCACAATTGTGTGGTTTCACATTTGGACGAATTTAATTTTCTTTACAATTTTGGATTGTTTTGATTTTTTTATTTTTTTTATTTTTTGAATGCCTCTGAGCTTAGAAATAGAAACCCTTGAGGTGAATTATTTTCATAGGTTATCATATCTCCTCACCATCAAGATATGCAATTTTATAAGCCACATAACCAAATTTAGCCACAACAATGTATGTCCTTAACCAATTAGGATCAAATTTTCCTTTATTTCCATGCTCTTTATTAGTGTTAAACTGGTTTTCCTTAAGCACAAGATCACTTACCTCCAATTCTTGAGGGATGATACATTTATTGTAGCCTACATGGATTTTATTCTGATACACTTTAAGATGGTCCAAGGAATGAAGGAAGTTTTCATCCATAATTTCAAGCTCTGCTAGCCTAGCTATTATGTAATCCTCATCTTCATCCAAATAGTCTCACAAGGATATTCTCAAATAATGAAGCTCAATCTATAGGCTTCTAATGGATTTAGTTTCAAATACCAAGGAATAGGGGGTTGCACTTATAGGTGTGTGAATGGAAGATCGATAGGCCCATAAGGCGGGATGGATTTTGAGATGTCAATTACGGCTTGTTTTACCAACCATTTTATCCATAATCCAAACAAGTTTTTTATTGGTGGCCTCAACTTGCTTATTACCTTGAGGGTAATATGGTGTAGACCACTTTTAGAAAATTTTAAAGAGTTAGCAGAGAGGCTTCACTTATTTTTTCTTAAATGATTTATCATTGTTAGATATAATGGAAGAAGAAATTTCATAACAGAAAATGATATGGTTCTTGATGAACTTGGAAATATGAGTACATATGACAAGGGTGAGAGGAACAACCTCCACCCATTTGGTAAAGTACTCAGTGGAATTGATAATGTATTTTTGGCCATCAGATGAGGTGCGGGTGATTTTTCCTATAATATCGATCCCCCACGTTATAAACGACTATGGTGTTGTGATAGACTATAATGACTAAGATGAACTATGGATCAAATTTCCTTATTTTTTACATAGGACACATTTCTTCACATACTACCAACAATATGGTTCCATAGTAGGCCAGCAGTACCCCACACATAAAATTTTATTTGTGAGGATTATGATGCTTGCATGAGCACCACAAATGCCTTCATGCGCCTCTTTGGTTGTTTGGATAACTTCTTCAAAATTAAGACAATGTAATAGAGTCCCATCCTAACATTGATGATAGAGAGTTCCCCTAAGTAGGGTGTAACAATCTATACTTGGGATAAGGCTTCTCTTTTGGGAGTGGGAGAGGTCGGGTGGGAAGGTACCATCCTATAGCTAGTTGTAAATATTGACATACCAGGGGAAAAGGGACCAACAAATTCACATAAAAAACATGATTTTAGCATGTCATAGGACAGTACTGTTATATGGTTAATAAAGAATTGAAAGTCTCTAGTATCTGGTGATAAGAATAGTAAGGATCTAATGGTATCCATAGAATCCATTGATTGGTTCTACATGCATGGAACTTGATGAAAGGAAATCTAAACAAAATACTCTTTTAGGTTGTCCACCATGTGTTTATATAGGATAAGCTTCTCATCTTTCAGTTTTTATTTGGCATTAACTTATTTGATGATAATTTGGGAGTTACAGATAACCTCAACTTATTTTTTGTTCCTTTTTATAGTGAATTTAAGACTTACAATGAGAGATTCATATTCAACAATGTTTTTTGTACATGGGAAGCCGAGTCTGAACACTTATGGAATGATATATCATGTGGGAGTAATAAGGACTACTCTTTCTCTTGAACCATTAAATGTGAATGACACATCAAAATATACCTTACAGTTTGATAATTCTTCAATATATAAAACAGAAGCATCTGGTAGATCCAAACTTAAGGGCTTCATTCCTGGTAGTGGTGCTTTAGCCAGTTGGTTAGAAAACACTGACTAATTTTTGATTGAAATATTCAATGTCAAAATCAATCAGTAACATTATCTAGTTGGTCATCCTTCTTATAAGTGCAAGTTTTGAGGAAAGGTACTTGAGATGGTCAACTTTAGATATTATCTTGGTAAGGTTGTTCAAAATCTAATGATAGAATTTTTGAAAAGTGAAGACAATAGCCAAACATGTTTTTTAAATTTTTGGGTAGTTGAGCTTGTATGCTATCAAGGTGTGGCTAATGTAATAGATGGCTCTTTCCTTGTGTTGGGCATAATACTATGCCAAGAGCATTAGAAAATTGGGTAGCATATATGTATAGCAAAAAAGGTTTGTTTGGAGTAACTGGTACAAGAATAGGTGGATTTACCAGATATAATTTGTGTTGAGTAAATTCTTGTTAGAAATCCAAGCCCCAGTGGAAATTGATATCTTTATTTAATAAATGGTTCAAGGAGTGGAACTTGTCTATAAGTTGCAAGATGAATCTTCAAATGGAATAAATTTTTCCTTCCAGGAAAGACAACTATTTGAGGTTCTTAGGAGGATGCATCTCATTAATAGCAGTGACTTTAGAGGGGTATACTTCAATTCTATGTTGAGACATAATGAAAACTAATATTTTACCTGAAATTACTTTGAAGACACACTTCTTGTTAGAGTAGGTATTTAGCTTAGCTCATGTTCACCTATGTACTTTATTACTTCATGTATTATATCCTCACCAACTTGTGTGTGAATATTTATTTTTTCTTATTTATATATTAGGAAGATACTATCTAGTTGTTATAACTAGTTCTTTCCTAAATCTATGGTCTTAACTAGTTCTTTGATGACTAGTTCTTTCATTGATTTATAGCTTGATCTATAACCTTGAATGGTTCTTAGATTGTTCTTCCTTTCCTATATAAGCAAGGCCCATTATCATTATATTCCATGGAGTTCCATAATAATATATGATATTATTTCTCTTTTTTCAAAGGTTTTATTAAAGTTATTGTAGCAAATTGCTTTCATCTTATTGAGTGTGGTGTTTGATTAGTATCTAAGTTATTTGTGGCTTAGAATGATTCGTTTATCATTACTCTTATGGTATCAGAGCAGGAGACAAATCCTTCCATTGGATTCAGAAGGTGGCAAAACCCTAAGAATGACTGTAAACTCGACTAGTACTGGAGGCAGTTTTTTTTCATGTTTAGTGACACACCCCAGAATAGTAAGTTGTGCTCACACCTATTGAAATCCTTAGTCTATGGTCATATGAGGGCTTAAGATTGTGATTCCTACTAGTAGGTGCTTAACTCCAGTCCCTTTTGATTTTATTTGTGTGATGAAGGCAAGAGTATTTTTTTTTAATGGAAACTAAAATTGAAAATCTTGTATCTTTCGATCGGTAACTCGGATTTGAGTGTCGTTTTTTTACAAAATTGCTTGTTTTTTTGTGTATTCTAGTGGAATTGTTTATGTTTAGAAACACACTATAATTATAAAGTTCCATATTGTAACACACACTCAATTATAAAGTGCCAAAATCTGGGGATCTTATTGCATTGCTTGGTTCTTGCATTTTTTGATGATTTTTTAGAATGACGTCTTTATCTACTTATGCATTAGATCATCTTGAGCCATTATCAACAGATAATTACCACACATGGAAACCAATAATGGAAACAATAATTAAAAGAAAATTATTATTGGCTTTAACTTCTACAAAATAACTAGTGTTCACTAGAGAATATGAGAAATTTCAGTACTGGTGCAAATTTGATGAGTGCATGGGTTTGATAGGAACTTATGTAAGTTATATTACTTTGTTTCATTTGGAAAAAATATTATCTCATTTCAAAATATGGGATAAATTGGAGGGTTTAATTAGTAAATTGGATCTCATGAGAGCCATGCAACTTGAAATTGAGATCACCTCTCTTAATCCCAAAGATTTTCCATCGATTATAGACTATCTTACCAAGTTAAGGAATTTTTTGATACAATTAGGGGAGTGGAAGAGATAAGAAAGATGAAGTGGGTGTTTACTTAATTCTAGCCAAGTTGATAGGACCATTCCAGATCTTTACTTTTACCTTTTTCTCTAGCATGGATGCCTTAGGTGGCACCTTCAAAATGCCTGACTTAGAAACATTTTTTGAAAGACTTACTAGGGAAGAATCCAAATTGTCTAAGCTTGATTGTTACACCTCTCAAAAGGCATTAGTTGCATTTTATCCTAAAAGGAAAACCAAAAATTAAAACCAAATCCACCTCTTCTCCATCTCAAAGTTCTCTTAAACCAAAAGAAAACAACTGTAAACCCAAGGAGTCTTCTAAATCCAAGAATAAGTATAGCATTTCATGTTATTTTGTGGGGGTATTGGTCATGAAGAACATATGTGTTATGAGTGAATGCAAACCTTAGATGATGCAGTCAAGAAACAAAAAAAATCTATCTCCATTCCACCTTCTTCTAATCAACATGGAAAATCATTTAATGTTATTGGGAGATCTCAGTCACCACTTGCATATAGTTGGGTTATATATTCTAGTTCTTCTCATCACATGACTTCTTACAAGGAGTATTTTTATCTCTAGGTTTGATTTCTACTTCCAAAATTGAGGTTGGAGAATCTTCCTTTCTATATGTTGAGGGAAAAGGTGATATATACCTTGATGGTAGCAATATCCAAGATGAATTATATGTTCCTAACATCACCACAAAATTTCTTTCTGTATATCAAATTTTCCACCCTGGTCAAGAAAAAATACTGACTTTTACACCACATGGGGTAGAAGTACAAAAAAATTTGGAGCCTCATTCACTTGTTGCTCAAGGTATTATTGATCACAGTTCTAGACTATATCACTTTAAGAGTTTTGATGACACTTCCTCTATAGGTACATGATTTTTTTCTCATGTAGATTCAGATATTAATCTTTTCCATGAGAGATTTGGACATCTCAATTACAAATATTTGAAGGAGTTGAGCACTCATGGTATGGTTCATGGTCTTCCTAGAGTTTTTTTTTTTTTAGGGAGTTTTTCATGGCTGTGCATTAGGGAAACAACACCAAGATCCATTTCCTAAGAAATTTTCCAAGAGATCTTCTTCACCACTTGAGCTTATGTAAAATTAATTGATGGTTTTTCCTACCCACTCTTTCAATGGAGCTAAGTACGTACTTACCTTTATTGATAATTTCTCAGGGCTTACTTGGATTTATTTTCTGAAGTAAAAAAGTGATTTTTTTCACACTTCAAAGTCTTTAAGGCTTTCTTCAAGAAACAATCTTCTAGTTGCTCATTTTTTTGCAAAGGTTTTATTAAATTTATTCTGGTGAATTACTTTCATCTTATTGAGAGTGGTGTTTTATTAGCATATGAGTTATTTGTGGTTTGGAACAATTTTTTTCTCATTCCTTTTATCTCAGTTTACACATTCTCCTCATAGTAGTCACTGACATGATGCTAAAATGATTTTGTGTTATTTTTAGGGAACTTCCCACTTTAGACTACACTACAATAGGGGTTTTATGTAGTTGGTTAGATATACAGATTTAGATTGATCATGTTCTCTAGCATGGACATTCCACTTCTGGATATTTTTTTTCTTATTTTTTCTCCAATTTCTTGGGTGTGAAAAAATCAATAAGATATTTCACTTTCATCTTCAGAGGAAGAGTATATGGAAGTAGTTAAAGCGAGTCAGAAAATTCTTTAGCTACGACAGTTATTAACAAAGTTTGGATTCCCACAAGATTCACCAAGTGTACTTTGGTGTGACAACCAAAGTGTAATTCACATTTCTCGCAACCCTGTTAAGCACTAGAAAACAAAGCATATTGAGATACACATACACTTCATTCGTTAGTACATTTAGGATGGAGTTCTTTTTTTGGATTACATTTTGACTCAACAGCAATTTTTAGACATCTTAATGAATCCTTTTTCATCACCTCGCTACCCTGATTTGCATGGCATGCTTAGGGTTTTGGAAGTTGTTCTTGAGGGGTGTTCATGAGAAAATATTCCTTCTTCTTCTTTCTCTTTCCTTCTATTAGGATTATTTCCTAATTTTGGTTAAATATTTCTTCATGAATATATTATACATGAGTACCTAATCAGGCCCATTTGTTGAGAGTCATACTGTGGATATGCCACTTTTACTTTCAGCCCCTAGCTTTGCTTGAGGGGGGGTGTTAGAGTAAGTATTTACCTTAGCTCATGTTCACCTAGGTACTTTATTACCTTGTGTATTATATCCTCACCCACTTATGTGTGTGGATATTTCTAATTTCTTATTTAGATATTAGGAAGATATTATCTAGTTGTTATGAATATTTCTTTCCTAAATCTATGGTCTTGAATAGTTCTTTGATGACTAGTTATTTCGTTGATTTATAGCTTGATCTATGACCTTGATTAGTTCTTATATTGTTCTTCCTTGCATATATAAGAAAGGCCCATTATCATTGTATTTCATTGAGTTCTATAACAATATATGATATTGCTACACATTTTTTGCAAATTTTTTATTAAAGTTATTATGGCGAATTGATTTCATCTTATTGAGCGTGGTGTTTGATTAGCATATGAGTTATTTTTGTCTTGGAAATATTTGTTTATCGTTCCTTTTACTTCTTTGGATTTAGGTGGACCTTTTAATCCTGGAGCCACTCAAATATATGACAAAGGATCATCGGGTGTTATGCTCTTATTTTCTAAGGATATCATCCAAATGATCCTCCACAATATTATGTAGCATGTCATGGAATATGAAATTCATAGCTCTCTGATGCATTGTGCATGCATTCTTGAGGCCAAAATGCATTACTTGATAGCAAAAGGTTCCCTAATGAGTAGTAAAGGGAATTTTATGTTGGTCATTTTCCACAATATTAATTTGATTATAGCTCAAGAATCCATCCATAAGGAATAGCATTTCATGGCCAGCAGTAAAATCAATAATCATGTCGATGTTTGGAAGAGAAAAGTTTCCTTTAGGACATGCTTTGTTGATGTCCCTAAAATTTGTGTAAATCCTTATACCAACAGGTTCCTATTGAACAAGGACTATATTAGAGATCCATTCACAATAATCAATAGTTTTGATGAACCCCACTTCTAATAACTTTTCTACTTCCTATTTGACAAAAAGAGCCAAATGCAGATGCATTTTACATAGTTTTTATTTGATTGAATTTGTTGATTGATTTGCTTTTTCATCACCAAATCCCATGAATTCTTCAATTTATTTTTCATTCTAAACTAAATCAATTGGTATATGTTTTTATTGGTCCCAACTGATAAGGGGATGGGTGTATAATGTCTAATTCAGGAGTAGAGGGGACATGATTAAAATATTCATGTCAAAGAATAAGTTTGTGGGAAAAAGGTCCTTGTAAAGCCTACAAAGGGACTTTGGTTTTCTATCATAATCTAAAGATCTATCATCACATTCCAAGGAGGTAGCTTCAACTTATGTAGGCGGTGATCCATAGGGTCTAATACCAACTCTGTATATGTTCATTTTCTCATGTGTCGGAAGAGGTTCCCGCACACCTTGTTCATTTACGCCATACCCATATCCTTTGCATGTGATAACGTATATCATCTTATTAAGGATGACATATTTTGGGGATTGATATAAAGAATCCATCCTTTCATTAGGGGATTGGGATGTATAAGTGTTCTGTATTTTCTTATCGGTCAAAAGACCACCAATGATGATTTTTTTAATACTGCAAGTTTCCTGAGGTCATTGCAACTGAAATTTGGGCCTGTCATATGTTTAATGTGGTAGGGGAAGATTTAAAAAATGAGGGATTGTTAGAGGTTATATTCCCCACAACCACTATAAATGATTTTTAGTTTTGATTCTCATGTAGAAAATAAGGATATGAATGTGGAGGCACCACTTTCGTGTAGGTGTAGTGTATTGGGATTGATACAAGAGGCAAGGGCTTCTAATTGAAGCTCAAAATAAATTTCTATAGAAGTACATTCATATGTTGTTGGGAAATGATCAGATAATGCTCTACAATGCGTAAAGGGTTTTGGGTCCCTAAGAATGGTAAGTACTTGTCCTTGTTGATAGAGCTTAATACACTAGTGAAATGTTGAGGGAATGGTCTATTTGGCATGGATCCATGGGTAACTAAGGAGAATATTATAAGGTAGCTCCAAGTAAAGGACATAGAAGTGGGTTTCATTTGTAATAGGCCCAACTTCCATTGGTAAGGTAATCATTTCTATTGACTATCTATCTACATTATCATAAGCCTTAATGGTGATCACATTGGGCTCTAGTTTAGTTTCAGTGTGTCCCAATTATTTTATGAGCTTCAAGGTACATATGTTAAGGCAATATATGTTTTCCACAAGAACCCATTTTATCTCTTTGTGAGTAATGATCACTTCAATGTACAAAGGGAGGTTTTGTGTTTAGTCATCCCTTGGAATCTCTTATTGGATGAAGATTATTTGTTCAAATGGAATGAGTTACACAACCAACTCTTGGAAGCTTGAAGCATCAATGTTTATGGGAAATTTTGATCTTAATAAGATTGAAGATAGATGTTTTGGTGGTTTTCTTCTCAAGATGCTCTAGGATATTGTAATGACCCTCAAAAGGAGTAAGCAGAGGAGGTCCTAGGAAAATAAGACGAGAGTGTCAACTTTTCATGACATACCCTAGTGATTTTTTTGTGGTGTTTATATACTCAATAGTGTGATGGGAATAACCAATGAGAGAATCAAATGGATTGGTTATTTTGGTAATAACATGATTGATACTTTCTCTTTGTGAGGACTAACCTTGATCGGGATTTTGTTCCTCCTGTTTATGATTGGGGAATGGTTCTTTATAAATTCTCAACTGATTATTAGATGTTTTATTGAGTTCTTGTGCATCTTGTTGGATGTCTCCATGATATAGGAGATCATGTATGAATTTTTTCAATTTCATACATCAATCTGTAACATGGCCTTTGAAGCAATAATATTCTCAATATTCATGGTCTTTATACCACGACGGTTTAAGTGCATATTCGAGAAAGGGTGAAGTGGTAGGAAACTTGACCATGACGGCTACCTCCATAGGTTTCATGATCAATGATAGATAATCCATGAGTGGAGAGTACTCTCTATGTTTGACTTCAGATTTGAGCAGTCCTCATGATTTTTTTAAATGAGGAGTATTTTGGACCACTTGGACATGTTTGGAATTCATGATTCCATCACCTATAACATTCTTGTTTTTATTTAAGAACTTGGACATGTCTATAGTTCCTGAGTCATGGTTCTCTCTTTTGAGTGGTTTTAAGGTCCCTTTGGCAAGAAAATCCTTTTCAATTTGGCTTCCTTTTTCATAAAATTCTTTTGAAGGTGTTTACACAATGCATTTACAAGTAAAAGGATATCTTTGGATGCAAGTTTGGTATAAATATATTACCAAGTTGTTTCTCGTGAATCAAACAAGGGAAGCAAATAGCTAACTCTCTCCATCATTATAAGAAACTAGTGAAGTTTTTTGTTATTACGTTGTTTTACGTTACAAATGTTTATCATACTGATGTCACTTTCCATGTTGAATGAAAAGTGGTGAACCAAATTCTCAGCTAAGTCTGCAAATGTGAAAAAAAACCCTTTCGGGAGATGGAGAAACCAATCAAGTACTTGGCCTCTAAGACTACATGGGAATAAGTGTATTAGGTAATTATCACTATAGGAAAATTCTTGGCAATTCATGAAGAATTATTTTGCGTGATCATGAGGATCACCTTTGCCCCTATATTTGTCAAATTTAGGGAAATTAAAGCTAGGTGGAAATGAATTTTGTAACATCTCCCAATCAAAGTGATAAGGACACATTGTTATACCTTAAAATTGACTAAGTCCCAAGGTAGAGAAAGAGTACGTATGTAGGGAAAGTAAGGTAGAAAAGAACTCAAGGAAAGGTGCTCAGGAGAAAAGGTTAGTTTGCAGAAGTAGGAAATGGTTTGGGGACTTAGCTGCATTTATAAGGTAGCATCGTAGGAAAAACATGTGAAGGCTTGAGTAGGTGTGATGAGTGGATAAGGTGTCATCCTGGAGCCTTGGAGCTCAAGGAAAGAATATTCCATGAGGGGAATATTACAAAGTAGGATCATTATAGCTAGTGGAGTATTTTACAAGCTAGCATAAGCACTCGAGTATGGAGGAGCATGTTTCCACCTAGCAGGAGACCTACTCGTAGGTGAAACTATGAAGGTGAAATAAAGATCTAGAATCTATTTAAAGGAGTGTTTGGGTCTGAAACAAGAGAGGTGGTTAAAGTTAATGAAGTGTTGTGAGCATGCTATAGAACAAGGGGATGTGTGTGTGATGTTGGGGGTTGTCATTGTTGTTATAGGTTATTGTTTTTGTTGTTAGTGCTAGAGAAAAGCTAGGAAGTGATTATTTTATGCACAAATGTAGCCGCTCGGATCTAAAACCATAGATGAAATTGAAGAACATAGTTACCTCTCTCTGTGTAGAATATTTTTATAGGGTTGGGATGTTATTTCTTGATGTATATGGTTTGATATGACCCTTTTTGATGCAATATGGTTACCATAAACTATTATAATCAATATATGAAGCTTTGTTCCAAATATCTATATTTATAGACCAAACCCTAGTGTGTTTTCATATTTTTATTGGTTCATATTTGATTCTATTATGTCGTTGTGATGTTTATGTTTATCCCATGGTGCATTTGTGCTTAGTATTAGCTCCACTACCTATGTATTAGATTACATTCATGTTTATGTTCTACAACCCATTTCTCCATTAATGGTGAAGCATTCTTACAAGGCTCACATAAAAGAGGGGCTCAATGCCCGTGCGTGCCTCAGGTTAGTGTGCAACTTATGTTGATTGATAGGCCAACATGCTTGGGGTTAAAATAAATATTAGAGTGTAAGAGGTAAATGAGACTACATTTTGGTTCTGTTGTCAGGATATCTTTTGAAGTTGTTGTAAGAATGGTGCATGATGACGGAGCATTTGACCTTGGACAATGTCGAGGCTTGGCTTAAAAGGATAGAGGATGATTTTTATCAATGATTTAGTACTAGATTTGAATTTGATGCACGTAAATGGGTGAAGGATCGCCTATATCATGAGATCTATGAGACATTCCTCTGATGTTTCCCAGTAGAGTTGTATGAATGGATCTTAGCATATGCATTAAGTATAAGTTGGTACTATAGACCTCGTGTTTGGACCCATGACGAATATCAACAGTTCTAGAATGATGATCTGACCTATAATTGTGTTGTTGATCACTGGTGGAAAGGTATGTTGACCTATATTCTTTCCCGAAGATTGTTGAGTTTAATTTATTAAGGAGCCAAGAGAATCATTCTTGTGTGTTATACTATTACCCATCAAGATCATGATTACCACTTTGAATTTGGAAGCATTTCCTATGGCTAGCTAAACTCTCACTAAGCACGGGCATGGAAGCTGGTGTGGTGGAGATGGCAGACCTTGTGGTGGAAGTAGAGAGAGAGGGGAGGCAGCTCAAGTACAATGAAGTGCAAGAAAGGGAGTTGGTGAGATAACACAAAGTTTCTAGTGTGATGGAATTATGGAGGTAGACATTACGAGAAGGATTTGAGGTTTTCACAGAGAGTGTGGAACCTGAGAAGTCTCTGCTACCCCATATTGGAAAGTGTGGGAGAAAAACCCCCTCGTCTTATGGAGAGAGATCGGCATGTGAAGGAAGAAGAATATTCATAGGCACGCATCTTTACCCACATAGTGACCAAACCCTTACGCTTAGTTTTCTAGTTCCTGAGGCAGGTTTAATTCCAGTTGGCATTGGTCTTGGTAGTCGAATGACACCTAGGATGTATAATTTTTCATTTAGTACATCTATGGCCACACATACTTTCCCTATGTTTGGAATAATATTTTATAGCACATCATTTGGGAAAAGTGGGGGTACATAAATTTTGTGCATCACATCTAGAATCGGTTCGATATTACAGACTATCTGCACACAGTTTATCGCAATAGTAGGGACTCAGGGTGTAACCGCTTCAGGACCCTTACCTGCTATGGGAGGAGGATCATGTGGGTCCAATGGTATAGGAGCTAGTGGATCTAGTGGGTTCAGTGGTGGAGGAAACAAGAGAGGGAATGAAGGTCCTAGATCTAGCAAACAAGGGCCTCAGCCACCTCAGCAATTGTTTTATGAGATGTCTCTCCACTTACTTGATTATAAGGGTGTTGAGAATGCTGCAAAGCATGTCCATAAATGTAAATTTCTATGGCGCGCTAAGGGGATCACTGCCCCAGAGTGGAAAGTAATTCATTTTGCAACTGCATTACAAGGGTGCGCGTATAGGTGGTACCAAAAGTATTATCCCCATCAGACGGTGGTGGATTATACCATGTTGTGGTGGATTATACTAAGTTTGAATAGAAGAGCATGTTGAAGGAAATCCGGTGATGAATTGGGAGTATGACTTGGACTCTCCTGTCAGATCTTATGATTCATACATCCTAATACATTTTGTTAGGGGCTAAGTTTGAAATCCCTTTCACATAAAACTTTCGGGTAAGAGCATTGGGGGACAAAAAGGGGGTGTGGACGTTGAAGTAGGGAATTATACATACACTCAAAATAAGGTATGGAATCTAGTTTCTAGACTAATGTTTTTAAACAATGTGCTATATAAAACACTCAAAATTCAATGGGTAGTATAAAATTATAGTCCGTTTGCCCACGATTTGGATGACAAAAATTGATTGGTGAAAGTTACTCTATCTGTGGAAAGAGTTATCTTATGATAAAGAAAATAGAGCATTTCTGTTTGCCCACCATAACCTCAAAAAATATTGAAATCAAATAATTTTTTTTTGAACATGTATATAATTTCTTGGGATGGTATAAGTTTTATCAATGGTTTTGTTCTTAAACCTAGACATAAACATTCACGGGCTTGATCATGCCCTTTAGGCTAAAGTCCCTTTCACATAAATGGTTCACTTAAATTTGATGTTTTGTTGTTTTTAATGTAAAATTCACAATTATCCACTTGGTGCACTTACCCTTTCACATATCCACTCGATGCCTTGGAGGTTACTTTGCACATTGAGGCCATGGGGAGTGTTGACACTGGCGTGATTCCATTTTGGAAGCTCAGTTTGCTTCCATGGCTAAACAACTTGAGAATCTATCTACGAATTTAGCTCATGAAACATGCAATGGACTTTGGTGCATGGATTGTGAAGTGGAGGGGCACACAAAGGATATTTTCCCTCGAATATCAGTACGGTCCAAATCATTATATTGTGAGATCTATCACGGATATCATGATCCTAGTAGATGTCCTTTGTTGCAGTGCACATTGCGGAAAAATGTGTCCTCCTATTGTAAAATTTTCACATCCACTACTCACGATACAAAGGACTTCTAAATGATAAACCAAATCCATGATGTCATTGATCTTGGTGTCCACCATACCAACATTGGGAATAGTTCTAAGGCCAAGTATCGTCAGTATGAAGGGAGCATGGATGGAGGATTTCAAGGAAGAGGTTTTTGCAGAGACTTCAGAGGTCGTAATGGTCATGGAGGAAGAGATTAATTTTCCTATGGGACCTGTTACACTTGTGGATCAACTGAAAACTACAAGCGTGAGTGCCTTGATTTTTTACAATTCTCATGGTGTGGGAAGAAGCACAAGTATGAAGAATTCCCATAGTTGTATGACCACAGGAGCAAGAACCATAAGAAGGAAAATGGCACGGGGATGGTGAGTGTAATGAGGACCGACCCATAATGGATGTTGAGGGTAGCACTTAGCTCCTAGCTAGAGCCTGTTTTGGTCACTACATGTGCTGAGGCTACACGCACCTAAGAGGTACCAAATAATATCATCTTATTACAAGAGAAGAATTTTTACATGGGAAATATCCTGATCCTACCCACCAGAAGGTGGTGTACTAAGAAACCATTGAGGTGATTAACAATTTGCAAGGAGAAATTCAGTGTCTAAAGGAGCAATCACACAAGTTGGAGTAGAAGAAGATAACTGAGGTTCCTCGACAGGATATGGATGAGGTTATGGAAGTGTGTCAGATGTTGCGGTAGGAGAATATTATTCCTCTTTTGGGATAATGGCTGAGAGAAAAGGTACCGTGTGTTGGAAGAGAGTGCAAAAGACAAGTCCTGCATGCTAACCTACCTCCTCACAACATTGATTATGTTAAGGAGATCACACTGAATGCATTTGTTGATGGGTGGCTCTTCTGTAATATATTGATTGACATAGGTGTGGAGGTTAATTTCCTTGCTCTATATGCATGGAATCAAATGGGGAGGCCCTTATTGCAGTCATCTTCGAATGGGTTATACATGGTTAACAGGACAAAGGCCATGCCTCTCAAAGTGTTGAAGGGTGCATCCATAACTATTCAAGGGGAAAAGTTTACCAAAAATTTTGAATATCTAGAGCTTGTTGAGGCTAATAGTTACCCAACATTTCTTGGGCACCCCTGGTGCTACACAAATAATGTAACTTATGTTTCAATAAGGGGTACATAAGATTTGAAAACAAGAAGTAGCGTACAATTATCCCACTAACTAATGGAAGGTCTTAGCCTTATGTCAAACCCTTAGGAGAAGAATACCTGGACAAAATTTATGTGCAAAATACTAGAGACCCTAATGCCATTCATCCATCAAGGGAAGTAGGCATTCTGTGGGAAGATGCTCAGTCTATAAGTTACACAATTAGTATTGTGTGTGATAATTGGGCACATGGTACATACGAGTTGGTTGGAAAAAATTTGAAGGATACTGAGACTATAGTTGTTAGAGTGCACTCAGTGAGGAACTTTGGAGGAAGGAAGTTGCCACAGTACATTGGGGAGGGAAACCCTGATGTCTTTCTACATGAAATGGAGATCCAGTGGATGTGTCAAGTGGAGAGAAGGAATATTCTTACCTATACCTTATGCAGAACAATAGAATGTTGGTGGGTGACCCATTGAGACAATCTCTTAGAATGGCGTGATCTGAGAATCACCATCTTTGTAAGGTTTCTCCAAAGAAATGCACCATCTCAAATTTTTTACTATGATGGGAGGGGATCTACTGTCACGCCATGTATATGAGTGTGATAATACTTGGATGGGAGGTGAAAAATATTTACCTCCTTCCCTATGGGTGCATAAAGTTTATTCCACCTTGTCAGGGTTGTGAACACACCTGGTACATCCATTTAGAGTTATGCCATCAGATAGGGAATTTGTAGGAGATGATGGCATATATCATCTAGAATTTTGAGCATCAAATCCCCTAAAGGCATTCAGTTGAATGAGGTGCTGCAAGTAGTCAAATGCCCTACCTTGGGAGATTGTGTCTATAGTTGAGGACTGAAATTTGAAGTTTATGGGAGAACCTAAGTTGGGGGCACACTTCGTTTAAGAAAATGTGGAAGAAATACAACTTGAGCATGCGTCTGTATGGAGAAATAAAAGGGTAAGTTGGTATACCTGGTCGATGGTGAGGAGATGGAAAATTTACATGCTAAACATACTGTAGGTACACGTAAATTGTTGGATAAAATCATATGACCAAGTGACACGCCTGTACCATGAACCCTTGAAAACAAAGAAGGTTAACATTGGTACTGAAGAAGAGCCCAAGGAAGTTGTTATTAGAGACTACTAGAAAGACCAGGAGGTTCTGAAAGTGGTTGAAATACTACGTGATTTCTAAAAGTTTGTTCTCGCATGGGTACCATGAGTTAAAAGGGGTTCATCCTTGATTGGGTGAAATGCAGAATAAAGTTGAAAGAAGGTAGCGTGCCCCATCATGAAATGACCCTACAAAATGAACCCAAATTTACAGTGTAAAGGTTAAGGAGGAAATTGATAAGAGATCTCGAAAGGGCTGAGGTTTTTGAGACCACAATGGAATTGTCCCCAAGTTGTGTGATCTTGCAAGCTTGGGATGGATCTCCAGAGAAGGTTAGTTTCTCTATCTATTTTTACTACTACTGCTACTCCTAGTGCTAAAAGGGGAAACTACGATAAGAATACTTAGGGACCAAGGAAAAAAGGATAACATGAAGTAAACTACACTAAAAGGAAATAGCACCAGAAAAGAGGGGTGAACACTATTTGTTCTAAGTGAGAATGATAGGGAATGTGTGAAAGAAGGCTAGGCATGAGTAGCACAGTGAAATACGCATTCACCAGATCGTTCTCATGGAACACAACCAAGTATGGAACTACAGGGGACTTGAATAGCACAACAATACACAATGCAAGAGAAGAGGCAAGAAGAAGGAATGCAAACACGTTAGGACAGATAATAGTCACAAAATGATGCTTCTATTACTTCCAAAAATGCACAAAACTATTACAATGATAAGGAGGCTGATATCCACATGCAAGAGCCAAGTATGGAGGTCTAAAACTCAAAATACAGAAAATATGGAGTCCTTAGCAACATGCGTAAGAATACAAAGTGTCCAACCCTTTACAAATGAGCCCCGACCCCTCCTCCTTTATAGATTCATCGCAGAGGGAAGAAGGAGAGAGAGAAGTGGGAAAAAATAATTCGAAGCTCAACCACTATCATTAATGCCTCTTACAAATCCTCCCCAAATCTGTCATGCCTACATCAATTACTTGTTTGGCACCTCGAAGGAGGAGGAATGACATGGATCAGATCAAATTTGATCTAGTTGTTGGGGGCAAATAGATTCTATATTAATGGCATGAAGACGTTTCTTCATTTTTAATCCACCTAACCTCTCTAAAATTAAAGTTTTAGATCTCCATGGACATAGACAAGGCTGAGATATTTCCAACTATGCCAAAATTTTCATATTTCGAGCACTGAGTCAAAAGATATGCTCATTTGAAATTTGAATCGGGTCCGTACAAAAAGGCATGGAACCAGCTACCAAAATATGCCTCCTTTTGAAACTGGACACATGGAGGGTTGTCGTATGTCTGAGGGAAGCCTTTGTATTTCACTTTTGAAGTTGTGCCAAGCTGACACATGGTTTCTTCCATGACTCGCTTAGTTTCTTCATGTTTTGTCTAAGTCTTTTGCTTGGCAGGGTCATATATCTAACCGAGGGACACGCGGTAGCCTGGCGCTAGTTTGGAAACCCTTCCCTAATTTTGCTCTTGAATTAGCACTGTGCTGACACTTGGCATCCTCCACTGGCCTGTCTCAATGCTTTGACTATTCAACCTCGACCCTGTCCTTTTATGAAACCAGACGCGTGGAGGCTCCGCGCTCATTTAGAAACCCACTCAGGATTTTTCCTTTGAAGGAGCGTCGGGTTGCCACATGGAAAGAAGGTGAACACATGGAATGTGGGTCCAAGGGAGAAGTGTAAGAAAGAGGTGAAGAGGGGTGCATGTGAGAGGAAGGCATACTTGCAGAAGGAAAGTATGAAAACAAGATGTGGGAATTCAACTAAAGGAAGGTGCACAGAGGGAGAAAGAAAAGAGGATGCACAAAAGAACTGAGTCTAGGTAAGCACATAAGAGGAATGCCAGGGACTTAGCTGATTGGAAGGTAAGTCTGTAGAGGTGCACACAAGGAGTGCACGATGGGATAGGAGAGAAAGTGGGTGCGCAGGAGGAAGGCACGCAAGGGAAAATGGAAGGAGATAGAAGAATGTGAAAGGGAGCAGGAAGGTGTGCAAGGGCAGGCAGAGGGACTACAACTATGCCAATGTGTCTTACAAGAACAATCTTGAGTGCGTGTAATCTGAAATGTGAAACACCAGAGTTAGGATGAGAGTATAAGTTATCCACATAACTAGGAGATTTATTTGGATAAAAAATTTGGTGACTTTCAAGGGCCATCTGGCTGCTAGATGAAGAGACCAATAGCCTTAGAATTCCATTGGACATGGATTCAGGCGCTTAATTTTGAAGATCTGGTATGTAACTTGAAGAACACCCTGGAGTCACTTGAAGTTGTATGAACTCTGAAATGAACCTCACAACTGTTGAGAGAAGCTCTACATTTTGGAAGTAACAAAAGAGTGCACAAGAGAAGCACGTGAGGGGAAAGAACTATGTACAAGACAAACAATGTGCGTGGAGCACACTTAGAGGAATTGAAACTACTTAATATATACAACATGATGCAGTAAACCTAATACAAGGGTTTGAGATAAATCCCATTTACTAGGATTTGCAATGCATTTCCATCTGGATGAGTTAACTCAAAAGATTTAGCTTCTTTGTAAGGCTTGATGATATATGGGCCGCTCCAAAGTGCATCAAACTTTGAATGAAACCTTGGTTTAGCTCTGTTAGCATCCCATTTTAGAACTAGGTCCCCAACTTTGAAATCTTGAGGCCTAGCCTTTCTGTCAAACCATTTCTTTATTGCTTGCTGATGTTGTTCTAGCTTGATCATGGTAGAGTTTCTGAGCTCTTCAAGATGAACCAGCTCTGTCATCCTGATTTCCATCTAATCCGCGCCCTCAAATTCTAACTGCTAGGCAAGCGCCAATGAATTTAGTTATAGTGTAAAAGGAAGGGAAACCTCCTTATCATAGACAAGCTTGTAAGGCAAAGTTCCTATTGCCTTTTTTACTGTGATTCTATCTACCCAAAGCACGCGCAAGACCTTCGTATATGCCATTGTCTTTGGCTGATGTTCATTGTGCACTTAATGATTCTAATAAAATTCTTGTTTGTTTATTCTGCCAGACCGTTTCCCTAAGGGTAATAGTTGGAAGAGGTTTTCAGGTAAATGCCCAGACTTAGAGCCCAATCAGTGATTTTAGCACCAAGGAAGGCCTTTACATTATCAAAGATAATGGTTTGAGGAATGCCAAACCTTGTGACTAAACCTTCAAGAAAGTCAAGGATGACTACCTCAGTTGATTCCTTAAGCGCGAAAGCTTTTGTCCATCTGGTGAAGTAATCTGTAGCTGTCAGCACCCATTTATGTCTAGTGCTTGAAGGTGGATTGATCATGCCTATGAAGTCGAGACCCCATTGTGAAAAAGGCTGATCCACTTGGATTGGTCAGAGGGGAAGTGTTGCCAATCTTTTCTTTCCTGCAAAGAAAGTGCACTCCTTACATTTTTTGACCCACCTATGTGCATCTGCAAATAGGGTAGGCCAAAAGATACCTGCCATTATGATCGTCATTGTTGTAGTTTGGGTAGAGAAGTTTCCACGAGATAATTCATCATGAAATTATACTAACACTTGTTCAGTCCATGCACCATTGATACATCTTAACAACACACCATCTAGATTTATTTTGAAGAGAATTCCATCAATAAAAACATAAGGGGTAGATTGCAACCTCAGATGCATTCTCTTTTACTTGTTCAAACTAGGAGGGTATGCACCCTTGGAAAGGAATGTGATCATGTCCTTCATCCAGTCACAGGCGTCATGGTCTATATTTTGTTCATGTTCTACACATGGGAGGTCTTCATCCAAAAATAATGAAGCCTCAGGTTCACTCTGCGCATCCTCAGCAATCTGCTTGTAGAGTGCACTACCTCTTACCAGCTTTGTGGCCTTAATAGTCACATCATATTCCATGATTTTTGTCACCCATCATGCTCTCTTCTCACTAATTTTTATGCCCATGATGAAGTCTCTAATAGATGAGTTGGAGACTAACACCTTGATGTGATTTTTGGTAATCATGCTTTTGAATTTCTTGAGTGTGCACATGATGGCAAAGACCTGCTTCTCTGTGTGACTGTATTTCAATTCATAATCCTTCAGCGTCTAGCTGAAGAAGGCCACTGGTTGTTCTAGCCCTTGTTCATTTTCCTGTGTTAGGACAATAGCAATGCTTGCATCAGCACCATAAGCATAAAGGATGAAATCCTTTGAGTAATCTAGATTGATGAGTGTTAGTGCACAAGCAATCTCTTTCTTGATCTTATTGAAGATTTCTCTTCCTTCTACTGTCCATCTGAAGGCTATGTACTTTTTGAGCATGAGGGTGATGGGCCGAACCAGTCCCGTAAAGTTAGGGATAAAATGCCTAACAAAGTTAATCTTTCCAAGGAAGGACTGTAAGGCCTTTTTGTGCACTAGTAGGGAAAGGGCTAGGATGGCTGAAACGTGCTCAGGATCAATCATGATACCATCTTTCAAAACCACATGGCCTAAGAGCTTGCCTTGAGCCACCACAAAATTTAACTTCTTGGGGTTAAGAGATACCCCAAATTCCCTACATCTCTCAAAGACCTTTTCCAGGTGCACCATGTGATCCGCGCCTTACTTTGAGAAGATAGTTATATCATCAAGGTTAACCAAGTTGAACTCATTGATGTAACCTTTAAAGGCAATTTCCATGGCACGTTGAAATGTTGTGCCCACATTTGATAGACCAAAGGGCATTTTTATGGTATGCATATGTTCCCCACTTGGTTGTAAATGTTGTTTTGAATTGATCCTCTTCCTTGACTAAGATATGGTTGAAACCCGAATACCCATCTAGCATGGAGAACCTTTGCACGCAAGCCACATTCTATAGAATCTACTCCATTGAAGGTAAAATATAATGATCCTTCAGAGATGCCTTATTAAAATCTCTAAAATCAACACAAAGTTTGATTTCACCATTATTCTTGCGTACTGGAACCATATTTGCAACCCAGGTAGAGTATTTGATAGGAAAGATAATTTTTTCCTCAATGAGTTTTGATAGTTCCTTTCTCATGAGGGGCTCTATCTTTGGATTGACTGGCCGCTGCTTTTGTCTGATGGGATTGATACCAGGATCAAGGTCAATGGAGTGTTGAGAAACACTTGGATCAAAACCTTTGAGGTCTTCATACTCCCATGAGAAAATGTCACTGTATTTTTGACAGAGAGAGATGAAGGCCTATTTTTCTTCATGCGCACAAGTCCTGCTGAGCAACAGCTCCTTTCCACATGCAATAGTAATGGAGGAGCAATCCTCTTGCGCAACACGTATGTATCTTTCCTCACCTTGGAACTCATCATCAGGGCTGAACATTTTCTCTAAGGTGACCAGCGCTTTAGGCAACTTACTTGTCCTCAGTTGTATTACATGGTCACCATAGTTGGCATGGAGGTCAGCTTGCATACTTGATGAAAATTCAGCTTCATTATGGATAAACTGGATGATCTACGCATCACTGTCGAACACTTTCCAGTTGGTGTTTTTTTTTGGAATGGATGGTCTGATCACCATCTAAATGTGCTAAGTGTTTCCTTTGACAAAGTCCTCAATAGGAGAAAATTGTGAACCGAGTGCAGCCATTTGGTTAGCCTCTTTGTTCATTCTATGTGAGACTACCTGCAGATTAAGGGCATCAGAGCTCTCAAGTAGGTCCCAAAATCTATGTTTATAAGCTTTAAAAAGCTTATTCTTTTTCTGGAATTTGTTGGTGACTTGGTGGATGACAAATTCTATGTCCCCAAATATTTGCAGTGCCTTAAGTTTCTTCTTCTTAGTAATGAGAATGCCATGCACTAATGCTTCATATTCTGCCACATTGTTAAAGCATGTAAATTGCAACCTATACATGAAGAATAATTTCTCATCTTTGGGGGAAATGAGAACCACTCCTATTCCCACACCATTTCTACGTCTGGATTCATCAAAATATAACTTCTATAGACCAATTTGAACTTTTTCTTTCATGAGCGTGCGTGGAAGCATAGTGTCTTCTTCTAGAATGCACTAAGTACCAAGCCCAATTTCATAGGCTTCCATTTCTTCAACATAGGGATAAAATTTGTGATGCCTTTCCAACTATTCATCAAGCACTAGGTCTAGAACAGAGGGTGGAAGAGATTGCTCTTCAGGAACTGAAACTTGTTCTTCCTAGATAAGACAATTGGCTTGGAGAGGGGATGGGACATATGGCTCTACATGATAATAAAATATAGGCTCATCTTGTATGGTAAACTTGGTACCATAACTTGTCTTGAGTAACATATGAGACCAATTATAAGACAAGTAACCACCCACTTTAGAAATAAATTCTCTTGATAGACATAGGGAAAGCAAAGGAGGCAGGTCAATAATTGACACCTCTTGAGTAATTGTTCAGGCTTGGACATGCATGGAGGGTTAACTCAAGATCCTTCATGACTCCTAAGGTGGTTATAATTGAGCTATAAAATTTGTAGGAATTTTTTAGACAAAGGGCTATATTTCAAACCTAAGACATCAACTATCTTCTTAGGCATAACAGAAGTAATAGTTCCTGAGTCAATCAAGTAGTTATGCACTAGGTGTTTGCCAATAATCATAGACATATAGAAGGGTGGGGTTTTAGAAACTTTACTTACTTGTTTCTCCTCTTCTTGGCATATTTTGATAGAAGTGCATGGCTTTTGAATAACCGGGTTAGCGTGTGGAAGATGCGCCAAAGCTTCATGCAATAGATCCCATTGAGATGGAATAGTCAGGGCATCCCACATTATGACATTTATGTTTGTTTTCTTCATCTGGTCAATAATGTTGAACGGAATCCCCCCCACCTTGTGCATTTTGGGAACAAAATCCCTTCTTGATTGTTTGGGTGTGGATGCCTAAATTTTAGCTAGGGCTAAGGCTTGGCCTACCAAATGAGGAGCACGTGTTGTTTTAGTCAGAACTTTACGAGGGGCCTCCTGCACAGGAATTTTAGCATTTTTACTGCATGATGCCTTGTATGATTATTTCTTCTTTAGAAGATCTACTTGCATTACTAGGGGTATAACTTGTGCTCCTGATTCTAATATTCTTTTCTTGTATCTCGTGTTTTCTAATACTTGGGCGCATGGTCTATTTGTATCTTCTACAACTTGGTTAACTGCACAAAAGTCCTCTGCACCAAATAACATCAAATTAGACTCTGGAGGAACTTTGAATCCTTGTGGATTATCTACTTCATAGGTGCTTGTTGAGGGTTCACAGGATGAAGCATTCTGGATCATGAAGGTTTAGGCATGCGTAGCATTAGCACAATGATATTGACTATGATGCATGTTGCAAGGGAAGCACCATTCTGATTCTTGTGCCAAGTTATTTTGAACTGGAACAAGTGCCTAGACCACACTGGGTGCTGGGAGAGAAGGTACGGGAGGAACAACTTGTAAGGGAAGATGTGCATTAGGCTTTCATCTATCATTCTGCTGATTAGGAACATATCTTTGATTTTCATATTGATTCTGCTAGGTCTGATTACCTTGGCTATGCACCTAACTGGAATTGCCTCTATAGGCTTGTGCCTGCTGCGTTTCTAATGATATGACCTTGTTTGACAAATTTATGATCAAGGCCTTCAATTTTTTATATTCCTTTTTCTATGATGGAGAATAGGATGTTGAGGCAACTGGTTGCACGCTTTTCTCAGGAGTAGGAATAGGGGCCATAGAAGGCTGGGGTGTTTGTGACATGTCTGGGAACAAGGGTATGGGCGGTCTAGGAGCCAACTTTCCCACCTGAATGAGACTATTTTCTACCCTTACTGTAATGTTATAAGTAGCTGGTAAAGTCCTACCTCCCATAGATTAGATCATAACTGAAATTTCACTGTTGAGTGCCTTCAGATAATAAAGGAAAGCATGTTGGGCTATAGGTCTTAACATAAGAGGGATTCTATCCCAAGTCTTCTGAAATCTGATGTTGAAATTAGCCATCTGCTCATTGGGTGCTCTCTTTTTTGTTGTCAGTTGCTCCACCAAAGATAGGTGATCTAACTTGTCTTCAAAATAACTGTATAGAGTTGTTCCCAGCTCATCCTAGGTGCTAATAGATCTAAGTCTCGAGCCTCTATACCACTGAATTACTTTACCTTTGAAAGAGGATGCAAGCAGCCTAACTTCTACATCATTATATGTGATCAAATAGAGTGAACACACATTAGCTACATCCTAGATATGCTCCTGAGGGGTGACTTGATTCTCACTAGTAAAGTAAGGAATAATCTTGAGTGCACCATTTGGCATATCACGCTACACAGCCAAGAGTAAGGGACTCCCTCCATAAAATTTTGCAAAGCTTCTTAATGGAGGAGGTTGTTGATTCCCCATTGCAGGGCATGCAAGTTCTGTGTTTTGAGGAGTTAAATGGGCGTAACGCAGTGGAGATAGAGACATGTGCGTGAGATTTTTGGGAAAAACTCTTCTTGGGGATAGCTAGAGGTATTCAAAAGAATATTCAGTTGCTACACTTCTTCTTGTGTGTACTCTTCTCATGAAAGGCGATCAGGACTTCCAAAATAGAGATCTTAAATATTGGGAGTCACCAGATGTGTTTAAAATGAGTCTCTTCAAAGGCAAAAACACTAAGGTCACATAGCAAAACTCAGAGATATGAAATTTGAGATTTCAAGGCTGGTCCCACCAGGTGTGCTAGAAGTTGTTGGTTTCTCAAATGTGCACTCGTGTCTTGGATCTCAAAAGGTTCAAGGTGTTTGAGACCAAAATGGAACTGTCCCCAAGTTGTGGGACCTTGCGAGCTTGGGACGGATCTTTAAAGAAGGTCGGTTCCTCTATCTATTTCTACTGCTACTGCTACTCCTAGTGCTGAAAGGGGAAACTAAGCTAAGAATGTCAAGGGACCAAGGAAAGAAGGATAACATGAATTAAACTACACTAAAAGGTGATATCACCATAAAAGAGGGGTGAACACTATCTGTTCTGAGTGAGAATGATAGGGAATTCATGAAATAAGGCTAGGCACAAGTAGCACAGTGAAATACACATTCACCAGATCATTCTCATGGAGCACAACCAAGTATGGAACTGTAGGGGACTTGAATAGCACAACAATACACAATGCAAGAGAAGAGGTAAGAAGAAGGAATACAAACACGTTAAGATAGAGAATAGTCACAAAATGATGCTTCTATTACTTCCAAAAATGCACAGAACTATTACAATGATAAGGAGGCTGATATCCACATGCAAGAGCTAAGTATGGAGGTTTACAACTCAATTTATAGAAAATATGGAGTCCTTAACAAAATCTGTAAGGATCCAGAGAGTCCAACCCTTTACAATGAGCCCCAACCCCTCCTTTATAGATTCAGCCTAGAGGGAAGAAGGAGAGAGAGAAGCGGGAAAACTAATTCAAAGCTCAACCACCATCATTAATGCCTCCTAAAAATCCACCCCAAATATATCTTGTCTGCATCAATTACTTGTTCGGTGCCTCGAAGGACAAGGAACAGCGGATCAGATCAAATTTGATCTAGTTTTCGGGGGAAAATACATCCGGTATTAATGGCACAAAGACATTTCTTCATTTTTTCCCCACCTAGCCTCTCCAAAATTAAAGTTTCAAATCTTCATGGCATAGACGAGGTAAAGATCTTTCCAACAGTGCCATATTTGTCGGATTCAGAGCAATGAGTCAAAAGATATGGTCATTTGAAATTTGAATTAGGTCTATAAAAAAAGGTGGGAACCAGCTACCAAAACAGGCCTCCTTTTGAAACTAGACACATGGAGGGCTAGCGCATGTCTGAGGGTAGCCTTTGTATTTTGCTTTCAAAGTTACACCATGCTGACACATGGTTGCTTCCATGGCTTGTTTAGTTTCTTCATGTTTTGGCTAAGTCTTTTTCTTGGTAGGGCCATATTTCTGACCGGAGACATGTGGCAGCCTGGTGCTAGTTTGGAAACCCTTTCCCAATTTTTCTCTTGAATTTGAGTTGTGCTGACACTTGGCATCCTCCACTGGCCTGTCTCAATGCTTTGACTATTCAACCCTGACCTTGTCCTTTTATGAAACCAAACTCGTGGAGGCTCTGCACTCATTTAGAAACCCACTCAGGATTTTACCTTTGAAGGAGCATCAGGTTGCCACATGGAAAGAAGGTGAACGCGCAGAATGTGGGTGCAAGGGAGAAGTGGAAGAAAGAGGCAAAGAGGGGCACATGCTAGAGGAAGGAATACTTGCATAAGGAAAGTATGAAAACAAGACATGGGCATTCAACTAAAGGAAGGCGTTCGGAGGGAGAAAGAAAAGAGGATGTGTGAAAGAACTGAGTCTAGGTAAGCATGCAAGAGGAATTCCATGGACTTAGCTGATTAGAAGGTAAGTTTGTAGAGGTGCACGTAAGGAGTGCACAATGGGATAGGAGAGAAAGTGGGCACGCTAGAGGAAGGCATGCAAGGGAAAATGGAAGGAGATAGATCAATGTGAAAGGGAGTAGGAAGGCACACAAGGGTGTGCAGAGGGACTGCAACTATGCCAAGGTGTCTTAAAAGAACAATCTTGAGTGCAATCTAAAATGTGAAACACCAGAGTCAGGATGAAAATATAATTTGTCCAGATAACTAGGAGAGTTATTTAGATAACAGATACAATTTGGGATCATTGAGGCCATTGAGGAATCTAAATGGGTGAGTCCCATGGTCATTAGTATCAAAAAGGATGGAAGAATAAGGATATGTGTAGACTATATGGATCTCAATGTTGCATGTGTCATAAATACTTTCCTAACCCCATTTAATGAAAAAAAACTTGAAGGTATAACTGGGAAAGAGATCTATTCTTTTACAGATGCATTCTTGGGTTATCACCAGGTGAGAATTATGAAGGAAGAGTAGGACAAAAAAAATTCACCACTAAATGGGGAAGTTTTTCTTATATAGTCATGCCTTTAGGATTGAAGAACGTGCATGATGTGTTTTTGTGCATTATTATGCAGGCCTTTAAAGACTTCATCCATAAATTTCTACAAGTTTACCTAGATGATTGGACATTGTATGGGTTATTCAACAATCATTGTGACAATGTACGGCTGATGTTTGAGATATGCATGTAGTTGAACATCTCCTTGAATATTAAGAAATGTGTTTTTTCCACTCCTTTTGGCACATTATTGGGACACATTATTTGTAAAGAAGGCTTACTAATATACCCCACAAAATTTTTTGTTATAGTAGGATTAGAGGAGCCTACCATTCAAAGCGTGATGCATGGGTTCCTTAGGCATATAGGGTACTATAGGAATTCATCAAGGGATATGCTCGGATTTCCATGCCCTTTAAAGAGTTATTGAAACACAAAATTAAGTTATATTGGGGAGAGGTGCAACAAGTTTATTTTGACACCTTAAAGGAGAAACTTACTACTGTACCCATTTTGTGTTTTCCCTCTTGGGACAGGCCTTTCCATGTGTATGTTGATGCATCAGGTATGGTGATAGAAGCAATGTTGGCACAGCCTAAAGAGGGGATTTTTTATCACCCCTTGTGTTTTGCGAGTAGGAAATTAACACAAGATGAGAAAAATTACACCACAATGGAGCGTGAGGCTCTATCTATGATCCATGTGCTACACAAGTTCATAAAATAATTGTTCGCCACTCCATTTATATTTTACATAGATCATATGGCACTCAAGTACTTGGTGAAAAAACCTATTTTACAAGGGCACATATGCCTGTGGATTTTCCTATTTTAGGAGTTTAACTTTTCAGTTGTGGTAAAACAAGGTAAAAGTAATCTAGGAGCTGACCATCTATCATGGATTAACTCAGGCAAGGATGCACAAAGCATTGAGGACAAAATGTCAAATGAAAAAAAAATTATATTACAGTGCGCACCCTCTGACTTAGAGGATATTTTTGTTTTCCAATAGACAAGTATGGCACCAGTAGCAATGAAGGCCTTGGATAAAAATTAGTTGGTTGTATGTGTCGTGTCCTATATGTTGATAGGAGGAGACTTGTATAGGCTAGGCTAAGATGAGGTCTTACATCGATGTGTGCTAGAGCATGAATGTGTTGCAATCATGGAAGAATCTCATGGGAGGATTGTAGGAAGTCATTATGTTGTTATTACAACCACACACAAGATCCTATTGGAAGACCTTTGGTGGGAAATAATTTATAAGGATTGCATATAGTGTTGCAAGGCCTGTGATAATTTCCAATTCCTTGGTAAACCAAAATGGCGAGATGAAATGCCATTAAGACCTATTGCTAATGCAAATCCATTTGAAAAGTGGGTAGTTGAATTTGTGGGCCCTATTTCCCTAGCCACGCATAGGATAGGTTCGTGCTACATTATCACTTCCACATATTATCTTACAAGGTGGGTAGAAGCGGCACCTACAAATGATTACATTATGGCTACAATAGCTAGGTTCTTATGGGAAAATATAACCAGCAAGTATGGATGTCTATTGAGCTTAATGAGTGATAGGGGTACACATTTCTTAAATGAAGTTGTTTAGATCTTGTTGGAAGAGTTTATGGTGGCCCATAACAAAATTATGCCCTATCACCATTAGGATAATGGGACAACTGAGGCATTTGATAAGATATTAAACCACACATTAACAAATATTTTTGATGTCAGAAGAAGAGACTAGGATGATAAAGTCTTTATAGTGTTAAGGACATATAGAATAACTTATAAGTGATTGAAGAAGGCCACACCCTTTCAATTGGTGTTTGGCATGGAGGTAGTTCTGCCTGTGGAATTCATGTTTCCATCTCTTTTTATTTCACGTGCAGGAGGATTAGTTGATGAACAAGCATTAAAGGAGCGCATTGATAAAATTATGGAGTTGGATGAGAGGTGTGTCATTGCCAGATGGAGTTAGAAGATAGAGAAAACATGAAATGATCGTCATATTAAAAACAAGAATTTTGAGGTTGGTCAGATGGTCATGTTGTATGATTCTAATTTTTTGTGCCACCCAGGGAAGCTCAAGGTGCATTGGTTGGGATCATATTCTATCACTTACATGCTTGATTCAGGTGCTTACCAATTACAAGCATTGGATGGAATAATGTTTCCTGGTCACTTTAATGAGAGTAGGTTGGCACCTTGCTATAAATAAATCTTTAGTGTGTTTGTAAATAAGGTAGTATTTCCATGTAGCTTATGATTTCCCTTAATACAATTTCCTTTCTATGTGTTTACCTTCTTCATTGTTTTTCCTTGTCTTTTTGTTTTGTTGTGGGTGTATTTTTGCGTTGGTAGCTAATTACTTTTTGAATGGGTTTTTTATGTGCAGAGGACCACACATTTGTTTACTGTGGGGTGGAAGGTGTTAAAGGAGAGTCTCTGTGAATATTCTGGTAAGAAGCGAGTGTTGAAAATGATGTGGATTGGTGACCTAAGTGGAAAAATCAAAAGCACGTAAGGTCAAAAGAGTGTGAATAGCAGAAGGTGATATGGGTGGATATTGGAGTCAAAAATATTTATAAAAACCACATACAAGGATAAAAAGTGTAGAGAAACATGAGGTAGGTGGTGATAAGTACTAGGTTTGATTGATATAATCTTGTGTTCCAGAAGGTTGTGGGGGTTTTACATGGGATTGGGTATGGAGGAAAAGCACTGGACAAAAGACGTGGAAGGATGGTGTTCAAAAAAGTTGACTTTAATACGATTGTAAATTGGTAGGTGGCATGGTATTTTTTATGGGAAAATTAAAAATCTATAAAAAGAAGGTCAGGGTAAGTTATTTATTTTTACCTTGCATTTGTTGTTCAAGATCTCTTACAAACTAGGGCCTCCTTGCGAAAATAAATTTGTGGAGATTTGCGTACATAGCGGAAGATGTAGTAAAGTTGTGAAGAAAAGTGGAAAGAAAGTACACGGGCATAAGCAAAGAATTTTTTTTTATGGATTCCCGTGGATTTTACATTGTTTTGTGGAAGGAGATATTTCCAGGTTAGGTTTTGTAAAGCTAGGGCATGGATTATGGAGGAATTTCATAGAGCATTGAAACCGAGGGATTGAGTAGAGTTGAAGAAAGAAGAAAGAAAGAACTAACAAGGAATAAAAGAGGAAAATGGCACCAATGAAGGGATCAAACACTTCATCTAAGAAGGGCAAGGGAAAAGGTAAGGAAAAACCAGTCGCATCAACTAGTTTCAATGAAGAGTGGTACATGGAGATATAGTACCCTGATGGCGTTATATTGGGGATGGAATGGGTGTCATGTGCAGAAGAGGATTAGAAGTGATTACAACCATAGGATGAGTACCAGAGAGAAGGAAATTTCATTGGACTTAGTTCACCCAACGGGAGAGAGGACACAGGATGATAATCTTGTTTATGATGACTCGGTGAAAACCACATTGGAGAAGGCTGGACTCCTGCAACTCTAGGAGTTTCCATATTTTAGTAAACCTGATAGGTTGTACCAGTGGTTGATGTTGCGCATGCATGAGGATTATTTTTACTTGACAGGAAGGAGAATGCACTTGACTGCCTAGTTGATTTCTAAGTACATTGGACTTATATGCATGGGAGAGTCGCTCGATGATGACTTGGGTGACAAGGATGCAGTCAAGGAAACGAACACAGAGTATGAGTATAAGAATGGTTCGTGCTACTTTTATATTAGCAATATCACCAACCCAGTTATAAATATGGATGCATACTTTCTAACCAAGTTGAATGGACAAGAGCGTTGAATGCAAGTGAATAAGAGGTGGTTGAATATTTACAGAAAGAGTTCAGAGGGAACAATCTACAACCTCTCGGCCTTCATTGTAGAAGATAGCATAGATGTGTCATGTGAAGGGGAAAAGATCATGTATGGTAATTTTCTTCTTACCATTGTCTTTTCGGAGATTGGAGTGTCTGATTGGCCAAATAGCTATGTCTAGGAGTACCCTGATGAGGACCCTTACCCTGCAAAGAGGTTTGAAGCATAAACTTGTGACACAATGACTACTTCATATAAGGCATGCTTAGAGAAGTGGTACAAGAGAATACATGATTAATTTGGGGTGGAGTGGAGAATCCATGAATAGCTACCAGCCCTAGTGCATGGTGAGGTTGAGTTCACAGTATATCAATACTTCTACATAGGCAGATTTACTTTGACAGATGGCTAAAAAATCCCATGGTGTAAATTACTATTTTCTTTCACAGTGAAATATTTTCATAGCATCGTCAATAGGTTCAAGGAGGCTAAGAAACTTATATTTGATCTAAGTGAGGTAGACAAGGAGTACTATGCGCTGCGTAGAACATTGGTATACCCTAAGAAACATGTGTATGTGGAGAAGTATGTCTCCCATGACGTACGTATGGTGAAGCCCATGTCAATGCATATTATATGAAAAATGGTGGTAAGGGTGTATATACACCTAAGGCCCAAGTTCGATAAGCATTCGTATGTCGAGGATGATGTATCCATCCTAGAGGATCCTACCATGAAGAAAGGGATGAAGAGAGAAAGGGAAGATACTACAGCAAGCAGAGCGCTGAGTGCACACATAGTTCAGACCGCAGTAGCGTAGTAGTTAGACATTAGTCCAAGTACCTACACGAGGAGAAATAAATCCCCTGTTAAGGATAAGTTACCATAAAAATAAGAGTCTCATGTGTTAGAGGAGATGCTAGTAAAGAAGAAGCAGAAGATGACGCAAAGTTGAGACTCTGAGAAAGTGGAAAGCATAAAGGATGATGACTCTAGGGAGGATAATGAAGATCATGAGGAAGGTAAGAGCCCCCCCTGTGCACGATATACATGAATCTGACGAGGAGTAGAATGATTATGAGGAGGGTGCTCATAATGTGGGAGGAAGTGAAGAAGTAGGAACTAGTGCATAGAAGACCCCACCGTTGGCCAAAGAAATATTGGAGGATACAGTGGAAAGGGAAGTGACATGCATCATTTATAACTTGGAGGAGCAAGAAGTGGAACACAATGCTAAGGAGGCATTGAAAGAAATAGAGAAAGCATGAAAGGAGTATAGGAGCATGAGCAGAGATCCCAGCTTAGCAGTGAGCTTCCTGATGGCAGCACACACCTGTGGCAAGGGTGCGCTACCAGCGCAAGGACACATGAATTATTTCAATGACCTTAGCAAATTTCTTCACCCACACTTCCAAAACATAGTACCCATAGATAAAATCTTCTGTTGTTCATCATTTAATAGTAGTAGCTCTTACACGCGCACCAGGAAGATGTTGTCATGGAATTTCAAGTCTCATGTTGATGATCCCAAGTTCGAAGTTGGTGCAGATGGAATAATAGAAATAGAGAACCTTAGTGAGGTGAATCTCAAAATGGATAGTCATCGGTTAACCAATGAATAGGTTTGTAACACGCTCAACAAGGTGTCGATAGAAGTAGAGGCTCGGTTATTCAGGAGGAATAAAAGAACCAAAGACCTGGAGGCTAAATAGGAGGAAAACAATAAGGAGATAATAGAGAGAGTCAAGGAAATAAATGGAAGGAATCTATCATTACGCAGCTAAAGGCTAAGTTGAGGGAAGAAAAGGAGAAAGTGTGTGAGGCATATAAGAAAGCATAGAATATCTCAAACTTCGTTATTTTGGCATTCCTGGATTTGGCCCCCCCTTCGTATAAGTATGAGTCATCTTTTCTCTACTTGGAGGACTTGAGAAGATTGACCATGATGGAGAAGCAACCACCTATGCTAGAGTTGGTAGAGGAAGTTCTGGCGTGACAGAGGGACGAGGAGAAATCTAAGATTGAAGAGACCATAACTCGGTACTCCGAGCTCTTTTCCTTAGTTAAAACCGTGGCGCACATGGCCAATTTTTTCTATGACAACTGTGGAGACAGGGATAGGGTGGCAGGTATATTGGTTGCTACCCATGAGGTGGACCTGAAGAAGTTCCAAGAGAAAAATAAAAATAACAGGTCATAACAAAAAAAAAATAATCATGGAGGTTGAGAAGAAGTCTGAGGCAATAGAAGGCCTAAGGGTCTTGATTAAAAATAAAGTGAAATAATTATATTCCTAGGTCACTCGTAGGATGGACACACTGAGCGACCTTAGCAAGCCGATGGAAAACATTGTTAATAAACTGAAGGCTAAGGGTGAGGATTTGTCATTTGATGGAGTAGGTGTATTAATAGGGGATCTGTTTCGGTAAGCATGGAATGAGATGGACGCTTGGAGTAAGATTGAACCAGGCTTGAAAAAATACTTCCCAATTATTCTTCAACAGTGATAGAATTCTTTCATTCTTTGGCGCAAGCCAGAAGCATGTTATTCTTTCCTCCCAATCTTTATTCTTTATATAAGATCAAGTTGTTTCTGAGGACAAACAACAAGTTTAGTGTGGGGTGATGGTAGACCCTAAAATTGACTAAGTCCTAAGGTAGAGGAAGAGCATGGTCGCGTAGGGAAAGTAAGGTAGAAAAGTGCTCAAGGAAAGGCATGCTTGAGAAAAGGTTAGCGCGTGGGAGCAGTAAAGGGTTTGGAAACTTAGCCACATTTCTAAGGTATCATCGTAGGAAAAACATGTGAAGGCTTGAGTAGGCGTGATGAGTGGATAAGGTGTTAACCTAGAGCCTTGGAGCTCAAGGAAAGAATATTTCAAAGAAGGACCATTATAGTTAGTGGAGGATTTTGCAAGCTAGCATAAGAACTTGAGTATGGAGGAGCACGTTTCCATCTAGCATGATACCTACTCGTAGGAGAAACTATGGTGGTGAAAGAAAGATCCAGATTCTATTTAAAGGAGTGCTTGGGTCAAAAATAAGAGAGGAGGTTAGAGATAACGAAGTTTTGCAAGCATGTTGTGGGATAGGGGGATGTGTGTGTAATGTTGGGAGTTTCCATTTTTTTTATAGGTTTTTGTTATTGTTGTTAGTGCTAGAGAGAGGCTAGGAAGTGATGATGTTATGCATAAATGTAGGTGCTCGGGTCTGAAACCAGAATTGAGATGGAAGAACATAGCTAGGGCTCTCTGTACATAGTAGTTGTGTAGGGTTGGGATGTTGTAGACACCAAATTTGTGTCTCACGACCCCTTGTGACCCGCATCCCATTTCGCAACCTAACCTCATTACCTAAACTTTACACAATTATTTATTAATTACCTTGTAATTGATAAATCCACATCACCTTACCTGCCACCTCACTTTTCCACCTCATCATGACCTAGCCCTAACCCTAAACTAAGCTAATTAAGACCCATGACTTGGTCTAGACTCACATCCATAACTAATGCCTCCTTACTCACACCAAAAGCCGACCTTCTAGCCACTTGACCAAGCCCGCAACTGATCTCTCGGGAGAAAAGCAGGGAAGGTGGGCTATTTTACTAAAAATAGCCTACTTTTTCCTTACCGATGCCGGTTCCTACTCGACCGCCGTCGGTTATGCAACCGCCATCGGTTCCCTGTAAATGGGCTCCCCAAACCAAAACAACGGATCGGAATTTCATTTTGAGAAATCAGTCAAAGGATTTCTGGATCAACAGAGAGCATTGCGAGCGAGGAACAGAGTCCAGATCTTCACTTGACAAAGCAGAGACGAGTAAAGAAACCAGAAGTGTTTGCAACCAAGGAGATCAACTTGCATCTCGGTCAAAACCAATAAGTCAGATCTTGCATGTCCTTTTGTCATAACATTTCTTATGTTTCTTGAATCTCAGTCCTCTTAAATCCGTTTCTGAATCCACTACCCAACGTGCCATTGCATCGAACTGTCATTCTTTTGCTTCTAACCATCCCATTTCCTAATACCATCCAAAAAACCAGCCATTACAAACACCATAGCTGCCAAGAAGACCGTAGAACCCACCGCTATCGGTTATCGGTAACCGCCATGGGTTATCAATGACCGGCATCGGTTATCAGTAACCGGCATCGGTTCCTCTGATCAAAAACCAGAAAGCTAGCCTTTCCCTCTACCTAGTTTAACGAAATAACTTAATTAATATTTTGCAGTCTTTTGTGTTAATTCATATTAGCAGGGGAACTGACCACCTTCGAAAGGAAGTTTTATATTTCCTGGGCCCAAGGCAGTTTCCTCATTTATTGTTTAATCAAAATCTTGTGGTCTTGTGTTCTTATTTGCAGGTAGTCCTTCCAAGACAAAAAGGAGTCTCTGCAGTCAGCCTGATCTTTCTCTACGGTACGCGCACACCATCTCGACATTCAACAGGTATTCCTCCTAACCCTAACCTCATCTGTTTCTAAAAGGAATGAAAGGATAGAAGCAACTCTAATCCCAGAAGCCGAAACATTCCGAGCGAAACATTTTGGCACGCCCGGTGGGACCCATTTTGGGTTTCTTTCTCTTGCTTATTTTCATTTTAGGAAGCATATTTGCTGTTGCTGTTTTTTTTTTTGTTATATATATTTAGTAAAGAATTTGTCTTGCTTTCCTGGTTTCGCATTAGTGAAAGTCATCTCTCTTACTTCATCGAATATAATTTTCGATTTGGGTTTAAAACACGTGCATTGCATTCCTGCTTGTTGTTCTCCAATTCTAGTGAACATAGATTAAGTAACAGGTCGTACACGTGGGGGTGATATCCACGGTATTGACAGGAAATTAACCCTAGTTTCACTACACAACACATATCAAATCACTTCACAATTAACACAACAGCTCAAACATCCCCCCTTTTCCGCGGTATTCCTCCGCCCGATTAAGGTAGCCTTATAAGCCAAAACAAACTTGACATTTCCCCTAGGTCTTGTTGTTTAGAATTCTGACATCATCTTACGTCTAAAGGCATAAGCCCACGATAACTAAAATTAACCCTAGGGTTAGTCTCTAGATTTGCATGTGCCTCTTGCTTGTTTTCAAATCCTGTTTTCTCTGTCATACTTTGTCTTCTGTGATCAATAAGTTGCTAAACATACTCAACGTTGTTAACATCAAATCAGCAGCCTTTTATATCTTCTTATCCTAGACTTTTGACACTGGCATCGGTTAAGGGACCGACATCGTTTGATCTGTGACTGACACCGGTTACTAAACCGATATCGATTACTGTCTTCATCAGCCCCTGACAAACCAGCAGCTTTCCAAATTCACCATTCAGAGGTTGTTTTTGTTCTTGATAGATTGAAACTTTCCTGTGTGTTCTGGTCTATGGTTGTCATCACTCGGAAGCAAGCCGCCGCCATGGTTTCACATGCCTGCTCTATGTCTTTGCCTGAATCACCCCCTTCACATTCTATAGGGAACCCTATGGACACCAATGAGATCCCCCAAATTCCTGTAGGAGACAAGGACTTTGCCAAATTTCTGGATGCTAATCCCAGCGCTGTACAATACTATTTGTCTCATACCCCTGACCGTACGCCTGATGGTCAGCTCCTTATTGGCATGCCTATTAGTATAGCTGCTCATCTAGCTCCCACTCCTCCTGATAACAATACCTTACTTCCTACATCACTAGCCCCGTCTCCCAATCCGACAGCTTCAGAGGTTCATACGACCCCGATTAGCTTTCCTTTGGTTAACCTTGGACCTCACGTATCGTTACCACCAACTGCCCCTATCTCATCTCTCTTTCAGACCACTCCATTCATGACTTACTCTCTGCCACCTATTCACACGAGCTTTCTTTCTCAAGCTCCGCCTACCTTTTCATTCCCATACACGTATCCAGTAACCTCAACACCTTATATGGGACATCCCTATTCTATGGCACCATCACCGCATCCAACCACAGATTTCATCAAACAAATGATGGACAAAATGCAAAACCTGGAGGCTTCCGTTTCAGGAAGTCGTAGCGCCTTGACATACGAGTAAGTTTGTCGGGAGCCCATTCACCCTTCTGTCCCCCTTCATTCATATCCTCCTCAATGGGAGTTGCCAAAGTTTACTCATTTGAACAGTAAAGAGGATCCTCAACAACACTTGCGATCATTTAGACATGCTTGTTATTTGATTGCCCATGATGATGCCTTGTTACTCCATACCTTTCCCATGTCCTTATCAGGACCTGCCTTAGAGTGGTACAGTGCTTTAACCCAGCACTCAATCTTCTCTTTTAACCAACTAGCCCAATCTTTCTTGGATCATTTCTCCATTAACATTGCCAAGAAAGTATCTATCACTGACCTCTATGCCATCCGACAATTTGAAGACGAATCTATCGCAGATTTCGTTGGACAATGGCGGGGCCTTATCAACCAACTTACGTATGCCTTACCTCAAACCGAACTCATCGAACTATTTACGCGGGCCTGCGCTAAGCACATCTCCCCTACCCTCCAAATTCAAACTTTCCGCACATTCGACGAGGCCTTTACCATGGCTCGGAAGCTAGAAATTCGAGCCTTAGAAGAAGAGAAATTGCGGTTGCGTAACAAAAACCCCAATTTCCGAACTCCTGATTCTACCAACAAGCCAAACACCACCACTCCTCACGCGTCCACTTCTTCTAAATCAAAAGGAGCTATCCACGCGGTAATGGTCAAATCTCAAACACCGTCCAATACTCCGCCGAAAACCACTTATAAGTACAAAGCCGAGCCCACCAATTACACTCCCTTGGGAGAAACTTATGGCGTCATCCTGGAGAAATTGCTCAAAGCTGGGGCTATCACCTTGCCCCCTGTTAAACCTCACTCTGGGTTTGACTCCACCTGCGCAATACCTTCCTAGTACAAAGAAAATGACTTTTGTAACTTTCACCGCGTAAAAGGACATAGTCATGAAAACTACAAGATGCTGAAAAACATAGTGCAGGAAATGGTTGACGCAGGGGATATAACCCTCGATAATCCTAACGCCCCTGCTAACCGAAATCTGAAAATTTTCAACAAGCCATTCCCGAATCACTCGTCCAACAGTAACGTGAACCAAGATATCTTAGCCGAGGAGAGTGTTCATGAGATCCATGCAGTCTTCGATTCTCAGCCAAAAGCCTCTATTGAAAAAATTTTAAATCAAGCCTCTCCACTAACACACGAGTTTGAACCTCCTTCACCACCATCAAGCCAAAGTGAAATCATTTCTTTACCCATAGAAGAGTTAACTGCCCGGACTTCTCTTCTCATCAACGAGTCTTCTTACACCACATCCCTACAAGACTGTGAGCGGATGTTATCTAATTTATCTATTTCCCAAACGCCCCCTTCTACCACTCTTGCTACACAAGGGGAAAGCTCACCACTCCTTTTGACATCCTTAGACGAGAAATCTCTTACACTAACATCACCACATTCTTTAAACGTGACAGATCCCCTTGAACACGCCCTCCTACCTATTAGTCCCTCATCGCCTAAATCTTTTCAACGAACGGTTGACCTCTTAACATCTATTGATACAGTGCCTCATCTACCTCCTGTGTCACACCCGCAATGGACTGGAATTACAACCCACCTTTCTTCCGTACCAAAATTACAAATCACACCTGGAGACTGTCATTCCACAGAAGATAGACAGGCCCTATGGGAACGTTTGAGTACCCCTTTTTCTACTCAAATGCAAATGACTGATCCTGATGTCTCCACCATATACCCGAAGTGCTTACAGAAGCTTAAAATGCCTCTGTTCTCACCTTCACCCCCCCTCACCTCTACCAAATGCCCCGTCCACTTCTATCAACTTAACCAGATCTTCCCCTACGCTTGGGACCTCACCAATGCCCAGTCTAACACACCCACCTAAGCGACTCGATCTATCCAAAAATAAATCCGTTCCGCCACCTAGGAGACAAACTCAATCCGTGCCCCTATCACAATCAAAACCATCATCGTCATACCTACCTTCCATATTGGGACCCCATCCCTCTACCTTACACCAATATATCATACCTCCTGCGTTTTCTTTAGAACAACCTACGCCTTCCGCACCTATACAGAAATTCCAGGGTATAGCAACACCGTCACTCCGCGTATCTTGTCCACCTATCAACCCTAAACAAATTCCATCATCAAAAGATTTGTTTGCAGTTACTCCTATTTCCCCATGGTTGTTTTCTGATACCACGTCATCTGCGGCCTCATCATCCAACATAGCCTCTGCGCCAAAGAAATCACGTTTAGTAAAAACCATGTATCAACACCCCTCGGCTAAACCGCCACCCATACGAACTAACCACGCCCAAACATTACCAAAACCCACACAATCAATACCCTCATCCTCTTCCGATTTTGACCCACTCAAAGGATCTTACGCCAAAATCCTTGCTATGTTGGTGGAGAATGCGACCATTTCCCTACCTCCACTTAGACCTTATGACCCGTCTCAGCCCCGACCTATGGATTATGATGAGTCAAAAATCTGCGCTTATCACCGCACACCAGGACATGATGTGGAGGGATACAAAGCTCTAAAAACCATCCTTCGCCAGTCACCTCTCCCGGATAGAAAGATTAAGAAAGACAACTTACGAAGGGAGAGACCTTTAGTTTCCATTCCCTCTCCTATACCATCTATCCCCGCCTCACCAAGATCTATCATTATTACAACCCCACCTCTTGAAGACCATGAGTTATCCCCACCATCTTCCTCATCTCAGGTCTACGAGATTAATATGATTAGTGTCGCTACTCGAGGGCAGGAAAACAATGGGAAAGCAAAAGAAAACACACCTGCGACATTTCTTTCTCCGTCAAACATCCCGATTGCACCACCACCTAAAGTGGTCATTCGCGGACCCGCCTATCCCGTCTCTAATGGCATTGCCCACCGAAATATGATTAAACAGCTTCACCAATCACCCGTAAAAATGACATTGTATGATCTCATTCAGACTTCTGAATCTCATCGACAAGCTCTCGTTGAGATCCTTCAAGGGATAGAGGTTTTGCCTAATGAAACCCTGCCTGTTACCTCCATTCTAACACCCAATCACGTTGCTTCTCTCACCAAACAACCCACTGCCCCAACCACTTCTGTCTCTGTATAACAAGCTGCTGCTGTCAGTTTCTCTGAAGATGAAATTGTCGACTTTGGTACAGAAGATCCCGACCCTACCCTTTTCATCTCCGCTTACGTCCGGGACATTCGAGTACGTCGGGTTATGATTGATGGGGGCGCTAGCCTAAACATCATCTCTTCAAAATCCTTCCAACAGATGAACATCCCTTCTAGTTGCATGTGTGCCAACCCCATCATGTTGAGATCATTCAATAACGCTATTACTTCTACCTTAGGCACCGTGATCCTCAACATTCGCGTAGGACCACGTACTTTACCCGAACTCTTCTATGTCCTTGAGGGAGAGTTCCAATATAATATATTGCTGGGTCGTCCTTGGATCCGAGCCATGGGATGCGTTCCCTCAACATTACGTAGATGCATAAAATTTGAGTACGAGGGGAAGTCTTACACCGTAAAAGCTGACCCTCCCCCCTTTAAAACCTGCAATATGTTATACCGCCCTAACGATGTGCTTATACCAATCAAGACACCCATACATTCAACCCAACCATCCTCTTCAAATGTATCTCAACCATCCACCCCAACCGCGCCTACACCTTCAATTGATGAAACCACCATCGCAAAAACCACTTCCCTTCCCGCAGCTAACATTCCAACCTCCAACCCCTTAGTAGATGTTTTTCAGCGCCTTACGCTGGGGGAGTACTGCCTATATAACGTTAGTTCTTTCCCTACCCCGCAGGAGTACGGACAATTACATGCACATCCCACCTACGACCGTCGCGTGGGGGAGATAATCTCTTACGGACCACCCTATTGCCGCACTAACCTAACGTATGGGGGTGTTGACGCATCCTCCATTACCCCTGAACCTCCTCTTGGTGTGGTTCCTTTCCAATCCGATTTTCAATACTTGACAAATCGTCATTTCGCCCTCACCTTCTTGACTCGCTGTGCGTGGAAAGGATTTGGTTTTGGCCTTTACGAACAAGGCCGACATACACTCATTCCCGTGACTACCCGTAAACATAACGATCGCAGTGGTCTCGGTTTTCCCGAAACACCTACACAGGAGACACCTCCTGTCAGCTGTATCCTGGAAGAAGAAGACGTCGCCCCTACCAAACCATCATCACCCACTTTGCCATCATCACCCACAGAATCTATAGACCCTGAATCCATCCCCCCTAACTTTTTTTTTTCATAAATGCTATCTTCATAGGTCCTCTCACTTATCAACGCGATAATGAGGACCCATCTTCTCTTCCCCTTCTGTATCCAGACATGATCGAAGAGGATTCGCCTTTGATTAATGTTGTTGAATGCCAGGATGACGACTCCATCCTCACTTACCTTGGCGTGGATGATTCTTATATTCAACGAGCCTTACCATCTGAAACCCAAACTATGCTGAACGAATCTACCATAGAAATCAATATCCACACGGAGGAGGATCCTCACATTGTGAAGATTGGACAATCCCTTAACACATCAGAACAAGACGCCTTTACTACCTTTCTCCGTGCTCGTAACCAAGCTTTCGCATGGTCTTACGCTGACATGCCAGGAATTGATCCTACTATCGCCGTCCATAACATCACCCTAAACCCCGTTTCCAAACCAGTCAAACAGAAATTGAGAAAAATGCATCCACGCATTGCTCTCTTGGTCAAAGAGGAACTCCAACGACTCCTTTCTGTTTCCTTCATCTTGCCTATTGACTATCCTCAATGGATTTCTAACATCGTACCTGTCACTAAAGCGACAGGGGGACTTCAGATATGCACAGATTTCCGGGATCTTAACCTTGCTTGCCCCAAGGATGACTTCCCCCTCCCAAGTATTGATCAACTTGTTGATCTCACTGCGGGCCATGAAATGCTTTCTCTCATGGATGGTTTTTCAGGATACAACCAAATTTTGGTTGCCCCTGCCGATCAACACAAAACTGCCTTCATAACTCCTTGGGGAACCTTTTGTTATCGTGTCATGCCATTTGGCCTTAAGAATGCTGGTGCTACCTATCAGCGGGCTATGACCTACATTTTTCATGACATTATGCACACTATCCTTGAAGACTATGTCGACGATCTTCTCGGAAAGTCTAAACATCGTAGTGAACATCTCGATGTTTTAACCATTATTTTTTATCGCCTGTTACAATATTCTGTCCGCCTTCAACCAAAGAAATGTGTCTTTGGTGTTCTTTCGGGAAAACTTCTTGGCTTTATCGTCTCTTTGTGTGGCATTCAGGTCGATCCATCGAAAGTCAAAGCTATCCTAGAAATGCCCCCACCCAAAAATCTCAAACAATTGTGTAGTTTACAAGGTAAGCTCCAATCTATCCAACGTTTCATCTCCCAACTCTTGGATCGGTGTCAACCTTTCCATCACCTCCTTAAAAAGGATATTGCATTCCAATGGAGCGAAGAATGTCACCAAGCCTTCGAAGCTCTCAAATCCTATCTCTTGCAGCCACCCGTGCTTATCCCACCCCAAGACAACCGCCCTTTCTACCTTTCCCTTTCCGCCACCGACCATGCTGTAGGAGCCATGCTTGCACATCGTGACTCTGAGAATCACGAACAAGCCGTTTATTATATAAGTCGTACTTTGGTGGACTATGAGACTAGGTACACACATGTAGAAAAATTATGCCTTGCCCTATCATTCGTGGCCACCAAACTCCGACACTACCTTCTAAATCACAAGACTTTTGTCATCACCAATACAGACCCCATCCATTACATGTATGCCAAACCTCATCTGAACCAACGCATTGCTAGATGGCTCATGCTTCTCGCCAACCTCGACCTTGAGTTTATCCACCAGAAATCAATCAAAGGACAAACCATCGCAGACCAACTTGCGGACGCTCCTTTACCGGGGGAACAATTTACCAATTTCACATTTCCCGACGAACTCATCGCTACTCTTTCCCTCACAGAGGAGTCGTACCCAATGACCCTCTTCTTCGATGGATCTAAATGCCAGCGCGGCAGAGGAGCCGGCGTTGTTCTCATTCCTCTCAACGCTGAACCTATGCCTCTTTCATTCCGACTTGATTTCCCTTGCACTAATAATACAGCGGAATACAAGGCCCTTGTTCTGGGTATCCAAGTTGCATTACACTTAGGTATCAAATCTATCAACATTTTTGGCGACTCTCAATTGGTAGTCAATCAAGTTATGGGCGTCTACCAATGCAAAAACGAGGAACTTCAAAAATACAAACACTACGTGGATTCACTTCTAGCTTTATTTACCCACTATTCTATACAAACCATTCCCCGCTCCACTAACAAATTTACGGATACTATGGCTTGCTTAGCCTCGCAATTCCCGCTGCGCCAACTGACTCTGAATTATTCGTCGTGGTCCAACAAATTTTTGCCCCATCTTATTCAACCCCGCTAGTTTGTATGATAAATACTGTGTCCACTAATTCACAGGATACCTGGTACCACCAATTCCACGACTACCTTACAATCTCTGTCCTCCCACCTGACCTTACTAGTAACGGCAAACGTGCTTTTCTTAAAAGTGTTTCGCGCTATGTTGTCATGGGGGGACTCCTCTATTAACGTGGCTTTGATGGTATCCTCCTTCGCTGTCTAACTGGCGCGGAGGCCACTCATACCATCCAACAGGTCCATGACGGTATTTGTGGTGGACATTTTAGCGGCCTTGCCGTGGCCAAACGAATCCTTTGCCTTGGTTATTATTGGCCTACTCTCAATAACGACTGCTACGAATATGTTAAGCGTTGTGTTATGTGTCAGCAACATGCCAACCTTAAACATACTCCTAGCCACCCGCTCCAGATCGCTCGAGATCTTTGGCCCTTCTCACAATGGGGTTTAGACCTTATTGGTGAGATTCACCCAACCTCTTCACAACGTCACCGTTGGATACTCACAGCGACCGAATATTACACAAAATGGGTGGAGGCTATTCCACTCATTTCAATCAAAAAAGAAAAAATTGTTGAGTTCATTAACCACCACATTATCTGTCGTTTTGGTGTTCCTCACCGCCTGATAACAGATAATGGAAAATCTTTCAAAAACAAGTTGTTGCAAGACCTTTGTGACAACTTTGGTATCAAACTTAGTTTCTCATCACCTTACTATCCACAAGCCAATGGGCAAGCCGAGTCCTCTAATAAAACACTAACCAAAATCCTCATGAAAGTTTGTCAATGAATCTGGAAGAAATTGGCACGATCACATTCCCTTTGCCCTTTGGGCTTATCGTACTAGCATTCGTACTTCTACTAATGCCACACACCTTTTTCTTTGGTATACGGTACCGAGGCTGTTTTGCCTCTCGAAATACAAATACCCTCCCTTAGAATATCTCTTCAGGATATTCTCACCAACGATGATTTCCGCCAAGAGCGGTTAGCCCAATTGGAGCTTCTTGACGAACGCCGTCTTACAGCTCTTGATCACCTTCAAATCTATCAAAAACGCATTAAACGTGCTTATGATAAGAGACTTCATGAGTGTACCTTTAAGGTTGGTGATCTTGTTCTCAAAGAGAATCAACATGTAACCAAACTAGAAAAGAGCAAACGTGGAAAATTTGCTCCCAATTGGATCGGGCCTTATATAATCACTCATACCTATGGATCTGGTACTTATCGTTTAGCTTCGCTTAATGGTAAACCTGAGCCTGAACCCCTTAATGCCTTGCATCTTCGACCATTATACTATTGAAATTAGTATTATATCACTTCTTATCTACCTGTCGCTCGTCCCTTGAGCTCACTTACCACTACATACACTCTGTTTCCTGCACTTCATAATAACAATCAGGCTCACATAGTTTTATCCTCACCTCCCCTTGATGATGCCTTCCCCTTTTTAGTCTAGTCCATGACTTCAAAGTATTAAAATAAGCCGTATTCTTCTGGGATTTTTTTGAGTCAAACTTCCTACTAACTAGATGCTTCACGCCAAATGAACATCTAGTCATTTAAATTAAATATAGACTGCTCCCTCGAAGGACAGCTATATGCCGAACTATTGCCGCTATTATATATAGACTGCTCCCCCGAAGGACAGCTATGCATTACAATCATATCTGCTACTATAAATAGACTGCTCCCTCGAAGGACAGCTATACACAGTCAGCCTTTATCAGAAGCTTCTCGCATTGATCAGCTTCGTGAAGACCTCGAGAATAATACAATCAATATCCCCTGTAGACTTCCCGCATCGATCAGTCTACATTCAATAAAAGAAAAGCCTCATTCAAAAGGACTTTTGAGTCATGGACTTGTCTATTTAGGGTAGGTTCTCTTTCGTCAGAGCACTCACTTTGTAATAAGTTTTACGTACCTCAGTTATATCATCCACCTCACCTCACCACTTGTTTCAACTCAAGGGATGTGACGTATATCCGATATATTGTGATTATACAACTCTTTTCACCTATCGACTTCTCGCCTATGCAAGGTACCTAGGGATTCAAGCTCATCCTATGTTAATATGTGGTTTGTTTAGCTCTTCTCAACTACGGGACACTCTTTCCTCTTTGCCTCGCATCTAGGATTGTGTGTTGATCTTAATCAGGACATGCTTCCCTTCTCTTTGGGTAAGCTAACTTTCACTTTACCTATACCTACATCAACATCGCCCATACCTTACCAACAAAAACAACATTACCCTATCAACATCAAAATCTTATCAACCAACAAACTGCCTAACCATACCCAAATTGCCTGAATTCACCTCTCCCTGGTCCTAAGGGAGAACTACATCGGTCTGAGGCCCCTCTTGCTTTGTGCAATGGGCTATGTAGGCAGCACTTCGGAGACATGGGGTCTCCCAAGGTTAGCTCGACCATCCTCTACCATAACCTATCCTGTGTGGTGAATATAAATATTTTTGTGTATTTCTATTTAATCACAGTCCTCTTTATCCTTTTTCAAAACACCGAAAATCAAAACACAAACAATCTTATTATTATCGTAACTTAAATCAACATACATATTCAGTTTTATTTAGATGTTAAACAAATACATCTTCTCTATCATCGACACGCAGGTCGGCATCCTTATTTATTCTTATACCTTGCTAACATGTACTCAGACCATCACGCCTCATCCCGAACTAGGTGATGATCATGATCGTCGACCCCTCTCGCCGGGCCTCTCTATCCTCAAAGGTACCACGGCTATTGGTACCGCCCACTGATCTACCAATATCTCCTGTAACATATGAATACGCCCGCTCGCATGGAGGACTTCAGCCTCTAGTCTCCCCGCCCGTGACTCCGCAACCACTAACAATCCTCTTGTCTCATTCACCTGCGTTTGGAGCTGTTGAACCAAACGCTGCAGACGATCCCTCTCTGCTGTAATCACCGCTATGTCAGGGCGCTCACGCACACCTCGCAGTTCCGCTTACCCCACCATAATCTATAGGCCTCTGTCGTTCCCCGCATCCATTACCCTGCGATCGGCTGCTACCTCTTCAGGCCCTTCTGGAGGTGTGGGCCGGGGGGAGGTGAGAATGCTGCCTCGGCGTCGATCCTCATATGTGGTCTATACGCCAGGGGGTATATCCTGCACAAATCCAAATTGTCGCCGCACGCGATCTATAGGAATCCTCTCATACTCACCCGGCCTGTGCCCTGCGATCCACCTCAATCACTCTACACCCCTCAACTCCTCAGCTATAGTGCCCTCTGTTACGCAAGTTGATATTTCGCGTATGGGCCTCCCGCGCGACTAGTCCGCAGACGGCACTACTCTCCCCGTACCGGGGGTGAATCCTGTAATACTCAATATCACCCATGCACAAGGAAGCCTGGGATCCTGGTGGTCCTCGTGTCTGGGTGGGGAACCGCTCGTCTAAATCCCACTCTGTACTGGGGCCTTCGTGCGTCCTGCCTGGGAGTGATCCACATCCTAGGTGGTGGCGCCCAAGCATTGCTCATACCCAACGGAGGTTTAATAAGGGTTATTGAGAACTGATCGGGCAGGGTCGTGCCGTGAGTGTCACCTACAGCCATAAACCAACGCGTGGGATGAAGGGGGGGCTCCCGCCAAATATGCAGTGCACGACATGCAACGTAACTTGCGCCTTTCTACGACAATCTCCCAGATACACACATCAATGCCTTTGGAACCGTTCCCCCTTCCAGCCGCCTCGGTACTGCAGAATCCCACTGCTATGCATTAATATCACTTGCTAACGCTTTTCTCCTCGGTAGTGTGCTGCAATACATTACCCCATATGGAACGAGTAAACCGCGGCTGTGTCGCAGAGCTCGTGCGTATGACCAAATACGCTTTATCGCTCCCCGTCCGCGCTAGTTTGCCGATATAACTGGTTGCTCCTGTAATAGGAAGGCTCAATCTTGAAACACTCTTTCCAATGTTAGGTTCTACATCAGCAGTAAACCAACCCACACCCATAAAATGAAAGAGGTCAACTCAGAAGGTTCCTACCATTCCAAAGAAGATCTCATTTGTGTTTGGTGTCTCATCTCTTTCTAGGTCTGATGTTCCCAGGGTTACAGAATCTACAATACCAATCACTGAGGTGGTTGAAGTAAGTGATTCCCCTAGTGTCATTCAGGATCCATCCCATATTCCCCTTTCTCCATTATCACTCCCAATATCATTTCCCTCCACTTCTACCACCATTTCTTCCTTCCCATCTCCTTTTATTTTTTAGTTATTTTCATCACTTCTAGTTTTATCAGCTGGGGAAAATATTGGGTCACCCATCTACTCCTCACTTCCTTTAACACTCTCATTTTCTTCTATCTCTACCCCTAGTGTTGCTTTGTCAATTCCTATGTCTATCCTCACACCCACACCTTTCATCATTGCCACCTTTGCTCAGATATCAGCGGACATTTCTAGTGATCTTGCTCTAACTAGTACTTCAAGTATCGGATCTGTTACTCCATCTTCCTTAGCTCTACCCATACCAGAGTGGCTGTTTAGACAGACTCATAATCAAAAGAAAAAGGTTCCTCTGGGAGATGTGATAGATCTCAGTATATTGGAATTCATTCCTAAAAGACAGGCCAAGAGACCTAGAATTGTATCAAGTCTAATGGTTAATCCATCAGGAGAACGTGTGATAGAAGCAGCTACCCCTGTTGAGGGGAAAACTAAAGAAACCATCACAGCAGCAAACTACCAGATCTCGAAGTTCTTGTTACGGAAGGATACTCATGAAGGAGCCAAGAAGGAAGTACACACTGCTCTTGGATCCCTTTTGTAGAAATACAACAAAAACAAGGCCACCAAGGATGAGCTTAAGGCCAAGGTCAAGCAGCTCACTGCACTGTTGCATAGAGTAATTCAGCCCACTCCATCCGCTGACATCTCAACTACTACGGCCATGACGATTTCATCTATATTCGATGATATCTCTTATCATGAGCTCGATAAGCTAGGCCAGAAAGGGAAGATAGTGAATGGATAGATGGAAAGGATTTTGCAAGAGGCCAATCCTTTGATTAAATAAGCCATTGAAATTTATAATGATTTACAAGTTGCAAAATCTACTATCGCTAAAATGGATGAATCCTTCTCCAAAGATAATAATAACTTGAACTTAAATTTGGAAACATGGAGTGCCATTAAAGGAGAAGATTCTTATTTACTTCTGTAGGAAGAGGTAATTGATGATGCCTCCAAATTGTTCAAATATCAAAACGACATGGAATTTTGGTGGCAGGTGCTGCATGATCTGATTAATAAATTAGAGGATAAGCAGGTGGAGATTACATATACCCTTAATGATATATCGGAGGAGTTTGACAATGCCCACTGCAAGTTCTTTAATGAGAATATTGACGATCTTCCTAAGGACCAGATTAGAGAAAAATTCAAAGATTTGGTAAAGCGTGATGATAATGTTGTAAAGAATTTTAATATTGAATCCATTTATCAACTTGTTCTATGTCATAATTTCATAGGGAGACTAAAGAAGGTCATAAGTAATCTTTGAATGTTGCCTTCTAGGATCATGAAAGAAATTTAAACAGCAGATGTAGTGAATCACTACTTTTGTGGACCTGGAGATGAAGACACTCAGGGTATTGCTAAGCACTTTTTCGAGTATAGTCATTGAATGGATGTTTAGAAGGAGAGACAACAAAATATTACAGAGGAAGGAGATGTAGGTGGATTAGGTCAAAGATGAGCGGCCATGAAATGACAAGTTCAAGCTCCAGAATCGGTCAAAGTTGTAGGGTTGACTTGGTCAACTTTTTCCAACAAATTTGCTATTTTTATGGGAGCCTGTTCCCTTTTATTTATGACATTACCATTTTTAGTTAATGTTAGTTAAGGGCCCAGCTATAATGGCTCAGCCTAGGAACTTATAAATAGTGGAATGCTTCCATTATTTGAGAGATATACTTTTTTTGAGAGATATATAGTGAAGTTGCTTTTCAAGCTTGGAAGAGTGCTTTACAGAGATTTGTTGAAACCTTTTAATTATATTCAGAGTTTCCTTACACGTGAAGATCTATTCCATTGTGTTGAATGATTAGTCATTGTATGCTTTGTGAATGAAATTCCTTGGCATTATTGATTAATTTACCTTTATTTTAGATTATTTGTTTCATACGATGGAAAGAATAGTGTGATTATCTTTCTTCAGCTGTGAGAGACTATTTTCCCTTCTGTCGATTATAAGTTACATTATTATTGTCACTTGAGTGAATGTTGGACACGTGTTTGTGATTATCCTCTTGATAAATTATTTTTTTATCAAATCAAAGCTAATATTTCTATTATGTATGCTTAAGGTTTAACAGAGGAACATCTGCCATTAGTTCGTGGTATTTTGTACCCTTCCTAGTTGTTAAAGGTGAAGGTGGTGAATAATGCAAACTTTTTTCCCACATTAACCCTTCCTGTTATTTAATATTTCCAAAATAGTTACATCACCACTTCTAATATATGTTTTATTTCCTTGCAGCTCTCTTTCTCTAACCTTATGAAATGTTAGCATAAAATTAGTTATCCTTTCTTAATGCATTAGAGGTAGTGTGTGTTTAGTTTAGGAAGAGGAATTTGGCCTTCTCCAGAGGTTCACCTTGAGCCCAAGTCCCACAACTTGAGAGGTGATCCCATGTGTCCCAATCATACCGAATGTCGTGATTAATTTTCAGGCCATTCGGGGGGTGCAGTGATTTGGTGACAACAGTTTTTGGCACCCCTGGTGGGATAGAGTTTGTACTTCTCTTCTCATCCTCATCAAAAAAAGTACCTGGCGACTCCATCTCTCTGGATTTCAAAGTTCAGTACATCATCTCATGTGAAGGATTCACACAAGATCTTCTTCAAGGCAAGACAATTATTGTAATACAGAGCTTTCCTTGTCTCCCCCAAGAAGAAGGTGAAGAAACTTTTTCAGTACCACCATCTGCAGCATTACCTCATAGAGGACATTCAACTCCTCCTGAAGGACATTACCCCCTACCAAGATACAACCATTTTGTGAACGTCATGGTAGACAATACTTGTCCTCCATTCAATACCAAAAGAGTCCCTTTCTGTTAGCACAAAGAGATGCCATACCAGCAACCACCTTGAAAATTTTACCATATTTCACTGGGGAGACTAATGTTTCACCACGAGAGCACATACTAGATGTGGCTATTATCTGCGCACTACACAGTATTACAGAAGATAATGTGGTAGTCCGACTCCTTACTACTTAATTCAAAGGCAGGGCACTTCAGTGGTTCTAGAGCTTAGCTGTTGGATACGTTACCAATTGGAATGATTTAGGTAAAAAGTTGTGTAAACAGTTTGAGGACAAAAGTGATAATCTTTCACTTATGGAGCAATTTCAAACTATCAAGCGGTCCCCTCAAGAGTATATGAGTGATTTCAACCTCCGCTTTAACAAGACTTGGAAATGGATCCCAGAATTGGTAAGGCCGTCCCCAGAAAGTGCGTTTCTATATTATTTACGAGCACTGAATAGTGATGTTGTTGTCATGATTTAATCCATGTGGAAAGTTGTTATCCCTGATGCTTACGAAGTTTCCGCATGAACCAAAAATTGCTTGATTCAAGCAGGTAAAATTTCTCCTAGGTTTCCCATTCATATTTTTACAGAGCTTGCAGGACAATAGCCAGTCATTACCCCAATTTTGACAGTTTCTATTCCAGCAACCACGCATATGTCCAATCCCTCAAATGATCTAGTTGAGGTGAAGTCGTTGTTACAAAATTTTGGGAATGAACTCGTAGCAATGAAGAGGCAGTTGTCCTAATATACTCGCCCTTTCCAATCCCAGTATCAAACAAATCATCCTCCATTTTAAGGAAATAGTCAGCCACAAAGCTAAGCCATAACCCAAGCTACAAATGTGAAGCCTTTGAATTTTCAGAACCCTTCTATTGTCAACTCGTCTAGAGCCATAGTTCCAGTTCAGAATAACCTCATCCAAGACTATGAATGGTGTTACCCTTGCTCTCAGCCCCATAATCAGAATCTCTTCCCAAATGGATTTTTAAGTCAAGCTCTTATGGTCCAAAGTATATCTGCTCTACCTGAATCATCTGCTGAGCCATCCACTTCTGGAAGTAAAGACCAACCTCCTAGGGAAACAACACTAGTAAATTGGAAAGCAGAAGATTTTTGTGGTTTAAATGACGATGTCTCCACTGTAGCATCTAACACACGTTCCAAGAAGAGGGAAATATATCCACAGTCCTCCAATACTGATCAGACATCAACTTCTCAGTCCCCAACACAAGTACCAGATGGTAAAGACATGAAAAATAAATCACCAGAAAAATATGCTAATCATTCTACAAAGAAAGATGGAACTTCAAGTATCACAATGCCTAATAAGCATTATCTAAAGGAGGACCCTAGTGCCCCAAAAGGCATTAGCAAAGTGGGAGAAATCCCATTCAGCATTGTAGAGAAAATGAAGAAGACCAATTTGAGTGTCACAATGTGGGATGCACTCTTGATTCCTTCTCAAAGGAACTTGCTATGAGAGGCTTTGAATAGTTTTGGCACTACTAACCGATCATCAAATTAGGAAGTAGTAGTGGAAACCAGCTTGTTCCAACCCAAGAAAAAAGTACACACCAAGACCAATAATCCTGCACCATTCTATATCTCGTTGATTATTGGTGAGAATTTGGTGCACAATTGTATGATCAATTATGGAGCCAGCAGCTCCATAATGCCTAAGCAGGTCACAAACATACTTCAGATTCCATATACTCCAATTACAAGAAGGGTTGTTCAACTTGACGGTACTGTAGTCCAAAGTGTGGGGGTCATTAAAGGGCTCCAACTTACCATCCACACTTGTCCTAGCTTGACGGTTACACAAGAAATATATGTCATTGACCTTCCTCCCCTCTTTGCCATTTGTTTATCATGATATTTCACCACAAAAATGGGTGGTTATTTTTCATCAAATTGGTCACATATGATCTTGAGAACTCGTTATGGGACAAAGGTAACTATAAGGGTAGAACCAATCTTTCACAATCACGTGGAACCTTACACATCCAAACCTATAGAAGCTAATTACACCATTTTTTATCATGAAAATGAGGATGCAGATCATGAACCAACTACTCTTGTGGAAGAGGTTCCTGATACAGTGCTTGATGAGGTAAGTATAGACCATCAATATGACCTATATGCTGATTTATTGGCTAATGAAGAATTTGGTATGTTGTTCTTGGAAGAGACTAGATTAGGTACGTATTGCATTCATGAGGAAGATGCCATCATACCTCAGCTGGTTAAAGCATCAAGTGATATAAATGGACTGTGATAGATGTTCTTTATGAAGTAAAACTGGATCTGGTGTAGGGGTTATGTTAATTTCTCTAGGAGGGAACAAATATTTCTCATCCTTTCGATTGCATTTTAGTTGCACTAATAATGTCGCTGAGTACGAAGCTCTTATACAAGGAATTCAACTGGCTCAACAAAGAGGGATCAAATCCCTTATCATTTTTGGTGATAGATAATTGGTGGTTCATCAAGTAACAGCCTGCAATACCTCAAAAAATTATCTATTAAGATCATATAAGAATCGTGTTTGGGACCTAATTGAGGATTTCAAAGCTTTCAGAATTCATGCGGTTCCTAGAAATCAAAATCAAGATGCTGACAGGATTGCTACTATCAGATCCCAATATGATGTACCTGTGGACATCATGAAGGAAGGGAAACAAAAAGTCAAAATGGTTGTCCATCCCATAGTATCGGATAATGTAAGTAGTTGGCAGGTTTTTGATAGTGATGAACAGATTGTTCTTTTTCTACAACAGGAAGCAGAGTTCACTGCCAAACATCAAAGTAAATTGCGGGAATCTTATGGTGACCAATACATTCAGTTGAAAGGAAAAAAAATTGCCAAAAGGCCTAGTTACATTGGAATCTATTTTCAATTCAGATGATCAAGCAAAGAAAAGTACAAACATGGTGGTCAAGTAGGAAGATTTTGAATAAGTTGAGGTGGCAAGTGAGAAGTTTCTACAAATTGGTAAAGTATGCATTGCTGAGGAAAAGGAAGCCGTAACCAATTTATGTCGGGAGTATCATGATGTTTTCACATGGAGCTACAAAGACCTGCGTGGTTTTGACCCAGGCCTAGCTCAACACACAATTGAACTAGATCCTAACTCTAAGCCAGTTCATCAAAAACAAAGGCCAATCAATCCCAAGATTGAGCCATTAACAAGGAAAGAGCTAACTAATCTTATCGAGGCCTACATAATTTTCTAATCAAACATTCATCATGGGTAGCTAGTCTAGTGCTCGTAAGGAAAAAGAATGGTGAAATTCGATTGTGCATGGATTTCAGGGATCTTAACCATGCCTCATTAAAAGTTCACTACCCTCTTCCATCAATGGAACATGTCCTCCAGATAATAGCCAGAGCTCAAAGGTTTTCTCTGCTAGACGGCTATTCAGGGTACAATCAAATTCTGGTCAAAGAATCTGATCAATTCAAAACGGATTTCATTACTAAGTGAGGCAGGTATGCTTACAAAGAATGCCATTTGGATTGTCCAATACATGGGCTAATTTTCAAAGAGCCATGGACATGGCATTTAAAGGACTCATCAATGATATGATCTTGGTTTACCTCGATGATATAACTATCTATTCCAAACACACCGAAGATCATATTGCGCATCTAAGGAAACTTTTTTGTAAGTGTAGAGAGTTTGGGATCTCGCTTAACCCCCCAAAATGCATTTTTTCAATTCAAGAAGGCAAGTTATTGGGGCATATTGTTTCAGCTAAAGGCCTCTTAATTGACCCGACCAAGATTTAGTCAATTTTGTCTCTATCCCTTCCAAGTCACAAGAAAAGTCTCCAGAGTTTCTTGGGAACTATAAACTTTGTTTGGAGATTCATTCCCCAATTTGCAGTGTTAGCCAAGCCACTGATGACAATGCTTAAAAATAATATTCGTTTATCCTAGACAAAGGAAGGGAGAGAAATATTTGAGGCTATCAAAACTACTATTTCCCAAGCTCCTACACTGGTGAACCCCCAAATTGACAAAGATTTCATTCTCTATGCTTTTGCAGGTCATGAGAGTATTTCAGGTATCCTCACTCAGCAGAATGATGATCTAACGGAGCAACCAATTATCTTATTTAGTCAGTCTCTCAAGGAATATGAACTCAAGTATTCTTTCATTGAAAAATAGGTCTTTGCGGTCATTCGAGCTCTGAAGAAGTTCAGGCACATGTTGTCTAACAACAAGATACACTTGATGGTTTCTCATCCTAGCATTAAAGAATTTTTATTGAATAAGGAGATGAATGAGAAATGTGCTGGGTGGATTACGAAAGTAATGGAGTATGACGTGCACATTAAAGTTACTAAACTTGTCATGGGTAAGGGATTATGCTAGCAGTTGGCTGCAGACATGGAAATTAAGGATGATAAGGATGTTGCACTCTTTAATATTGATGAGGGAAGTGGTCAGGTTGATTGGTTAACCAAGATGGAAAATTTCCTTCTCTCAAGAGTATATCCCTCAAATATGGATAAGATGCAATGACGTACCTTCCATCTTTGATCTATTCCATATGTTGTGGTAGATGGAGTTCTATTCCAAAAAGATTTGAACGGAGTTCTTTTACGCTGCATCAAACCAGAGCAAGTGAACAAGATATTGGAGGAGTTCCACGATGGGCTGTCAAGAGGACATTACTCGGCAAAAACGACTACTACTAAGATCATGCGGGCTAGTTACTACTAGTAATACTTGCTCAAAGATTCTCATTTTTGCGTAATGAAATGTAAGGAGTGTGCTCTTTTTGCTAGAAAACATAAGCTACTAGCTCTCTCGTTGCATCCCGTTCAGGTGGATCAACCCTTTGTTCAATGGGGTTTGGATTTTATTGGTATGATCAACCCTCCATCCAGTAAAGGACATAAATGGGTCCTTACTACAATAGATTAGTTCACCCAATGGACAGAAGTGGTGGCCTTGAAGGAAAGAAATGAAAAAATTGTCCTTGAATTCTTGGAGAGTATCATGACAAGGTTTGGAGTTCCATTTACTGTTATCTCTGACAACACAATGGCATTCCTCGGGATGAAAATATGTGAATGGGCCATCAAGAATGGGGTCTATCTCAAGACTTCATCTAACTACTACCCATAGGGAAATGGATTGGTTGAATCGAGCAATAAGAACTTGGTAAGGATCATTAAGCGCACAATGGAGGCTAACAAAAGAACCTAGAATACCCAGCTTAAATTTTCTTTGTGGGTAGATCGAATAACACCTAAAAAGGCCATTGGGGTTTCACCTTTCATTCTCGTGTATGGAAGAGAAGAAAAGCTGTCACTTTCCTTGGAAATGCCTTCCTTAGATTTGGCTTATCGGCTTGAAGTCATGGAGGATGAGGCTTTAACAGTGAGGTTTTCAAAACTCATGGAACTAGAGGAGGTTTGAAACACTGTCATGGATACATTGACAGAACATCAAGCTCAAGTTAAGAAATCCTTTGACAAGAAATCCTCTAATAGGTCGTTCAAGGAAGGGGATTTGGTACTTAAATGGGATGAAGACCAGGCTAAACCAGGTAGGCATGCTAAGTTTGATGACCTCTAGAGTGGGCCCTAAATTATTACAAGTTTCAAAGAGGAGAATTCTTTTTGCCTATCTAGACTGAATGGAGAAGAATTGCCCATTCATGTGAATGGGATACACCTCAAAGATTGCTTTTGAGGAGGTTCCACCTTGTACAGTTTTCCTGTTTTTCCTCCAAGTGCTTTGCACATTGTTTTGTTTGTCTTTTCTTTTGCTTTCTTTTTTTTTTTGGTTTTGGTTTTGGTTTTTTAGACTCCTTTGCCCCATGGATAATTTTAGTGGCGAGTATTCGTAATATGGAAAATATTCCATTTTTGAAAATTTTGAAAAGGTAAATTTTCTAGCGTTGGTCAGTGACATGTTCACCTAAAAATTACAGTTTAATTTTTTTTAGGGGTCGGCTTCGCCTACCCTTGAAACTATCCCCTATATAATCCTATATTATTCACCAGGTAGAACACTACTAGCTCACTCATACCACTTGGGGCATATGTATTATCAAGTATAGTAAACGTACGACAGGAGGGCAGAGGCTGCAGATGTGCGATAAAGAGTTTGTTGACACGTGACATGGAGAATTTGTTGACACGTGACAGGGAGAGTTTGTTGATGCACGACAGGAGTACGGAGGAAGTAGATGTGCAACGAAGAGTTTTTTTATGCGTGACACAGAGATTTTTTTGGTTGCGCAACTAGATTCAGACAACACCCTCGCTAACATGCGTCAAAAAGGTGGTTGATGCGCATCAACAAGGTTTTTGATGCACATCAGCGAGGTTCATTAATGTGCGTCAACCACCTTATTGACGTGCGACAGTAAATCTCTATCACACATCTGCAGCCTTCTGTTCCACCACTTAAAAATCAGGAAAAAAATTTACTGTCAGACCCCCAAAAAATTCACCTTCCTGCGAAACCGGTTCCGAGGATATTCACCAGGTATTTTCCACCTCTGATTTCTAAGAGGTCTCTTAAAATGAACCCTGCTTTGCCCAATGTTTTGATTTAAGGCTACTGGTCTAAAATATTAGTAGGCAAGCTTTCCCTGGAGATCACTAAAAATGTTAACCATTTAACCTACCCTGAAGAAGGCTATATGTCATACCAATGTTTTAAAGAAATTATCCCACAGTGAATTTTGCTAAAGCCAAGAGTCCGAAAAATTTTCAATTTTCAAACTTTGTGTTTTTCTCTTTCGAAGTTTTTAAAGCTTAGTTTCAGAATTGCATTTGAAATTTCTAAAGTTCGAATTTCTGAAAGTCCAAAAATTCAGACTTTCAGGTTTTCGGGTTTCGAAACTTTTCGACTCATTTCGTTTAAATCTGTCTCAGACTTCTGATGTCTGAAACTCTGAAAGTCTGAATTTTCAGATTTTGGGGTTTTGGGTTTTCGAAGTTCTCCAGGCTATTCTTAGGATTTTTTTGGCGAGGTTTTCCAAAGTCCGAATTTCTGAAAGTCTAAATTTTTGGACTTTCAAGTTTTCGGGTTTCAGACTTCTCATCACCATTACATCTTTCCTTCCCAATTTTTTCCAAAATCCCAAATTTTCAAAATTTTGGACTTTCGGGTTTAGGAGCTTTGGTTTTTCTGAGTGCAATTAATTTCCACCTACCTCTGTACAGATCGTAAATTAACCATTAATGTTGGGATTTCTATATAAACTCATATTTTTTACTTTTATTTTTTACCTGACACTGTCGCACTTTCGCTCTGACATTCACTTTCATACTTTGCGGCGTCTTTTTCAAGGTATGTTGTTTTTTGGTTTTATTTTCTTTTAGTTTAGGTCTTTTTCCCTCCTCCTCTCCAATTTTTTTCTTTTTTTTTTTCCCTCTGTTTTTGCTTGCAGTGTCTTTCTTTTTCACCATGTTTCGTTGTGAGAGTTGTATCCAAGTTTTCAGGCATGTCCAGGGGATTTTTTAAGGCCCCTCATACTTCCTCCTATTTCTCAAAATCCAACTTGGATTTTTAACATTTTTGTTTGCAGTTCCTCTAGAGACCATTCGGGATTTCTTTTCAGAAAATTCATTTTGGGGAATTCCTTCAAAAGATCACAAGGTGGTTTTTCAGATAATCAGGTTTTTCAGAGATTTCACATTTCAGAATTTCAGAGAACTGCTGCTTCGGAAAACTGTTGCTTTCGGGTTTTCAAAACCATTGACTACAGGAAATTATTTCGGAGATTTATTTCGGATTTTTTCACTTCGGAGATTCCTTTCGGACTTTTGACTTCGGGAAACTATTTCAGAGATTTCAATTTCAGAATTTTAGAGAATTCAAGTTTCAGGTTTTCAGAGAATCGGAATTTCAGAGATTTCAATTTCAGGTTTTTGGAGCTTCAGGTTTCAGGTTTTTGGAATTTCTACAATGTTCACAGGTTTTGATGTCTACCTCCACCTCGAAGGGAAAAGAGAAGATGAAGTATACATTTCTTGGGGTTATTCCCCAATCCTGCCTGACCTCCGACTTAGGAAATATCAGAGACACTGATCTAGGACAGATTGATCTTCCCGAGTTCTGGGAAAGATTAAAAGCCCCGAACAAAAAGCCATGGATGCAGGCCATCTACGATAATGGTCTCTCCCTTGCTGCTGGTTTTCCCGCATCTGTGCATTGCCCAGAGTTTTTCCTAGCTGCAGCAGCCCACTACGAGGAGGACTCCATGTCGATAAGAGATAGTGATGACAAGGTGGTAATCTTTCTGGACCCAGATTTCTTTGAAGAATTGTTCAAACTTCCAGATGTTCAAGACTACGCCATAATGACACCTGAAATAGGAGCTGAGCACTGAGATAAAAAAGAAGAAGTATGCTCAAAGGTTGTGATGAAATCCTATCTGACCAAGAATTTCAACAAGTTGCCTAAAACTATACATCGGTCGGATTTCATTCAGGAAGTCAACGATCTTATTGTGCTCTTGAGCAGAGTTTCAGGTCTTCCTTCTGCAAAGGAATTCCAAGAATGGATGTTCTTATACATAGCAACTATCAAGAAGAATATCGAGTTTATTCGATGGGGTGAACATATTAGTAGCAACATTCGCTATCAGTTGGGCAAGGTGTCAGAAACCAAGAATTTCTATATGACATCTTTTCTAGTATATGCAGCTACTGCTATGGGGGATTTTATAGGGTTGAATACTAAGGGGGTTCGCAGTACATCCCAAATATATGATTTTTATCCCCAACTTACTCTGGACGAGGGGAGCAAGCACTTCCAAAGAATCAACGATGCTTTCTTTGTTGTTATCCTCTATCGTTTCGACAAAGAGCTATACAATCGAAGGGTTTCCGATGAGGCTTTCCAAGAAGTGCGAGAATGGGGAGCAGTCTATCTTCAGTTTCCCACATTCACCTACCTTCGGATTCTGGGTTTCATAGGCACCCCAAGCAAGTTGCCAAGGTGCCCCACTGAAAAATGGGTTCTTCTGGAGTTGGTTCGGTAGTTGTTGGATTACCATAAAATCCAAAATAAGTGTCACAAGGTGGGAATGCATTTCCCTGTTACAATTGGTAGGTATTCTTGCCCAACTATCCACAAGGAAAAGAATGTAGATGCAAAAATGGCTGAAGTAACCCTGCGGACTTTCCATCTGTGAACTAATTTTGACTATTGGGGTAAGTTCGGGGAGACAGGTAAGTTCAGTGCTCATGTGTCCCAATTAGAAGACATATGGATTCATTTTCGGGATGAGTACATTATACGGCAAAGGGATTATGAGAGGCTAACTCTTGATGAAGTGCGACAGTATGGATTGGCTGATGTGCCAAAGGACTTATAGGATAATGATGAGGTCCTAGATGCATCATACAGGGATGATGATGTTTCCAATCAACCACTGCCATGGGTTGATTGGTATGTGGAAGAATGCAACAATACCAAGGAAAGGGCGGGCCCCATTCTAAAAAGAACTTTCAGTTGGTTGACCACTTTGGGAATCTCACCCAAAGGGGAAAATCAACCTACAAATACAGGGTCTACATTAGCAGTAAACCAACCCACACCCACAAAAGGAAAGAGGTCAACTCAGAGGGTTCCTACCATTCCAAAGAAGATCTCATTTGTGGTTGGTGGCTCATCTCTTTCTAGGTCTGTTGTTCCCAGGGTTACAACATCTACAGTACTAGTCACTGAGGTGGTTGAAGTAAGTGATTCCCCTAGTGTCATTCAGGATCCATTCAATCTTCCCTTTCCTCCATTATCACTCCCAATATCAGTTCCCTCCACTTCTACCACCATTTCTTCCTTCCCATCTCCTTTTATGGCCCAGGTATTTTCATCACTTCCATTTTTATCAGCTGGGGAAAATATTGGGTCACCCATTTCCTCCTCACTTCCTTTGACACTCTCATTTTCTTCGATCTCAACCCCCAGTGTTGCTTTGTCAATTCCTATGGCTGTCCTCACACCCACACCTTCCATCATTGCCACCTCTACTCAGATATCAGCTGGCATTTCTAGTGATCTTTCTCTAACCGGTACTTCAGGTATCAGATCTGCTACTCTGTCTTCCTCAACTCTAGCCATACCAGAGTGGCTGTTTAGACAAACTCCTAAGAAAAAGAAAAAGGTTCCTCTAGGAGATGTGATAAATCTCAGTATATTGGAGTCCATGCCCAAAAGACAGGCCAAGAGGCTGAGAACCGTATCAAGTCTAACGGTTAATCCCTCAGGAGAATGTGTGATAGAAGTGGCTACCCCTGTTGAGGGGAAAAATAAAGAAACCGTCATAGCAGAAGACTACCAGATCTCGAAGTTCTCGTTAGGGAAGGTTACTCATGAAGGAGCCAAGCAGGATGTACACACTGCTCTTGGGGCCCTTTTGGAGAAATACGACAAAGACAAGGCCACCAAGGATGAGCTTAAGGCCAAGGTCGAACAGCTCACTGCACTGCTATGTAGAGTAACTCAGCCCACTCCATCCACTGACATCTCAACTACTATGGCCATGACGATTTCATCTACAATCGATGATATCTCTTATCATGAGCTCGAGAAGCTAGGCCAGAAAGGGAGAACAATGAATGGATGGATGGAAAGTATGTTGTAGGAGGCCAATCCTTTTATTAAGGAAGTGTTGAAATTTATATTGATTTACAAGTTGCAAAAGCTACTATCGCTAAAATGGATAAATCCTTCTCCAAAGATAATAATAACTTTAACTTAAATTTGGCAACATGGAGTGACATTAGAGGAGAAGATTTTTATTTACTTATGTGGGAAGAGGTAATTGATGATGCCTCCAAATTGTTTGAATATCAAAAGGCCATGGAATTCCGGTGTCAGGTGCTGTAGGATCTGATTAAGAAATTGGAGGATAAGCGGGTGGAGATTACATATGCCCTCAATGATATCTCGGAGGAGTTTGACAATGCCCACTACAAGTTCTTCAATGAGAATATTGACGCTCTTCCAAAGGACCAGATTAGAGAAAATTTCAAAGATTTGGTAAAGCGTGACGATGATGCTGCAAAGAATTTTAATAATGACTCCATTGATCAACTTGTTCTATGTTAGAATTTCATAGGGAGACTAAAGAAGGTCGTAAGTAAGCTTCGAAGGTTGTCGGCTAGGATCATGAAAGAAATTGAAACAGCAGACGTAGTGAATCACTACGTGTGTGGACCTGGAGACGAAGAGACTTAGGGTATTGTTAAGCACTTTTTCGAGTACAGGCATCGAATGGTTGTTTGGGAGGAGGGACAACAAAAGCTTATAGAGGAAGGAGATGCAGGTGGATCAGGCCAAAGCTGAGCGGCCATGAAAGGACAGGTTCAAGCTCCAGAATCAGTCAAAGTTGCAAGGTTGACTTGGTCAACTTTTTCCAAAAAATTTGCTATTTTATGGGAGCTTGTTCCCTTTTATTTATGACATTACTATTTTTAGTTAATGTTAGTTAAGGGCCCAGCTGTAATGGCTCAGCCTAGGAACTTATAAATAGTGGAATGCTTCCATTATTTAAGAGATATACATTTTTTGAGAGATATATAGTGAAGTTGCTTTTCAAGCTTGGAAGAGTGCTTTGCAGAGATTTGTTGAAACCTTTTAATTATATTCAGAGTTTCCTTGCACATGAAGATCTATTCTATTGTGTTGAATGATTAGTCATTGTATGCTTTGTGAATGGGATTCCTTGGCATTATTGATTAATTTACCTTTATTTTAGATTATTTGTTTCATACTATGGAAAGAATAGTGTGATTATCTTTCGTCAGCTGTGAGAGACTATTTTCCCTTCTGTCGATTATAAGTTACATTATTATTGTCACTTGAGTGAATGTTGGACACGTGTTTGTGATTATCCTCTTGATAAATTATTTTTGTATCAAATCAAAGCTAATCTTTCTATTATGTATGCTTAAGGTTTAACAGAGGAACGTCTACCATTAGTTTGTGGTATTTTGTACCCTTCCTAGTTGCTAAAGGTGAAGGTGGTGAATAATGCAAACTTTTTTCCCACATTAACCCTTCCTGTTATTTAATATTTCCAAAATAGGTGCATCACCACTTCTAATATAGGTTTTATTTCCTTGCAGCTCTCTTTCCCTAACCTTATGAAATGTTAGCATAAAATTAGTTAGTCTTTCTTTATGCATTAGAGGTAGTGTGTGTTTAGTTTAGGAAGAGGAAGCCAGCCTTCTCCAGAGGTTCACCTCGAGCCCAAGTCCCACAACTTGAGAGGTGATCCCATGTGTCCCAATCACACCGAATGTTGTGATTAATTTTCAGGCCATTCGGGGGGTGCAGTGATTTGGTGACAACAGTTAGCATTAATTTAGAAAAAACCTACATATTAGAATCATAAACATGTATAAAACCTGCAAGGAATTGAAAATTAATGTTGAAAATTACAGAAAAATTGAGAAATTTTAAAATAAAAGGCCCACAAAATGCTAGCGCATACATAGTAACCCTAGCACAAGGAATGGTACACATGTGCAGACATCAGAATTGCAAAGCAAAACGTAGGTGTATGGAATGATATACATACGTGTGAAAGAAAATTTGTTGCGTAACACAGACGCGTGCAATGAAACTTAGGCGCAGACAGTGATACACAGGCATGTACATGTAAATTTTATATGAAACTCAAGCACATTCAATAAAACGCAAGCACTGAAAATTATATGTAAGCATATATAGATGGATGCAAACGTGTACAAATGAACACATGCACATGCAAATAGACTTCCAATGTAACATAGGTGCGTGCAATGAAATGCAGGCATAGACAGTGATACACAGGTGCGTACAGATGAATGCAGGCACATGTAAGAAGAGTTTCAGTTTAGCGCAGACATGCACAATGAAACCCAAGTGTAGATAGTGATACACAAGCATATACACATGAACACATGCACAGGGAACCTGTTTTCACACATAAAAAATGTCAAAACCAAGCCAAAAACAACATAAAGCTCATATTTTTCTCATCAAGACTAAAATTTCACAACATTTTGCCTCCTTAATATCCATAAAGAACACTCAATATTATCAAACATCATTAAACATGCTTAAACACAAAATAATTTTAAAAATTGAAATAGAGAGCATGTAAAAATGAAGTTTAAACTAAGATAACATAAGTAATGTGCATGAGACAAAGGGGTGTCCCACCAGGCATGCCATATGTATGCATGTATTAGATTAACAATAAGCCATGGAATGAACCTAACACCAAGTAGATTCTAGCTTAGCCTAATCTAAACAAAAAACCATGACAAAACGTAAAGGAAAGATGATCTAACTATGCATAAAACATTAAATCAAACATCAAATGCAAACCTCCTTTGATTTTTGGATGTTCTTTTAAATTGTAGATATTTCCTTTGTGAACCAAACACAACCATGCACGATCAAGGAATTTCTTCAAGGAAGAGGAAGAGATCTCATCAATATGGCTTGATTGCCATTTTCGGTTCTTCTCTTACTACTCTTGGCCAAGTAGAAAGGGGGTTTGAAAAAGCTCTCCAATAACATGAAAATTCTCTTATCAAGTTCAAATGTCTTAGAAGGACATGGTATAAGTTGAAACATGGTGTACTATGTTCTTTATATAGCTTTCCAGTTTTGGAGAAGCTTGCATCTAAGTGAATGTGGGATAAAGGGAATGTAGAACTAGAAAGGGATAAGTATGATTAGAAGAGGTTAATTAGATATTAGAAACTTATGGGAGTTGGGGGGTGATTTAATTAATCAACTATGATTATTTAATGGGCCAGATTAAGCTTATAGAAGCCATTTGGAGATGATTTAAGGGAATATTAGAAAAATTTGAAGGGTTTGGGAGAGGAATTTAACCAATAAAAAGGTTTATTGATTAAATAGGAGATTGAAAGGCTTAATTAATAAAAAAATGGTTAATTAATTAATTAAAAGAGGATTATAACTAATGAAGCGACGTTAATTGGCATCCAGGATTAAGTATGAAACTAGTTAACTAACGAAGTGTCATTAATTGATCGAGACAGAAGATAATGTTAGGTAATTAGCGAGAACACACTAATTATAATGAAATGAAGAGAAAGAGGATAATTAGTGCAATTTCAGTATTAAAATTGTGTAGTCAAATTTAGATGTCTACACATAGTGTTCTAGTTAAAAACCCAAATCTATTGCACATGTACATTCATGCTTCTCTTTCACTAGCTATCCATTGTATGGGAAGATGACCTGATTTTTTAATCATCAAATCAACCATATCAAAGTCACTAGACACTACCTAATGTACCTTTGGTAGTTCATCTTTATCCAATATTATAGTGTTTCCCCTTCTGTCACATTATTAGTTACATAAACATTGATTACCTCAAAAGAGCGGTTTTCAATGTTAAACAACACCTAAAGGCTACGATTGGCTAGGTCACATCCATGAATAACACAATGATCCCTCCATTTAAGAGAGATGAAAGTGTTAACTCTACCACAACCAGGTTCATGATTGCTAATTAGATCCAAACTATTAGGCCAAATAACATTAGAGGTTGTTGAAAGCAAAAAACATGCCACCTCAACTTCTTGTAGACAAAAAATGTCTATGGAAAACATCTCTGAAATCTCACACAATGTATTTGCAAGGGAAGCTAATGAGACACTATACATTCCATGAGAAGAAATTCATACGTCACCTATGTTAAAAGTTATATCCTCCAAAATCAAGTTGTCAAGGGCTTTGTAACTATTATGCAAAAAATAATATTGGTTAGACTTCAAAAAATCATTAAGCTTAAAATGCCATATGGATTTGGGAAGAAATTTTCCTTCTTCAGACTAGCGAGGAGAACTTTAAGATCATCTAGTCCCATATTTTCAAGGAGAACCCAATTTGAGACTTGATTGCAAGTATTGAAACTTAACTTGGATGTCAAATTGAGGAATAGAGAGAACACTAATAGCTAACAACATGCTAAGAGGCTTGAATTTTTTAACCTCTAGAGATGTTTTCATTTGAGCTTGCACTTTTTCAAGTGGGGAAGTGACAAACACTAAAGGTTGACATGAGCCTTATAAAGTAGGAGTTGAATTAGTATGCTACTTAACATTTTTAGCATTGGAAACACCCATAAAAGGGAGTGTTGCTTATACCTCTGTTATGACTATTTTTACGACCACCAAATGTGGCCCAACCATCATCGACATTTATCTAAGGAACCTTAGTAGCGGGCTTGGAAATGATCTTGTTGCATGTGGCTAGTCGTAGGAGTTCACAAATCTTATTTTAGAAGATTGACATTTGAAACATCTATTAGGCAGATTGATGTAAAGTACCCTGTGAGTATATCAAGACTCACCAACTTAAATGTTGTCATCATAATAAATCATAATTGCAATATCTAATGTTCAATAAATACTAAGCATGCAAAAATAATCCCATAGTTATAAAAAACACGGTTTAAAGACACAAGGCCGGACACCAAACAATAACGACGACACATAAAAACCCTAGGCACTCTCCCCACAATTGTGTTTAGAAAATAAATTTAATCATGTTAGACACGAGCTTCCAATAAACAAAGACCAAAATAACATCTTTTAAATATTATATTCTTAAAATTGCGAGCTTCCAATAAACAAAGACCAAAATAACATCTTCTAAAAAAATATGGAGTGTGTGCTTCGCTTCTTTCATTCCTACTTCTACTTCTAATCTACAAATCTACACTGTGTGCGTTGCTTCTTTTATTCCTACTTCTACTTCTAATCTAGAGGAGCATGGGAGACTCATACTAATAGACAAATTTCTGGGTTTGAATATGTCAAAAGGTAGGTCACCACAACCTTATGTGGTATTTGTGGAGTTTAAACCTTGGGTGATAAACTTTGAATACTCTAATCTTAATTCGAATACAACTCATCTGAGTTAGTAAGCCCCTTTCAATTTTATTTTTTGTGGTAATTTGAAATACCTACTAAGTAGAGTTTCAATTGTTTAAGAAAAAGTAATTGCGTGTCATTGGCGGGTTGACAGATGGGAATGGCTGAGTCGCTGACCCACATAATAACGTAGGCAGTACGAATTAAAAAAATATTATTGAAAACTAAGAAGAAAAATGCTAAGAAAATAAAGCGGTCTAATTTTTTCCGTTCTACGTATTCTTAGGTATTAGGTACAACCACCAAATGCTATCTGACAGTTAAGAGTGTAGACTGCCAGTGCCAGCGTTGTTGTGAAAATGGAATGTTTGCCTTCACAAAGATTTAATTGGTAGTGGAGGAAGTGCTTTTACGTAATGAAAAACAGAGAGGCGCTCAGAAAAAGAAATGACAGAACTACAAGTGCCCCTAAATTGTTGGAATAATGAAATCCATACAAATAATGAAACGCATCTCTCTCGTACAGGTGCTTCATGCAATTGTGTTATGATTCAAGTCTGTCTTGGTTATGGTCACATTTACATATGCTGATTGCTTGATATGGAAGATACACACTTTGTTTTTCGATTTTTCCATGAAATGAACAGGTACATTATGGACTGCAAGTGCGCATATAATCACAGCAGTGATAGGAGCAGGAGTTTTATCATTGGCATGGAGTGTTGCACAGTTGGGATGGGTTGCAGGCCCTGCAGTCATGATTGTTTTTGCTCTCATAACATACTATTCCTCATCTCTGCTAGCAGATTGTTACAAGTTTCCTGATCCAGTCACCGGACCCAACAGGAATTATACATACAGCGATGCTGTGAAAGTGAATCTGGGTTTTCAATCTCGCCATCCTCCCATTCAATTTTTTGATTGTGTATAAATTGATGGCATTTGTCATCATACTAAGGTATGATAAATAATAAATTTATGTTTGTTTTGTAGGTGACAGGAAAGCAAGGCTGTGTGCACTTGTGCAATATGTGTGCATGTACGGAATAGGGATTGCTTATACAATCACTGCTTCCATTAGTATAAAGTAAGTTCCCCGCACCATTTTGAAGGTTGTAAAGCTGTTTTGTGCTCGAAAATTGAACAGTTATTGCACACAATGTCAACCAGAGCCTACTTCACTACCCAAATAATTTGGGCTTTAACCTGGCTATTTTTTTTAATAGAGTTTGTATACAGGTTTTTGTTATCCATGTTAACTAGAATTGAATCCCAATAACAAAATAACCCAAATGTTTCTTATGCTCTTCTAGCCTACTGCAAATGGCCAGCTAAATGAACAAATAAACATTGAAAAATGAGAAACTAATTCCATGATCTTATAGCCATTTCAACATCTGTCAATGATAGTTCCCTTTCAACATCTGTCACCCTGAGCCTTCCATCGAGATGGACTTCAGTCGAATAAGTCTCATGTTAGGATGTTTCACAAATTTTATACTGTGGATGTCATCTGGTGACACTGAGAATATGGGCGAAATGAGCTGGATTGTTTGTTATTTATCAAGTCTCAGTTCAATGAATTTGGGAAATATACATCTTTGTACCTGTTAATATTTGAATGATGGGTCATTGTTTTGTATGACAATATTTACAATCCAGTAGTTATTACGCAATTGAGAAACCCCTAAAATTGTATCCTCCCCAAAATCTTAGAATCCCCTGTTTCTCTGCTCAAATCCTTTCCTGTCTTTTTTTTTTATTCTTGTTTTTTCCTTTTTGACATTTCTGGTAACAGAGACTGTTAGTATGGATTCTCTATTTGCTTGTCCGACTTGGTGATATTCCGAAATATAATTTTTGACTGCCCATTTCTGCATTAGAATGACGTTATTATTTTCAGCAGAACTCAAGTGATGAAAGTTTGCGTGCTTTCCAAACCTAATCTAACTGGATCTTAATATTGCAGAGCAATCAGGCAGTCAGATTGCTATCACAAGAATGGACATGACTATCCATGCCACTTCTCAGACTACAACTTCATGATTGTTTTTGGAATGGCACAAATTATCTTATCTCAAATACCGAACTTTCATAAAGTCTGGGGCCTTTCAATAATTGCAGCTGTAATGTCCATCTCCTATGCAACAATAGGATTGGGTCTTTCCATTGCAAAAGTAGTTGGTATTCTTGTACCCTATTCTCTTTCAGTTTTATGAAAAAGTTTTCAATGGATACTCTTAATTCTGTTCCAGCCTATATGACTAGGTTATCGTTGTTCAAATCCTATGTAATGCAATGTAATCCTTAACCTTGCTCATACATAATATTATATTTTCTCTTACCCTAAACTCCTTATGAGATTCAATTTTTTGGATTTTGTAGAAAATGGAAAGTTTTATGGAAATATTGGTGGAATCACCACGAGTACTAGGATATCCACATCACAGAAAGTTTGGCAGGTTCTCCAAGCTGTTGGTGACATAGCTTTTGCTTATCCATACTCTGTTATTGTTATAGAGATTGAGGTATGGAAAATATGAGTATACTAATGCTTTATGCTAAGACCTGTTTTATACCATAATCTGATTTGCACAAGTGATTGTGAATGAGTCATATAATCATGCAGAATACATTGAAATCTCAACCTCCCGAAAACCAAACTATGAAGAAAGCATCCTTGTTTTCTGTAGCAATGACAACTTTCTTCTATATGCTTTGCGGTTTCTTTGGGTATGCAGCGTTTGGTGAGAATGCTCCTGGAAACCTCTTGACAGGTTTTGGTTTCTATGAGCCTTACTGGCTGATTGACTTTGCCAATGCATGTATTGTGCTTCACCTTGTGGGAGCATACCAGGTAAGAGATTCCCACCCATTTTTTCTCAATCCTCAATGCTCATCAAATAACAATTGCAAAACGATTTAAGCCTTGATGACAGAACCCCCATACATGAAAAGCCATTGCCATAACATCTTTTATGCCTGCAGGTATTCTGTCAACCCCTGTTTGCTTTCGTTGAAAATTGGTTTTTCAACAAATGGCCAAATAATAGAATTGTGAATTATGAGTATGGCCTACCCATTTCCCTGTTTGGGTTGGAGAATGTTAAGCTATTCAGATTGTTTTGGAGAACTGCATTTGTGGCCTCAACTACTGGTTTTGCCATTTTGTTTCCATTCTTCAATGAGGTTCTTGGACTTCTGGGTGCTGCTAGCTTTTGGCCATTGGCAGTGTACTTCCCAGTGGGGATGTATACTGTACAGAATAAACTCCAATATTGGACAATTAAGTGGGTTCTTTTGCAAGCCTTCAGTTCCATTTGTCTTCTCGTCTCAGTGGCATCTGCTGTGGGATCCATAGAAGGCCTTGTGAAAGGTTAATAACGGTCACTACATAATGGACACATAAGGACTCTAGTACTTTGTAAATATTTTTTTTTAATTGTATAGTATATTTTCCATCATTAAGGAAGTAAATCTGCCATTCAAACTGTTTAATGTAAATGTAGTAATTTGAAAGTGCAGAAATGTTCACACGCATTAAAGGAATTGAGGTAAATCAAACCTAAAAAATTTGACCCTACCTACTTGGTGATTTTTTAAGGACCATAATGAACTGATTGAACTTTGTGCCCTGAATCTTCCTTTAGGGAGATGTAACGAGACTAAATCACTGCCTCGGAATGTGCTTGTTCTGATATAAACCATGTCGGTATTCATATTTTTATTGAATTTTAATCTGACCTCTTACACCTATTCACCTTCGAATGCATTTTACAAACATAGAATCCTTTAATTATATATGATCTCATTTCGTTGCAGAGCTTGTTCCTAAATATATGGTATCGGTGTTGATGCCTAATGAATCCCTAGACCGGAACCTGAGTCATGTCCCCGAGGGTTTTAAAAATCGGAACTTGCCAAGGGTTGGACCGGAACCGAACTGGTTTAAAATTTATGAACCGGTGTACTAAAAAATACATAAAATATTTAAATTTTAATGAAAACAAGAAATTTTAAAGATTCGATTACAAACAATTAGAGACAAAATATGCAAAGTTTTCTCATGCATATACTGTGTAAGGGTAAATATAGCAAAACGGCACCGAGTGCACTACATATCCGAAACAAAATACATAAACAATGAAGCTCTAAATGGTGTATAGAGTCCAAAAAACAATATGCTACAAGCTACTACATGTTTGATATCAATCATGAAACTCAACACCACTGCTGAAAATGGGATCCTCATCCTCATCAATATCATCATGTTCCTTTGGCGCAAACATATTAAACTCCTCAGGGACATCTACAATAGTTGTAGTAGCACAGCTAGTGTTTGTCATGTTTGGTGCTACTAGTGGTTCATCATCCAAAGTCATCCACCCCAATTCATCATGATCAAACTCTGTCAGGTGACTCTCCTCTATCCATTATGAGGTTGGATCATTATAATCCAAGACAATGGGGTATGTATTAGGTATCCTTTTCAGTAATTGATTGTGCTTTAGCTGAAGGTTGTATTACACAAAGACGAGATCATTTGACTGTTGTTGTTCCAAACAGGGTTTATATAACATCATGTTAGGGTTAGGGTTGCAAAAAGTAACTTAAAAGTTAAAATTAGAAAAAGAAAAAGTTTTAAGGAAAACCCTGCCCCTCAACTAGTTCAGATTGGTCTAGTACGGAAGTGACTAGTTTGACTAGTTTAGTATGGAACCGGACAGTTCAGTACTGAACCAATATTGAATCGGTCGGTTCGATTTTTCCAACGGTTTTCAAACAAATTTAATGAATCGGTCAAACTGATTGAACCGAACTAGAACCATAATGGTTTTTAAAACACTACATTGAACTATGCAACCATAGTTGTACAAAAGAACGTGACCCCCAAATCTCATTCATTGAAACATCAAATTTTTAACAATCTTGATTTTGACTGGCTATATGTCATGAGTCCAATCCCTGAAAGCTACTACTATAACCTACCTTTCCTAGGTAATCTTGGCCCTGATTTTGGAGGACCTTGGGGGCACAAGTCTTGGACCACCGACCTCAAACTGTGGAACACTTAGCTGATGCCTAAGGGTCTGTTGGACACACTTTTTTGTATTCTTTTCTTTTAACCTATTTGTTTGATATTCGTTGCCCAGTCATCTATCCAACTTCTTTGTTTCAACGAGATTGTCATGTCATGATCTAAAGCCCTATGTCAAATTATTTACGGTGTGAGATTTTCCAGTGCAAAACAATTAGGCCATACATTCATTGAAATTGCACTGAAGTTGTACCATGCAAGAATTTAGTTGGTCTATGCACTTACTTTTTACCTCGCTCTCAAATTTATCTATGGTTTTCTATAAATTTGGGGGGAATGTTTTTTTTGATAATTTTTGAGTTGCCAAAAGTCTAGTTTGACAAGGCTATGATATGGCAAATCTTGTCAAAATTGATGCATTTTACTGGTAGAGGGGAAAAACAATAAACAAACAATTGAAGAAAGAACGTCTTACAAGGGATTTGCCCTTATTCAAGAAGGGGACTCATGAAGGTAACGATTTTTATAACATATGTGAAAAAGTAAGAGGAGAGACAGAAGAGAAACACATTTGGGCACAATACTAGGGCACAAAATGTTGCAGCCTGCGGTGGCCATGGTAGTGGCCACTGCATCTTTTGAAAAGAGTGTTCTTAAGGCTACTGATATAAGAGCCAAGCCAGATCAGCGTATAGAATCGAAAGGTAGATCATCTAACTTTGAAACTAAGCTCTATAATTTTGAAGTTTTAGCAACATTTGTTGGCTTACCTTCTCAATCCTATTTTGTTAAAAAGCCGAATATGTAAAATTGTTTGGTGGTCTACATAATTATATGGATGTTATTTGGGGTTTAAAATTTAATATGCATGTCAAATTTAGAATTTTTACAATCAAATTTAATATAAATTTCAATCAAATCATAATCAAATGTGGAATTTTTACAAATTTTTTAATATCAAGAAAATCATCGTTTATTATTCAGTACCTTTAAATACACTTTTATGACATAACCTTGCTTTCTAGAATCTAAATTGTCAAAAAAACTAGTATTATTTTTAACATATTTTCATAAATTCAATTATGATCTATATCATTAAATGTGTTCTTTTTTGTTCATGATTTATTTTACACTAATAAATATTTTTGTATCCGCCTACAAAGCACTAATGGATGATGTTGTTATGAACAAATAAATATTTTTCTACATGTAAATCCTTATCGCAAATGAATTAATCAATTCATAATAGTTACTGTTATTTGTTTACAACTGAATTCAAATTTTGATTTAATAAAGTACAATTATTAGCACTGTAATACATTTATTAAATTAATCTATATGCCTACTGGCCTCTCACAAGCACCAATGAATGCTTTTGCTAGTAAATATTGAGTTAAACTTTATATGGATGTTGGTGTTCTTTTGTAATATTCTCTCATAATTATGTGAATTTTATTTAATTATGGATAATAGATTGGACTAATCAATTTCATAGTTTTTCACATATTCATTTTCTTCCCCAAAAAATATTGTTGCACTAATCAATTTTAAGATCCATAAACATCATTAAAGTTTATGAGAATATAAAAACTGAATTTCAAATTACAATTTAAAAACAAATTTGAAAAAAAATAATAGAAATGACTCATTCCGTGTAAAATTGCAATTATGCACAAAATGAGTTCTATTTCCAACTTTGAGGCTAAGGTTAATCTTCTAATTTTACCTTTCTTGCACAATCCCAAATCCAATACATATATTTTAATAGTATTTTATAATTATGGCTGAAACTACTTGACTAAAAAGATTCGCTTTACCAAATGTTAAATTAAGTGGATAAACATTGGTAAATAAATTACCTTTGAAGTTGTGTTTAGTTTACCGTGTTATAAGTATGCGCGGTGTGAACTTTGAATACGGTAAATGTTAAGGGAAGTTTCGTGGGAAGTCCACGTGGCCATTTGTACCTGCGATCCGTGATGTCATCATATTCATGTTGTCTGCGGAACCCAGCGGGCCACATCAGATTATAGCTTACTGTCAAATATTAAAAAAATCAGTTTCAATAAACGCGAAAGTCCAACAAATTACGTCTTCCTCCCGTTACCCGTACTCATCGAACATTTTTTTTCACCCCTTCAACTTCGAATCATTTCGAGACTGAGCAATGATGGCGATGCCAGTTTAATCAATTCCGCGGATATTTGTTTTTGTTTTCGTTTTCGAGTCGGTGGAACGTGGAAGACTGGAAGTCGTTGCTGTGGTTGTCGCGGTGAATATTTTTCTATTCGCTACCTAGGTAAGGTATCGCCATTCAAGCTTTGGCTGCATCTGACTCACTGTACGCGCTAAATTACCATTTATTTCGATATTTGGGGGACTCCCGTTTGCTTTGTGGCCCTCTGGAGTCGGAATTGTAACAAAGCTCCATGGAATTCACAGCGAATTTGTTTTGGGCCGTAGTGGCATTTGCGCTCATTTTGCGGATTAATTGCTGTCCAGAAGATGAAATGAAATCTCTATTGCAGTTCAAAGGAGGTCTTCACGACCCCTTCGGAAGACTGGGTACGTGAAATATTGCATGTATGTCGAGCCCAAATCTAATATCCAATTCTTATTTGTAAGAAATCAAACAAATAAAAAATTAAAATCAATTACAAATCAAAATCAATAAATCTAAAAAAGAAATCAATCTAAACTAATTACAAATCATAATTAATGGATGTTTCTATTTTATCAATGAGATATGCGTATATTTATATTTCATTAATAAAATATTGAGATAATTTTATTATTTTCATTTTATTTACTTTCCAAAGTTTTCATTTTCATTTATTACGCCGAAAGTGTTATCCCTATGGGAAAAGGCTTTGTGGATATTCATGGGACTGTGTCAAATTTGACGGCTTAAATGACAGTTTTGTTATTTTTAACAATTTTGTTTTTGTTATTTTTAACAATTTTACTTTTCTGATTTTGCATGTTGTTTTGGCTTTACTATTTTTAAATTTTATTTTATAACTTTTGCATGCATTAACCTTTAAATATTGGTCACCAACACTATAATTTCATTCTTCAGGGTCTCCAAGTTCCAATCAATCCCCTGCGTTAAATTGAATTCTGCAGGTATGCATTTTAATTCTATTTATACTTGTATGTACCAGTAGAACTATATTTCTTAGCCTCCTCTTATGACGAGTTCTATAGCTTTGGTTATTGGTCAATGAGGTTATGTTTTGTGTTGTCCCTGTTTAGCTTTTGAGTCATTTTTACCATATCTCCTCATGCTTCAAACACGAATACCTTAAGCTATAAGATCTGATGATGGACCTTGAATGACCTTTTTTCTTCTGCAACTTTTTAATTCATTTTCTATATTGCACCATTCAAGTGTCATGGAAATTGTAACGAAGACCTGTTCTTTCTTGTAAATGGTTAAATTTACAAGATGATATTTTCTCAACTACCCTACATAGACTTAGCCCTTGATCAAGTGTCCTCTAACGTGTGTACTGTTGGATTGCCTCCTCTTTATTTCTTGCATTAATTCTTCTTACCAGTAGTTGTTTCTTACCCCTGTTAGGCTTTCCTTTGTCCTACACTTTTCTATTCTAAATTAATTTGTCAGCTAGGGTTAAGTTGGTGTTGATAAATTTAATTGCGAAGAGGGTAGGAAGAATTGTTGGCATTGCTTCTGTATTGCAATTCGCGTATTCTTTATAATTATACAAAGATTAGAATACCCCAGATTAGTAAAAAGCAATAAGAGTCAATGAAACACAATAGTTGAAAATACCTACAACATCACAGAAAATCAAATTTTGAATTGGCTATCAAAACATCCTGAAAAAGGAATTTACCATCAACATCGACAACTCTTGCCATCTGAAGCGCATCAGAATTTTCCAGGTATACATTGGCAGGCGAAACAACTAGAATGATACATGTTTCGTGTTTGATATCTAACATAATCATTGTTCTAAACATGAAAGATAATAATTAGGAGGGTAGTCATATCTGCTCACTCTATTTTTAGCACCATGATTTCTAAGGTCAGAGGACAGACAAATGTGAAAGAGCTCCAATAAAATAATTCTTAGCCTACTCAAGAAAACATTAGCTTCAGCCTAAATCCTGAGCATTCATAGCTTCAGAATGAGGTTCTATCTATTTTGGCTCTTGATTGATCACTTTTTTTGCACCTCACCTTGTTATATCAAGAATCAACTTGATTCAAGTCCAATTTTTCATCTAGCACTCTACTCATAGATTTTTATTTGAAAAAAGTGTGATAAATTTCAAGGTAATTAAAGCAAATTTAAATACGGGGTGAGTTGTACATCTTTAGAAGCATGTGTTGATGCCCCAGTGGATTGTGGGCACATTTGATTATTCTTATTTAATATCAACTTGAGTTAAGGAGATTGTGAGGAAAAGAGGTGCATGCAAAAAGAATGGGAAAAATTAAAAGATGATACTGTAAATTTGATTTGAATTGATTTGATATTGTAGGTTAGATATTTATTGGATTCTTCTATTTCAAAATATGAATCTACAATGTACAAATCCATTTTTCGTCTCTTATATCTCCTCGAGCTCCATTTGTGCCAGAGCTCACTGCAAGTGATTGATGGACTTACCTCTTACAACTCAACTCAACAATTCTGACGAGCTCTCCACTGAGATCTCCTTACGAACCGATGACTTATGATGCCAAATATTATGTGTGAGCTAAATCTTTATGTTGCTAACTCGGTGTGCAAGCCTCTTTTCCTCCTGGTGGCTCGTTGACCTTCGTAACAACGATTTCGGAGGTACTACAAATGGGGAACACAGAGAGAAATGAATGGGCCATGGTTACTGCAGAAATCACAAATATCAACATGGACAACTTTTTTGACAAGGTATGTCCTCTTCAAAAAGGTGACAAAAAATGTAGGAAAAAGGTGAGAGAGAATGGTAATGGTTCATGGTTATGTTCGAGTTGTAACGTAAAAGTTCAAAACTATGATTATAGATATGCACTCATGATCGATGTAAAGGACCCAATAGGAGAACTCCAGTCAGTTACTGCTTTTGATGAGACAACTGAGTCAATCATGGGTGTTGAAGCTAGCGATCTCCACCTATTGTCTACAGACGAAGACACGACCAGTGAAATTACAAGCAATGTCATCAGCAATGAATACTACTTCACACTTTCCCTTAAAAAAGAGACATACTGCAGAAACAACAGATTGAAATGTGTCATCCTCATTTCTAAGAAAGTGGATAACAATGCAACTCCTCTGTAACATTCTTTACGCAAATACTTCTAATGTATCCATCCCTTCAAATTTTACACACCCACCCATCCCATACTATACTTTGAACTATCACTACTATGTTTCTTATTTCATATCTATGTTTCGCCTTTTTCCCTGCTTTAAAATAAAACTTTTGTAGTTCCTTATAAACTAACATACTATTGTCACCTATTACTATGTGGATTGTAAGTAATTTTAAGAAAATAAATGCATTTAACTTGCACTTTTATTATGTACGTATTTTCATCCTTGTATACTATTAGAACGTATTGTATCTTTCCATATAACGGCCCATGTTAGGATCCCTCCAACCCATTACATATTATGATACCCCCTATTTTGAGAGGGAATTAAACAATTGCCACTTAAAATGGCCTGGGCATTAACTATCCACAAGTCCCAGGGACTTACTATGCACAGAGCAACTGTCGACATTCGAACCAATGAAAAGCAGGGTCTGACATTCACAGCTTTCTCCAGAGTTGCCTTTCTTGCAAAGCTATGCATTTCACCTCCGTTTTCATTCGAAGGTACTCAAAAATGGCGCACGTAGAAACACTTGGAGCAAGAAGAAAGGAGGAAGCAAGACTACTATCACTCAACCCTTCGTAAATACTACACTCTAGTTTGATAGCGCCTCCACTACTACTTTACTCAACACTTCTTCTATCGTAGACGCCATTTTTGTTCAATGGGTATCAAATGTACTCATGTTTACCCGAAATAAAATTACCCTCAAAAGGCTACCATTCATGATATAATTCTTCTCATGTTAAGTTCACATAAAATAGTCTGCAAAATTATACCACTCATGATATGAGATTTATAAATGTATATGTACGAATTTGTAACAACTTTGAAATGAAGAGATGAAACCTTTAAATGAAGTGGTTGGTCTATATATCTATAATTACAAAATTACACTTTTCAACATACATGTTCAATTTTTCCTTTTTATTGTTGCTCGTTTCTTTATGGTAGCCAACAACAACACATTTTTAATGTCTTCATCTACACACAAATACCTACAATTTTAAAATGCCGAGAAAGAACCATGCAGTTTATAGTTGTTTCCATCCAAAGCTTTGTACATTATATAACTTTTTGCATTTTGAATAGTTTCAAGTGTTGGACCTCATGGTTGTGCTCTTTAAATGAAGTGACTCATCTGTATTTCTACACATACAAAATCAATCACCAATAGTTTAAACAAACACAACTACAAAAGTAAAAATTATCCCTATAACACAAATAACATATACCATTTTTTGCTTGCAAAATGCCTCAAAGAAATGTGGTCTCATGGAATGCTATGATCGTTGAGGTAATAAAGAAATTTGGAATGTACCATAACCATTTCAGATTTGTTTTTATATAATTACATATTCTGTCTCATTTTAGTTTCATGGAGAGATAATATGTTAAAGCACTTAGTCATTCTTTCAATCTACTTTGACAACAACACTTCACATTCACTACATTCTTGAGAGTGAGTATTAACAAACTTACATGTCTCACTTGCATTTGTATTCAATTATTACACAACTAATTGTTATCTAACATCCCTTCTAATGTATTTCATAACATTTGTTTTGGCTTTAATAGAAAATCAGTATTTTCAATCACACCCCTTATCAACATCAACTACAACTGTCTTTCTAAATCTAATAACATATACCATTCGGCGTTCACATTGCATTGTACACATGCGATTGCTAGTATTATATTTATCATGAATATCCAAAAGTTATAATGTATAGAATTTATTTAATATTTAATTATGCATTTTTTTTGTGTTTTTAGTCATTTGTTGCATGTAAAATGTGATTTTCATGAAGAATGCATTTTTAACTTTCACTCCCGCAACATGCCTAGGGTTTCTCAGTGGCTCGTGGCGGTGGATGCATACGATGTGCTATGTTTTTGCAGCGGAGGAGGCAGAGGGACCCAATCCAGACATGTTCACTATGATTTAAAGGGTTTTTACAGGTAGCGATTTAGAAGGTTTTTCCAGGTATTCAGGTAGTTTTTGTATTACATTTTTTGAGTAGTTTCTATTAAACATGGTTTAGTCCATTCTCCTTTTTTTTGTGAGTCTTTGAGTCTCGGTTCCTTGCATGTGCCACATCTTTCACAATGTGTTACAAATGTATTTCTCCTATGAGTATTCATGGGGATTATAAATCTCTTCACTGCCCCTTCAAAAAGAGTTTACAGTGGAGAAATCTAGCTCAAGGTAATGAAGTAGATCGGGAGAGCGCAAAGAGCCTGGATGGGTACATTTCTGAAAGCCCACACAAAGTCTCCTAGACAAAATTCAATGTTGCTACCAAAAACTTCAAGATTGTTTTGGGAAGTGCAAGGTTTTGTTTGATTGGAATTGAATCTGTAGGATAGGTACTATCCTAATGGTCCTCCTCCCATATGTTATTTTTTTTAAAAATACTCTTCTTTTCAGTAGCAATGGACAAGGAAGACACTAAAAGAAAAATAAATTTTGGACACCATAAAGTGGCAATACCATTTTTTTGGGTTCATGGATCAGATGAAAATGCTTTCTCTTCAATATAAAGCTTTGTAAGTTTTGTTGTAACACAATCTACAACAGTTTTTTAGGATGTAAACAATGTTCTATTGTCCTTACAATATACGTAGTTTTAGAATGAATAACAACACAAGATTTAATTGAAATCATACAATGCCATCCCTAGCCCATTTCCATATCAATCTCAATATAAATCTCCGAGCATTGGGTAGAGAAAGTCGGTTGACAAAGACACTACACATTGTGGGTACTACACACAAATCTGTGCATACCTGCATCGCCAAGGATTCCCTATCACATCATAAGCAAGTCCACTCTCTCATCACACATAGGAGATTCAATTTTTCTCTTCTCGCATTTAAAAAAATAAACTTATTGACATGTATGTCAAATGCAGTATTTTAATGGATGCTCATAAAGTGTTTGACAAAATGACATAACGAGAAAATTTCTCATGAAATATGTTGATTGCAGCTTACCGAAGGCACAGATGGCCTCACGATGCATTGAAAATGTTTCACCAAATGCAATGAACAAATGTCCAACTAGATGAGTTCACCTTTTCCAGTATTCTCACATCCTGTGCAAAAATACAAGCTTTGGATCAAGGTATGAACATCCATCAAAGCATAATAGAAAGTAGATTTTTTTTCAGATGTTGTAGTTGCGAGTGCCTTGATAGACATGTATGCAAAATGTAGAATCATACCCAAGGCACATGAATTGTTTGATGATATGTCTCAAAGAAATGGTTTTATGGAATGCAATGATTTCAAAATATGTAGAAAATGGTGTTCTTGACAAAGCTTTAGAGATTTTCAAAGACATGCCTCAAATAAATGTGGTCTCATGGAATTTTGATAGACATGTATGAAAAATGTGGAAGTACACAGAAGGCATGGGAACTATTTGACAACATGCCTCTAAGAAATGTGGTCTCATCGAATGTGATGATTTTAGGATATGCACAAAATTATGTTCTTCATAAGGCTTTTCAAAGAAATGCCACAACAAGATGTGGTCTCATGGAATACCATGGTTGCAAGATATGCACAAAATGGACTTGTTGTAAAGGCCTTGGAGAATTTTAAAAAAATGCAATTGGCAAGTGCAATCCCAAACTCTACAACCTTTTCGAGTACACTTTCAGCTTGTGCAAAAATGGGAGTTTTGGAACATGGAATGGACATACATAAAAGAATAATGGAAAGTGGATTTTTTTTAGATTCTGTAGTTTCCAATGGCCATGTAGACATGTATGCAAAATGTGGAAGCTTACATAAGGAAAACAAACTATTTGATAAAATGTCTCAGCGAGATGTTGTCTCATGGAATGTTATGATTACAGGATATACACAAAACAATGTTCTTGGTGAGGCCTTTAATCTTTTTAAAGAAATGCCTGGATGAGATGTCGTCCCATGGAATGTGATAATTATAGGATATGCAAAAAATGGGTTAGATTAAAAGGCCTTGGAGACTTTTAGTCAAATGAAATTGGAAAGTGAAAAGCCAAACTCCATAACCTTTGCCAACAGCCTACCAGCCTATGTTAAAGAGCGAGCTCTGGGATTGGGTATGGACATCCATCAAAGTATAATAGAAAGTGATTTTTTATTAGATGTTGTACTTGTAAGTGCAATGGTGGATATGTATGCAAAATGTGGGAGCATACATAAGGAAAGTGAAATGTTTAATAAAATGTCCCATCAAGACATAGTCTTATGGAATGTGATGATTACGGGATATTCACAAGATCGGGTTCTTGACGAGGCTTTAAGGATTTTCAAAGAAATGCCTTGAGAAGATGTAGTCACATGGACTGCAATGATTGCAAGGTATGCACAAAATGGACTTATCGAAAAGGCCTCAAAGACTATTAAAAAAATGCAGTTGGAAGGGGTCCAACCCAATTAGTTTACCTTTACCAGTATTCTGCAAACCTGTGTCAAAATGGGATCTTTGGAACAAGGCATTCACATCCATCAAAGTATAGTAGAAAGTGTATTTTTATCAGATGTTTTAGTTGTGTTGGTCCAAAAATCTGTCAGATGGAAAGATCTATGGATATACAAGCCAACAGTGTGCAGGGCATAGCCCCTCTTTGAGACAACAAAAGCGAAACTAGTTTATTGCTATTCTACCAGCAGGAATCTGCGCAAGTCCTACAGTATTCTACCTTCAGGGGTTTGGGATCTTGTCCCAGTTGGGGTATTTCTGACTGTGAAAAGAAGGGAATGAAGCGGGGAGAGGAGATAGGATAGATCTGAAGGGAGAAAAGAAATGAATTCCAAAGTAGAAAAGTCAGAGGGTTTATGTTTTGGGCTGGTAGTAAACAGAGCCAAACCTACTTGCATAAAAGAACAAAGCAATACTGATGAACAAATGATAAAAAAGTAGAGATAGATCCAACAAAATAAATGCATAGATCTAACATAAGAAAGATCAGATGTATTCAACACAAAGTCTTAATATTTGTATTATGTTTTCTTCTGTTACAAAAGTACAAAGCCTTTTCTTCTCACTTCTATTTTTCATCTACAAAGTGTCCACCCCCTTGAATACAACAAGCATTCAAGTATATATAGAAGGAGAAGAAGAGAGAAGGAAAAAGGAAACCAACCACTAATTACAAAATATCTAAAAGTCAACTGTTGACTATGGGCAACTTGGTGGATAACAACATCCCATGGTGCAACATGGATGATGTCATCATTTGTGCCAACATACTTTTAAATGTTACAAAAAGAAAGCCAAGAAGAGGAAGGCTATTTGTCTTCGTCTTGCGGCTGGAAAGGAGTACCTTGCTTCTGCTCAGGAGAGGCAATGTGGAATTGGGCCCGGTACTCTATGAATTTGCTAATCATCGGTTGGAGTTGATCCTATGCAGGACCCTTGGTGTGATCGCCGATGACTTCACAAGTCTCCCGTTCATCTCTGAGTTTTTCGGGGAGCTTGAAGTATTCATTACCTGCTTCCATTAGGTATCCCACAAAGTCGCGGCAGGCTAGAAGGTTGTTGATGGATTCAGCATCAAAAGTAGCTTCTGGCCCTAACCCTTGCGAGACGATCTCTTTGAAGATTCGAATGGTTTCATCTGCCTTCCTCAAGGCGAATGATGGAGTGAACAAGCCCAGAGACATCCTTAGGACAATTTGCTCCATATGATGTATTGCATCCAGGGCTTCCTCTTTGACCTTGTCAATCTTCTCCAGGACAAATTCCATCTGATCGACTCGGTAGTCCAAAGCAGCAATAACTTTTTTGGGTGCTCTGGGGTGATTGAAGACTCCGAATTTAACTAAATCATCGACTGAGCAGTTGAGAATTTTCTGGAATGTCTCATGTTGCAACCTAGCATGGTTAAACTCTTCGAAGATAGGTCCTGCAATCACCTGGAGTTCCTTGTTCGCCCGACCAATGTTCTGATATAACTCGGTGAACTTGACAATTAATTCCTCACTATCTTTGAGTATCTGGTCTCTCCAGGCAGATACTGCCATGCCTTGTTCACCAATATTGGTGTATTCATTTATCTTATCTTGACTAAGGGCCTCAGAAGTCTCAGTGGCGGTTGTAGGAGGCACACTTCCCATTTTCTGTAGGGCTTGGAGAAGATGTCTATTTTTCTCTTTTAGGATCCTCTTCTCTTCCTTTGCTTCCTGAAGCTTCTTACAAAGGGCATCCACTGCATATAGGGCCTCCCCTTGTAGGCTCTCAGAGGACATTCCCATTGTGACCTATGTCACCGTATAATCTGTAGGAGACATATCCTTTTTATCCTTTGTGGGATCAGGATACGCGATCTCCATTACTCTTTCACCTGAGGCACTATGAGAGAAGCAATTTATTGGCTTCTGCTTCTTAACTCCTTTCGTTGGAATGACGGAGAAGTCTTTAGGTGAAATGGGGACTTTCCTCTTGTGCTGGCTCAGGTGTTGGGAGATCCATGCTGGACTTAAGGGAGTGGGACCAACAGGAGAAGAAGGAATGACGGAAGAAGAAGGAACAACTACAGTGTACTCGAGGAAATGGGTTGAGACGCTTGGCGGCGGCATTGATAAAGAAGCCGAACCTCCAACGCTCATAGGGGTAGGAGTTACTGTAGGAGAGGAAACTATGGGGGCGGAAGGGAGCTGAGAGATGAGGGAAGAAATACTGGGGGACAGCTCCGTGAGGGAAGAGAAGATGGAAGAAGAGGAAAGGGGAACAGTAGGAGATGGGGGAGAAGACACAACCAAAGGAATGGTTGCTTGAGAGACATGAGGAGGGGAAGGAGGAGTGGGAGAAGGGACGATGGGTACCTTGGTGGTTGTAGCAGTGGCAACATCCTGAGTGGATGTGCCCGTTGGAACACTTACTTCCGTTTCCTTTTCTGGGGAGGTAGGGTGCATAACCTATTCTTGAGCGGCGGTAGGAGGACTCTTGGGAGCTTGTTCTTGGGCAGCACTTGAATCTCCTTCCTTATCTTTCCCTTTGCCCTTTGGAAAATGTTTTGGCTTGGCAGGTGCATTACCTAGGGGGGACATGGTGAAGTCCACCCCGAGATAAATGAGACCATTAAATTTGCACCAATGTTTCGTGCGCTGTAAGGTGCCCTTTACCCTCTGCTCAATAGTCTGAGGTGCCCTTGTTCTGTCTATTTCAGAAAATGGCTAGTTGTCCCCATCCGTGTATAAATATACTTGATCAACTTCTTGATCAGTCATTTGGAAACCTTTCAGAACAATGGCCACGCCATATTGAATAATTTCTGCCAGGGCCAGATGGGAGTGATCCTTTCTCCTGAGTTCGACCTCGTGATACAGGTCGATGTAGATGTCCTCGATCTGTGGAACATGGATCGGATCGAGTTTTGCCTTTGGGAGGTAATTTCGTGGATCAAAGGTCGGCCTTGCTGGGAAATTGTGCTTCAGATTGAGCAGCTTCAGTTTTGCAAACATTTCCCAGGCCTTAGTGTGAGAAGTGCATGTGTACCTGCCCACTTTGAGGGGGAATGGAGTTCCACCCTTCTTTCTCTTTAGGAACTTCTCGTGATATGTTATGAGCTGTCTGGATAGCTCTAACAGGATCAACTTCAGCCTCGCATATCTTGGCAACTTGGTGGGCTCCCCCAAGAAGTTGGCTGCTCTGAGATAGGTAAAAGTGGGGAATTGCATAAACAACGCCCCCCACTTCTCTGTTGCAGTTACTATGCTCTTGGTCGTCTGACCGTGAGTCATATTGGGCCTCAAAAGGTAGATGATGCTGTAGAAGAAGGCATCGTTGATCTTGGTGAACTGAGGAATGTTGTTTTCTAGTCTCAATTCTAGATAATATTCAAATATATTTATCTGGGGCCATACTCCACATCGGCTCAGCGCTGGATAATCTCTCTCAGAGGTGGCAACATAGACCACATAGGAGTTCATGTAGAACCTCCCCGTTGTTGTGAGTTGTTGGAGCTGCTCAGAGATGGTGCTGCTGATGATTTCTGCCCACTCAAAATGCTGATCAGGCACGTTTTTGTTCATTGTTTCTAGATACCTGAGCATCCATTTGTGGAAGTAGTGGGCGTCAAGAAGCCCAAAAACCCTGCTCAGGAAGGTAATGGTGTCACTCAGCTCCTCCAAAAAGTTGTTGCGATGAATAACCTGGGGCCACCTGGTTATTACCTTTTTATTCTTTAGGTATACCTCGTTCATTAACTGCATGCATTTGTCTTCATTTTCTTCCCATGCCTTAATGCAGTCTTCCTGACTTACGGCCACAAAGTGCTGGTGGTGGGGGATACCCAGCATGATCTCAAAGTGCCGGGCAGTGAGGTTGATTATAACCTCACCCTTCTCATTCTCGACACACCTTGTGTCTTTGTTATAGCAGCGGGCCACCACCATCATGAATTCATTATTCACTGCGCTAACGGGGATTCCCCCAGCGAAGTGTAGACCACTGCCCACTAGTTTTTCCATCCATGGACCACCTGTGACCCTTCTAGTTCTGGCCCAAAAATTATCCATGTCTATATGGCCAAGTTCAGCATCTCTGATGTCTAAGTCACATTCTGCATGGGACTCGGGCATCCTGACCCTTTGATACTTGTATTTCATTTCTTCCTCTGTGAGTTTGGCCTTACCCTTTGACTTGGTTGGCCTCTTACTTGATGTAGACATATGTGATTCTGAGTTTAGCTATTGATTTGCAAGGAGGAGCGAAGTCCAACATATAAGAGCCATGATATCACTTAGATCGCCCATCAAAGCTTTACAGAATGAGGAGTTAGCAATTTAAAAGCTTCTGGGCACAGGGCATGGGAATACCACATACTGCAGGCTCAGAAAAGCAAGGCGCACTGATGCAGAGTGTTGCAAGGAAGAAAACAACGCCAAAGGGCACAGGGTGTAGGAATACTACACATAACATTTAGTGTTGATGTAGGAGGATTTGTGCCCATGCCATTGTGTAGGGTTTAAACTAGGTGCAAATATTTTTTCTGTCGCATGACGGTAGGATGCACCAATGGTGCAGATATTGATCGTGTTGCAAACATTTTTGGTGTGCCAAAGGGTGTGGGATTAAAGGATGTATCACCAAATTTAGGTGCGCCAAGGGGCTTTTTGGCTTTGGCGCAGCACAGGAAAATTTTACATGACATTCAGTGTTGATGTAAGCGGGATTGCGCTGGCGCCATGAGTTAGGTTAATAGGAATTTCAAAGGGCACAGGGAAGGTGCATGCTGTAGGCAGGGACAGTGCACCCTTTGGCGCTACTATGTTTTATGCAATAGGGAAGATGTTTGCACCAAAGGAAAAACCGTGGGTTTCAGATTATGACAACCTTAAATTTTCTCTTCTCCTGGACAGGTTTGTGGCTTTCAGACTTCATTAACATGGATCTGGGCAGGGAGAGGACAAACAGGAAAAGGGGATCCTGGATCTTATGAAACAACGGAAACAAAGGCCCTCAAGGCCAACAAATCTGGACAGAGGAAGACTGCAAACTAGTTTGGAGGGAGCCTCTTAGGTTCATTTTACTATTATCACCAACAACCAAACCGAAACAACAACAAAAAAAACCACAAGAAAAGAAAGGACCACCTACCAGAGATATATAGAAAGAAAGGAACGATGTGGGGTCCAAAAATGCAACACAAAATGACACGAGGACAACGGAGGTGCTGACAGGTGCAGAAGAATAAATTTTTCATGTGCTTTTCAATCGTGAAAATGACAGGTCGAATGCGCCTTTATATAGAAAAAGGTGTAATAAATGCACCACCAACTTTTTAAAGGGTGCACCAAAACTTATGTTGTCATGAAAAAACTTGCGCCTTAGGCGCGGTTATGCATCTGTCAGCAATAAACTACTTACTCCCTTGGCGCAAATTTGTGTCTATCAACACGATCTTTTTAGCGCATTGGCGCATCGTTCAGGGGCACAAAAATTGTAGTGTCGACAGATTGGCGCATGTGCCTTTGGCACAAGTAAGAAAGGCGCAACAATTTTAGTGTTGACACGATAGAGAGTGCACCAAAGGCGTAGAAGAGGGCACATATACATTTGATGTTGCATGAACAAAATCTGCGCCCAGCCAAAAAATGACCGAAATGACTAAGTTCGAAAAACCAGATTCTCCAGAAAGGGATTTTAGGCCATTCCGAACGCTAAGGGACCTCGGTGGGAAACTGAAACAAAATTTTGGAAAGCTTACCTGCAAAATTTCCCTTGTCAATTTTAAAGGATAACAGCTGGCTCTTTTTGGGGACAATCTTTGGACGAAGCTCAAAAGGTAGAGAATCCCAGATCAACATGTGCCTATCCATTGGGTTACAGAGAGTCAAAAACAAGGGTGACCGGAAGGCGAACAAAAAGGAACAAAGAAAGGGAACACACAACAACAGAGAGCAAACACACAACAAAAGAAAACTATACAAAGAAGAGAGCAAGCTCTACTTCCTAAAGATCTTCAGATGCTACCCACTATAGGGAATTGGGAGATCAGTTCCATCTAGATACGAGAGATAGAAGCTATTCTCTCCGTTGAGCTGCTTGATCTTGAAAGGTCCTCTCCATAGAGAATCAAATTTCCCGTGCATGCCCTTTGGCTCTCTTCGCTTGTCCCACAAAAGGACGAGATCTCCTACCTGGAAATCTCTCTGCTTGGCCTTTTTATCGAACAGCCTCTTGACTTGATTCTGATGTTCGGTGATCCTGTCGACCACTCTTACCCTTTTCTCTTCAAGCTCTGCTAGATACATGATCCTCTTTTCAAGAGAATTTTGGAAAGTTTCATCTTCAATCGCTCGTGACAAGCACAGAGCGGGAAGTTCCACAGAGATGGGGAGTTCAGCGTCGATTCCATATAATACTTGAAAAGGAGACATACCGAGAGACCTCTTTGGAGTAATGTGGTCTGCCCACAAAGCGTCATACAATGACTTGTGCCACGACTGCTGATTCTTATCAACTAGCTTCCGTATGATGGTCACTAAGTTTTTATTATGGGATTCATCCTAACCATTTCCTTGGGGGTAATAATCTGAGGCATGGGCCAAGGTTATCCCGTACTCATAGCAAAAACTGATAACTTCCCGTGAGGAGAATTTGGAAGCATTATCAGCAACGATCTTGTTTGGAACGCCAAACCTTACAATGATATTTTCTTTGATGAAATTACAAACAACTTCAGAGGTGGCATTCTTAACAGGTATGGCCTCCACCCATTTGGTGAAGTAATCTGTTGCTGTTAGGACATAACTATGTCCAGCACTTGATTGTGGATGTAGTGCTCCGATAAATTCAATTCCCCATTGCTTGAAGGGCTCGTCAATAACGACCGGCCTGAGGGGAAAAGCAGTCAATTTTGGTTTGCCAACAAATTGTTGGCAGAGTTCACATTTTTCTACCCAGGTGGATGTATCCTGAAATAGCGTTGGCCAATAGTACCTGACTCGGATGATCTTGTGTGTTGTCACAGAAGATGAAAAATGACCACCGCACGCCGAGTTATGGAAACTATCAAGTAACTTTAACTGCTGTGGCTTGTCAACACATTGTATGAAAATGCCATCAATTCCGCGTTTATATAAACCCTCATCCCAGATGACATATCTAGTTGCTCTAAGCTTTATAGTACGCTTTTCCTTTGAAGTTAGATGAGATAGGCACTCACAATAAGTGAGAAAGAAAGTGATATTGGAATACCACTCGTCGCAAGTTGCAACAAATAGAACCATAGGCAGAGAATCAGCTTTCTTCGGTTGACCCCGCATCCCATCGATGCAGTTATCTTTTTCTTCAGGGACCTCTGAATCTTTGTTTTCAGCCATAAGCTGACATAGGCCCCTGCCTCTTACCAGCTTAGTTGGCTTTATATCTAGATCATACTCTTGGACCTTTGCTATCCAATTCCCTCTCAAGCTCCCTAACTCCTGTTGAGTTAAGATTGACTTGACTGCTGTGTCAGGAACCAACACTTTTGTATGAGAGTTTAGGATGTAATACCGGAAGCTCTTAACTGCTTTGACAATGGCGAAGGCGTGCTTTTCCAACTGAGACATCTTCAACTCATGAGGCTTGAGAGGAGAGCTCATGAACGCGATTGGAGATTCAACATCCTCATAATTCTTTTGCATTAAGATAGCCGATACAGTATGCTCAGATGCATAGCTGTACATGATAAAATCCTTGGAGAAATCGGGACATACCAGAACTGGTGCATGGGCCACTGAGGCTTTTATATCCTCAAATGACGTCTTTCCTTCTTTGTTCCACCGGAAAGTTTGCGACCCTTTCATCATATTTGATATGTGGCGAGTCTTCTCAGAAAAGTTGGGAACAAAGCACCTAAGAAAATTCACTTTTCCGAAGGAGTGAACGCCGGTCTTGCTTGTGGGTAAAGTAAGGCTCTGAATAGCCCTAACCCTTTCAGCATCTATCTTTGTACCCTCCTTGCTTACAACGTGCCCCAACAACTTTCCTTCAGTGACCCCGAAAATAGACTTTTTTAGATTTAGGGAAATCCCGTGTTCTCGGCATCTATTCAATACTTGTTCCAAATGATCACAATGATCACTTCACTGTTTAGAGAACACAGTCAAGTCATCTAAATAAACTACGATAACCTTTCCCATCATACCTTTGAACATGAAATCCATTGCTCAGTGAAAGGTGGCACCAGCGTTGGTCAAACCAAAAGGCATCCTGCTATAGGCGAACGTGCCCCAGGGAGTAGTGAATGTTGTTTTGAATCAATCTTCAGGCGAGACTTCAATCTAATTGTATCCTGAAAAATTGTCAAGCATGGACAACATTTCTGAACCAGTTACTGCCTGTAGAACCTGATCCATTATGGGAAGTGGGTAATTATCCTTCAAGGATGCCTGGTTCAGGTTGCGAAAATCTACGCATATGCGTATCTCACCATTTTTATTGCGTACTGGCACAATGTTTGCGACCCAGGTACTGTGATGGATAGGAAAAATGATCCTTGCATCCAACATCTTCTGTATTTCAGCCTGGATGGTACCTGAGATCTTAGGATTATAGTGCCTCTGTTTCTGGTGAAAGGGTTTGACATCTTCTTTCAACGGGATGTCATGTTGGACGTCCTTCAGCTTGAAAGACTTTAGATCGGCATAAGACCATGCCAATACATCCATATATTTCTTCAGCAATTTGACGAACTTCCGCTTTTCTTCAGGTGTGTAACACCTCCCGATGTTAACAAAATGCGGATGCTCCGCAGTACCTAGATTGACCGACTCGGTTTCTAGAGAGGAGTTAGGATTATCTTGTTGCTTCTTCCTGAAAAAATGGTCATGTCTGTCAAATAATCGTTCCAGAGAAACTAAACCTTTTGGGATTTTATTTCCTTTGAGCTGGCATATGCCGTCACCTCCTTTTGATTCGTTTGCTTGACCAGTGACAGATTCACGGCATGCAGAAGTAGATCCTTCAAAATGAAGCTCACTGAAATTTTCTACCTTCTCCAAAAAGGCAATAAGTTGATTGTCATCATTGAATACCTGCCAGTGCTGAGAATTGTCTGGCACGCTTGGGCAGAAGACTACCTCAATGGTATATGTGTCTGTCTTCAATCCTGGGTGAGGGAGCATGAGGGATGCTGAGACGGCCAATGAATCGGCCATATCATTCTGAGCTCTCGGAACGGCTTTAATTGAAAAAGTGTCAAACTCCTCAATGCTATCCCATACCACGTTGCAGTAATGCCTGAGCCTTTCATTCTTCACTTGATATATCCTTTTTACTTGATTCACGACCAGCTCGACATCACCTTGCACCTTTAGGTTCTTGATTCCCCTTTCTTTTGTAGCTTGCATGCCAAGTAGCAAAGATTCATACTCAATAGTATTATTTGTGTTGAAAAATTACAACTTGAAAGAGAGAGGAAAAATCTCCTCCTCAGGAGATATTAGCACGGCTCCAGCACCGCATCCACTAGTTGCACAACTGCCATCAAACTGTAATGTCCAAACTTTGTTAAGGTCTTCTTCCTGGACGAGGACATCCATTTTGTCAGACTCAGTAGATAAGAAGTAATTCCCCATCCCTGATGATTCGAAGAGAATTTGGGCTTGGGGGTCGTCAGAATTGGTGACCAAATACTTCTTTTGCGATTCAAGCTCCAATGTCTGCATTACGCCTTTGACGGGGATTCTGGATTTGGACCAGTCCATATAAATCTCTGTACCAACCTCTTTGCCAAAGCTCCTTCCTAGTAGAATTCCATATGCTGCAGGGATATCGGCAACGAGGATGGTCATCTTTACTCTTTTCTCTGGGAATGCTCGCAAAGGCAAACTGTGCGTCTTTGATCTGACCGATCAATGGAACCTGTTTGGTTTCCAAGGAGTAACATCTACCAAAAGGCTTGGTAAGAGTGAGGCCCAAAGCATGGGCGACTTTTGCCGGCATGACATTATCGGAAGCCCCAGAATCAATTATGCAATTCCTTAGCTTGTGACCATTGATTAGGAGAGAGATAAAAAGGTTCAATTTTTCCTAACACGAAATTCGAGGCAACATTTATGCGAGATGCATGAGGAGTGGAAAGGATTCCTTTTGGGGAGACCTGAGAAGTTACAACAACTTGACTTTGAATATATTCGGTCAATCTTACAAGCTGTTCGGGGTTTGACTGAAGATACTCGGCTTCAGACATTTGGATCTTGGTCTTTTTAGCATGATCGATTATGTCGAATGCGGCCAAGGGTTGCATTGATGAAGGAATGAGTCCCTCATTTCACGATGGTAGGGTAGGATTACCGGTCTTTATGGGAATATAAGAAGGCTGATTCGGAGGAGAGATAGGGGAAAAGGATTTCTTCGTAAAATACTTAATAAGAGGTTGAGCAGGAAGATGATTACCTCTTTTTGCAATGGTTGGAGGCGTGTTTGACATGACCTTTTCTTTTTATACCCTAGTAGCAACTTCTTCCTCTTTTCCTTGAGAGCGGGTGAAAACAACATATGACTACCCGCTTACATATCCTTGGGTACCTTCTTCTTCATCATATTCCTCCTCATTAAATTCCATATACCCGATCGTAGAGTCGCCAGCCGGTTCACCGACATCTTGATCATCTTCATCTTGGGGTGAAGGTTCTTCATAATTTTGCTCCTCTTCTTCAATCTTAATTAGGGAATTGACCGGAGGAGCCTCGAGTGCCAAACGCGAAGCAATTGCAGGTAAACGCGGCCTTTGGGGGGCGTTGTTGGAAGTGAAATTTCTCCGTGGGATATCTCGGTATGAAGTGCTAGGAGAAGCTTGAGCTAACTACTTCTTTAACGAGAGAAGTCGTTCGCCATCTTCTGGAATGCCAGATCTGATGAAGTGGCTTGAGAAGGAGTTGAAACTTTCAGCTTGGATGGTTCTCATTTTAATTCACCAGATATGAGCAAGTTATCTTCTATTCGAATGGCAGTGGCTTGAGAAAGAACCAGAGTAGTGACTTGTTCTTGCAAGAGTAAGAAACTTACTCTCGAGCTCATGGCGTTAACGAAGAAACACTTCTGGTTTTCTGGTGTTGGCAGCATGGCAGGCGGCACACGGTTGATTAGTGAATTGAAATGGGTGATGAAATCACGCATGGTTTCATTGACTTCCTTCTTCAGGTGAGTGATCTTTGACAGTAACGTGAACGTGTCCTCTAAAGGCTTATACCTTTCTTCAAATGCAGTTCGTAATGTGGCCCAACTAGTGATAGATCCGGCCGGTAAATGTTGGAACCACTCTGCCGCGGGTCCTTGCAAGGTCTCTAGAAAGAGGCAAACTGACACATCTTCATGGGTCACATCTAGGATGTTGCATGACATGATGAATGTAGATATATGTGAGTCCGTGCTTTGGTTTCAGCTTCCATGAAATTTTAGGAAATTCTTTTGGTTTCCATGATGGAGCACGTGAATAGGATGCGGCAAAGCAAGAGGGCCCATAGCGTTTCCCCATGGTAATGCCATTTGAAAAGTTGGAAAAAGGACGCGAGATGGAAGTGCGGTTCCACTGAGCAACAAGACACTGCAAAGGGAGGTAGATGCTCCTTGTGAAAAATGATTCCTTCATGGAGGTGAGACACTTCTTGCTGACCGATCAGCTGAACTCAGCGACGAGAAGTGTGCTGGTGTAATACTGAAGTTGTGCCTTTGAAGTAGATCGAAAGTAGGATCAACTTCTCCACGAGCTCTCCTGCTACGAGTAAATGGTTCACCTGCCAGTGTATCTTTCAGATCTGTAATATTTTGGAGCAGATTTAAAAACTCTTTTTGGTTGTACTTGCTGATTTTTTGATTTTTTTAAAGCAAAAATCAGCCGCATGTACTTTTCTAAATATTTAATTTTATCCCCTTTTGAAAACCGATTGCGGTTTAATGACAAAGATCAGTGAGGATAAAATAGTGGTTAACTTAGCAAGCTGATTTTCAGATCTTAGAGTTGACTTTCTGCAAGGGTTTTAAAATTTTTGTAAACTGTCAGAATCTCAGATCTACGGAAAAATACAGGTTTTTGTAAAAACTCAGCGAACTAAAGATCTCTAACTAGTCCAGATCTATGGATCTCTGAAAGAAAAAATCAGTTTGGAGCACTTTTACAAAAAATTTGGATTTTAAGTAAAAAGTTAAAATTTACAAAAAGGTAGTGGTTTCTACGGTTTTATTGATTTTCTAATATACCACTACCATAGATCTGTTTCGAATCCCCAGTAGAGTCGCCAAAAACTGTTGGTCCGAAAATCTGTCGGGTGGATAGATCTATGGATAGATGAGCCAACAGTGTGCAGGGCATAGCCCCTCTTTGAGACAACAAAGCGAAACTGGTTTATTGCTATTCTACCAGCAGGAATCTGTGCAAGTCCTACAGTATTCTGCCTTCGGGAGTTTTAGATCTTGTCCCAATTGGGGTATCTCTAACTGTAAAAATAAGGGAATGAAGTGGGGAGAGGAGATAGGATAGATCTGAAGGGAGAAAAGAAATGAATTCCAAAGCAGAAAAGTCAGAGGGTTTATGTTTTGGGCTGGTAGTAAACAGAGCCAAACCTACTTACATAAACGAACAAAGCAATACTGATGAACAAATGACAAAAAAGTAGAGATAGATCCAACAGAATAAACGCATAGATCTGACATAAGAAAGATCAGATGTCCATGACACACATATTCAGCACAAAGTCTTAATATTTGTATTATGTTTTCTTCTGTTACAAAAGTACAAAGCCTTTTCTTCTCACTTCTATTTTTATCTAAAAAGTGTCCACCCCCTTGAATACAACAAGCATTCAAGTATATATAGAAGGAGAAGGAGAGAGAAGACAAAAAGAAACCAACCACTTAATTACAAAATATCTAAAAGTCAAATGTTGACTTTGGGCAACTTGGTGGATAACAACATCCCATGGTGCAACATGGATGATGTCATCATTTGTGCCAACATACTTTTAAATATTACAAAAAGAAAGCCAAGAAGAGGAAGGCTATTCGTCGTCGTCTCGCGGCTGGAAAGGAGTATCCTGCTTCTGCTCAGGAGAGGCAATGTGGAATTGGGCCCGGTACTCCATGAATTTGTTGATCATCGGTTGGAGTTGATCCTGTGCAGGACCCTTGGTGTGATCGCCGATGACTTCACAAGTCTCCCGTTCATCTCTGAGTTTTTTTAGGGAGCTTGAAGTATTCATTACCTGCTTCCATCAGGTATCCCACAAAGTCGCGGCAGGCCAGAAGGTTGTTGATGGATTCAGCATCAAAAGTAGCTTCTGGCCCTAACCCTTGCGAGATGATCTCTTTGAAGATTCGAATAGTTTCATCTACCTTCCTCAAGGTGAATGATGGAGTGAGCAATCCCAGAGACATCCTTAGGACAATTTGCTCCATCTAATGTATTGCATCCAGGGCTTCCTCTTTGACCTTGTCAATCTTCTTCCAGGACAAATTCCATCTGATCGACCCGGTAGTCCAAAGCAGCAAGGACTTTGTTGGGTGCTCTAGGGTGATCGAAGACGTCGAATTTAACTAAATCATCGACTGAGCAGTCGAGAATCTTCTGGAATGTCTCATGTTGCAACCTAGCATGGTCCAACTCTTCGGAGATAGGTCCTGCAATCGCCTGGAGTTCCTTGTTCACCCGACCAATGTTCTAATATAACTCGGTGAACTTGACGATTACTTCCTCACTATCTTTGAGGATCTGGTCTCTCCAGGCGGATACTGCCATGCCTTGTTCACCAATCTTGGTGTATTCATTTATCTTATCCTGACTAAGGGCCTCAGGAGTCTCAGTGGCGGTTGTAGGAGGTGCACTGCCCATTTTCTGCAGGGCTTGGAGAAGATGTCTATTTTGCTCTTTTAGTATCCTCTTCTCTTCCTTTTCCTCCTACAGCTTCTTACAAAGGGCATCCACTACAGATAGGGCCTCCCCTTGTAGGCTCTCGGAGGACATCCCTATTGTGACATGTGTCACTGTATAATCTGTAGGAGACAGATCCTTTTTATCCTTTGTGGGATCGGGATACGCGATCTCCATTACTCTTTCACCTGAGGCGCTCTGAGAGAAGCGGGTTATTGGCTTTTGCTTCTTAGCTCCTTTCGTTGGAATGACAGAGAAGTCCATAGGTGCAATGGGGACTTTCCTCTTGTGTTGGCTCAGGTGTTGGGAGATCCATGCTGGACTTAAGGGAGTGGGACCAGTGGGAGAAGAAGGAATGGCAGAAGAAGAAGGAGCAACTACGGTGTACTTGGGGAAATAGGTTGAGATGCTTGGAAGTGGAATTGATAAAGAAGCCAAACCTCCAATGCTCATAGGGGTAGGAGTTACTATAGGAGAGGAAACTGTGGGGGTAGAAGGGAGCTGAGAGATGAGGGAAGAAATACTAGGGGAAAACTCCTTGAGGGAAGAGAAGATGGAAGAAGAGGAAAGGGGAACAATAGAAGATGGGGGAGAAGACACAACCAAAGGAATGGTTGCTTGAGTGACATGAGGAGGGGAAGGAGGAGTGGGAGAAGGGACGATGGGTACCTCGGTGGTTGTAGTAGTGGCAACATCCTGAGTGGATGTGTCTGTTGGAACACTTACTGCCGTTTCCTTTTCTGGGGAGGTAGGGTGCACGACCTGCTCCTAGGTGGCAGTAGGAGGACTCTCGGGAGCTTGTTCTTGGGCAGCACTTGAATTTCCTTCCTTATCTTTCCCTTTTCCCTTTGGCAAATGTTTTGGCCTGGCAGGTGCATTACCTAGGGGGGACGTGGTGAAGTCCACCCCAAGATAAATGAGACCATTAAATCTGCACCAATGTTCTGTGCGCTGCAAGGTGCCCTTTACCCTCTCCTCAATAGTCTGAGGTGCCCTTGTTCTATCTATTTCAGAAAATGGCCAGTTGTCCCCGTCCGTGTCTAAATATACCTGATCAACTTCTTGATCAGTCATTTGGAAACCTTTCGGAACAATGGCCACACCATATTGAATAATTTCTGCCAGGGCCAGATGGGAGTGATCCTTTCTCCTGAGTTTGACCTCATGATATAGGTCGATGTAGATGTCCTCGATCTGTGGAACGTGGATCGGATCAAGTTTTGCCTTTGGGAGGCAATTTTGTGGATCAAAGGTCGGCCTTGCTGGGAAATTGTGCTTCAGATTGAGCAGCTCCAGTTCTGCAAACATTTCCCGGGCCTTAGTGTGAGAAGTGCATGTGTACCTGCCCACTGTGAGGGGGAATGGAGTTCCACCCTTCTTTCTCTTTAGGCACTTCTCGTGATATGTTATGAGCTGTCTGGATAGCTCCAACAGGATCAACTTCGGCCCTGCATATCTTGGCAACTTGGTGGGCTCCCCCAAGAAGTTGGCTGCTCTGAGATAGGTAAAAGTGGGGAATTGTGTAAACAACGCCCCCCACTTCTCTGTTGTAGTTACTATGCTCTTGGTCGTTTGACCGTGAGTCATATTGGGCCTCAAAAGGCAGATGATGTCGTAGAAGAAGGCATCGTTGATCTTGGTGAACTGAGGAATGTTGTTTTCCAGTCTCAATTCTGGATAATATTCAAATATCTTTACCTGGGGCCATACTCCACATCGGCTTAGCACTGGATAATCTCTCTCAGAGGCGGAAACATAGACCACGTAGGAGTTCATGTAGAACCTCCTCGTTGTGAGTTGTTGGAGCTACTCAGAGATGGTGTTGTTGATGATTTCTGCCCACTCAAAACGTTGATCAGGCACGTTTTTGTTCATTGTTTCCAGATACCTGAGCATCCATTTGTGGAAGTAGTGGGTGTCAGGAAGCCCAAAAACCCTGCTCAAGAAGGTAATGGCATCACTCAGCTCCTTCGAAAAGTCACTGTGATGAATAACCTGGGGCCACCTGGTTATTACCTTTTTGTTCTTTAGGTATACCTCGTTCATTAACTGCATGCATTTGTCTTCATTTTCTTCCCATGCCTTAATGCAGTCTTCCTGACTTACGGCCACAAAGTGCCGGTGGTGGGGGATACCCAGCATGATCTCGAAGTGCCGGGCAGTGAGGTTGATTATAACCTCGCCCTTCTCGTTCTCGACACACCTTGTGTCTTTGTTATAGCAGCGGGCCACCACCATCATGAATTCATTATTCACTGCGCTAACGGGGATTCCCCCAGTGAAGTGTAGACCACTACCCACTAGTTTGTCCATCCATGGACCACCTGTGACCCTTCTGGTTCTGGCCTAAAAATCCTCCATGTCTATATGGCCAAGTTCGGCATCTCTGATGTCCAAGTCACATTTTGTATGGGACTCGGGCATCCTGACCCTTTGATACTTGTATTTCATTTCTTCCTTTGTGAGTTTGGCCTTACCCTTTGACTTGGTTGGCCTCTTACTTGATGTAGGCATATGCGATTCTGAGTTTAGCTGTTGATCTGTAAGAAGGAGGAGCAAAGTCCAACGTAGAAGAGCCATGTTAGCACTTAGATCGTCCATCAAAGCTTTACAGAATGAGGAGTTAGCAATTTAAAAGCTTCTGGGTGCAGGGCACGGGAATACCACATACTGCAAGCTCAGAAAAGCAAGGCGCATTGATGCAGAGTGTTGCAAGGAAGAAAACAATGCCAGGGTGCAGGGCATAGGAATACTACATAGAACATTTAGTGTTGATGTAGGAGGATTTGCACCTGTGCCATTGTGTAGGGTTTAAACTGGGCACAAATATTTTTTGTGTCGTATGACGGCAGGATGCACCAATGGCACAGATATTGATCGTGTTGCAAACATTTTTGGTGTGCCAAAGGGCGTGGGATTAAAGGATGTATCACCAACTTTAGGTGCACCAAGGGGCTTTTTGGCTTTGGCGTAGCACAGGAAAAGTTTACATGACATTCAATGTTGATGTAAGCAGGATTGCACTGGCGCCATGAGTTAGGTTAATAGGAATTTCAAAGGGCGTAGGGAAGGTGCATGTTGCAGGCAGGGACAGTGCGCCCTTTGGCGCGACTATGTTTTATGCAACAGGGGAGACGTTTGTGCCAAAGGAAAAATTGTGGGTTTCAGATTGTGATAACCTTAAATTTTTTCTTCTCCTAGACAGGTTTGTGGCTTTCAAACTTCATTAACATGGATCTAGGCAAGGAGAGGACAAACGGGCAAAGGGGATCCTAGATTTTATGAAACAACGAAAACAAATGCCCTCAAGGCTAGCAAATCTGGATAGAGGGTAAACCAGTTTGGAGGGAGTCTCTTAGGTTCATTTTACTATTATCACCAACAACCAAACCAAAACAACAACAAAAAAAACCACAAGAAAAGCAAGGACCACCTACCAGAGATATATAGAAAGAAATGAACGATGTGGGGTCCACGAATGTGACACAGAACGATGCGAGGACGACGGAGGCGCTGACAGGTGTAGAAGAATAAATGTTTCACCTATTTTTCAATCGTGAAAATGACAGGTCGGATGCACCTTTATATATAAAAAGGTGTAATAAATGCGCCTCCAAATTTTTAAAGGGCGCACCAAAACTTATGTTGTCATGAAAAAACTTGCGCCTTAGGCACGGTTATGCATCTATCAACAATAAACTACTTGTGCCCTTGGCGCGAATTTGTCTGTGGACACGGTATTTTTAGCACCTTGGCGCACTGTTTAGGGGCGCAACAATTGTAGTGTCGACAGGTTGGCGCATGCGCCTTTGGCGCAGGTAAGAAAGGCGCAACAATTTTAGTGTTGACACGATAGAGAGTGCGCCAAAGGCGCAGAAGAGGGCACATATACATTTGATGTTGCATGAACAAAATTTGCACCCAGTCAAAAAAGGACCAAAATGACTAAGTTCGAAAAACCAGATTCTTCGGAAAGGGATTTTAGGCCATTCCAAATGCTAAGGGACCTCGGTGGGAAACCGAAACAAAATATTGGAAATGTTACCTGCAAAATTGCCCTTGTCAATTTTACAGGATAACAAGTTGTAATTGCCCTAATAAACAAGGTAGATAAATATTTGAAAAAATGTCTCAACAAGATGCGGTCTCATGGAATATGATGATTACATGATATGCAATGCACGGTTTTTGTAAAGATGATCTCAAACTCTTTGAAAAAATGAAGAACTTTGGAACATATCTTGAGCATCTAAGATTCCTTTGTGTTTTATTTGCATTCAACCATGCAAGTTTAGTGGACAAGGGCTATAAATACTTAAATGGAATGGGTGACTCTTATTGCATTATGCCTACAATGGGCCATTATGTATGGATGGTTTACCTTCTTGGCTGTGCAGGATGTCTTGAAGAAGCTCTAAACTTAATCATTAAAATGCCAATTAAACATGTGGTGATTTTATGGATGTGTTTTCCCAGCGCTTGTAGGTCACATAAGAATATAGGGCTTGGAGTATTTACAAAGACTCTTGTTATTGACTTGGATACTAAAAATGGCACACCATTCGTTCTTCTATCAAACATCTATGCAGAAGTGGGCAGGTGGGGTGATGTTCAACAAGGATATTGATGAAAGATAGTGGAATTAAAAGATGCTTGGATGTAGTTGGATTGTATTACATAAAATGCTACATGTATTTTGTGTAGGAGAGGGAAAACTCCTAGAAACACTATATAAATTGCCGTGGAAGTTGACAAAAGTAGGTTATTTTCCATATTCAAGACATGTCCTGAGTGATTTGGAGGAGGAAAAATATTTTTTCCTCTGTCACCATAGTGAGAAATTGGTAATTACAGTTGAATTGTTGACCACATCGCTTAGAAAAATTATCAGATCCATCAAGAACCTTCAAGTGTGTTGAATACCACATTGCATCCAAGTTTATCTAAGAGATTGTTACATGAGAAAATATTTTGAGAGGTACGAACCAGTTCCATTATTTCAAGCAAGGACAATGTTCATGTGGAGATTACTAGAGATGCTTAGTCAAGCAAGTTGTAAACATAGGCTGGGGAGATCAAACTCAAAATGGATTGAATGTGGCAGTTATAGGCTCAGGATGGATATCTCATGAAGAGGAAAAATAATCAACAGGGCAAGGCTGTGGAAATGAGACCTATGGATGGGGATCTAAGAAAATAGGTACAATAGGCTTGAATAATGCTAAGGATGTCTCAGGAGGGGAGAGTAGAATAGGATGCACAATTCCTTTCATCCATTTAATGTTACCAACTCTGAGAATAAACCCTGATCATTGGATTCCAGGAAACCAAATATAGTTGAGGCATTTTGTTAAACACTTTCCTAACATCATCTACATCTCCATGCTTGGAATACACATCAACTATTGCACTTCCTACAACAACGTCTATCATAATTGGGTAAAAACACCTGCACAGGGGTGTAAAGCTTTTGAAGAAAACAACCACAAGGGATTTTGAAGAAAACAAATTGCACAAGGATTTTGAAGGAAAAATACCTACGTTAGATCAACTGTGTTTTTATTTTAACAGAATCCATCATGTTTTAACTAAAAAATTTCTATGATATTAAGATTTTTAAGTTTTGTGTCTATTTAGTTCTCAAAAGTGAGAGATGTTGATTTTCTTCTGTACAATACAATTTGGGCTTCACATGAACAAAATTTGACTACAAAAATCCTGGGCTTTTCTTCAACACACTTGCGGTGATCGTCTTGATTATTACAAAGTTTCCAAATTTTCACAAATTCTGCATTATACGGATTAATTCAGACTACCTCATTTGATTAGTACCTATATTGTATCCATTTCCCATTTATTTTAGCTTATGTTGGCTTTCAATTGAAAAATAATGTTTTACCAACCTTTTTGTGTAGGGGACAAATGATAAGCATATGATAGACAAAGATGTATTTAGGTGTAACTATGTTTTTGTTTCAACATACCTAACAAAGTTCATGTTTTAACTAACAAAGTTTGATGATATTAAATTTTTAGGTTTTGTGTCTGTATAGTTCTCAGAAGTGAGAGATGTCGATTTTCTTCTATACTAGACAATTTGGGATTCACATGGATATAATTGATGTACAACCATAACTGTTAGTGGAAAAGTCCCACTTTTGTTGATTTGTTGAGATTTATTTCCCCAGTATTTTTTAGTCACTGAATCAATGTAAATTTATGCTACACAACAAATCTATAGCAAGTTGTTTATAAGCCTTTTATTTTGACGTTTGATATTATCATTTATCATTCTTAATTAGGTCATGCTACATGCTCATGTCTGGGTCACTACTGACGGTTATAGGGATTCACACGGATCGAAAATGTGCCCTTGACAGTGAAATTCCACATGAATCTAACAAAATGAAAGAATAATGAGCAAGTAAAATACTTGATTTATAATTTATATCCAAAAATATAAACAAAACAATATCCAATGCCCTGTTTTCTATGTCCTTTTACATGCCTATCCAAAGAGATTCCCATGCCTGGAAAAAGAATAGTAGTAAAATCTTATTCTACAAAAAATTCCCCAAAACCTGTGTACCCTACTATTAAAACTAAGAAAGTTTTGTTATGTTATTTTACCTAAAAATAACATACTTTTTTTCTTAGAATAAAATGTGGATAGATGGGGTAGAGACTGCCAAAATTCCCAAATAAATTATAGTCCATCCCCTGCTTTCAACACTTCATGTATGCAAAAATAAGGAGGTTGTGAGATGCTAGTCATCCCAATGATTGTGCATCGTATTAGCAAGTTAAGATATGCTCATTCCCTGGTGAATCAAGCCAAAAACATTAAATTTTCTGAATAGGATCTTTTTCTTTTTTGTAAAATCATTTTCATCCCATTTCTTCCTTTAGACCAATTTAAACCTCTAGCAACCAATTTTTGATATGTATTCCAAGAGGTTGGGGGGATAACACTCTAAATAAGAGTCTACATGTGTTAACTTATATGCATATATGGAAGCAATATGAATTAATTATTTAGATATGAATATTCAGACGAAAACGTGTGGGAAATATACTTGAACCGAAAGAAAATAAAAGTATTTTAATCTGTGTATTTTTTACATGGCATACACTTGAGAAAGGCGTTTGGTTGTCTATGCTCTGCGACGTCTACTATTTTCTCCCTATGTAATGCTACATATATGTATCCAATTAATATAAAACTACAAAGGAATGAAAAATCATTATGGAATTTGAAATAGTTGAGCTTTCGGGTGTGACTCATGCCAGGTAAGTGCACGAAGTTGGGGGGCCAAAAAGTGGACAAGAATCCAAAAAAAAAGTAAAACACATATGCGTTACATAATGCATACGCGTTATGCCTACTATAAACAAAAAAAAGAGGCCCGAGCCTCTATCATTTTACCTCCCTCAAATGTGAGTTTCAGATCTTATTCGTGCCCTCGCATTTTTTCTTTCATATGGATATCAAGCTCAAAGGATCATTTTTGGATCGCCGGGAAAATCTGAATCGACGATGGCGCCATGGAGAAGAGGTAAGCACAATTCTTTTCTCAAAATTGCGTTGAAATATGATAATTATAGATTAAAATTTGAATTGAATACATATTTTTTATTATTACAGTCAGAGGTCGAGGGAATCAACCACAACCAAACCTTGTTATTCCTGATATCCCTCCTGACACTCCCACAATTGCTCAACATCCCTCGGGTAGTCAAGAAGATTTAGCGGTCCAAATAGCTGAAAGAAAAATTGAAATTGAGGATTTAATCAAAACAATGAGGGATGTAAAATCTATAAACCCCCATCGCGCCTCTCTTTCAAACACATTGTAGGAATTACTTGTTCAAATGGACGCGACAACGTGGAAAATTGATCATTGGATAACTTATAGAGAGGGTTGTAGAGTTTATTATTCCAACAAATTGTCATATGTGGATGTAAAGAAAAAAGAAATTTCAAAAGAACTCATATGTGCCTTATTCATAGACCCTCACACTAATTTTCCTGTTCCGTTGACATGTAAACGATTTCCCATCCATTGGTGCAATAATAATTTGATTAAAAATAATTTTTGGGACCGATGGTGGATGGTGTTTGCTTTTTCACCTTGTAATAACAATGAGGTGCCACTATACTTTCTGAGGAAACTCTATTGTGAGTTTATCCTCAATGAGATCCCAAATTATTTTGATTTTCGAGATTTCCAGGGCCGAGGAAAATGATCTGCACATGATCGACCAGGTGCACAATGTGCACCTATTCAACAGGGTAGATTCCCCACACAGAAGCCCCCTCACCCTGAGATTACCCCTCAAGCAGTGAAGGAGACAGTAGAGATTGATACACTCCATGCCCTTCAGGGGCTATCTGTGACCTTTGTTTGACATACGAGGGAGATTTTTGAGCCAGATGCTCGTGGAGGTACATAGACTATTCCCTCAGGGAGTACTAGCATGAGGCCACATTTTTACTCGTCATGTGGTAGCATATGTTTGGGGCTTGAGGAGGATGATAATTTCATGCATACTGATTTTTGTGAACCCGATGCTAGGGGTGAACATGATAATGTCACTATGTCAGATGTCCTTTTGAGTGAGAGATTTGGATTACATTTATCAATGTCACCTTCACAGGTAAATTTGTTATGTGTGTTACAAAAAGTTTGGAGAACTTGATTTACTTATATATGTTAAATTTTGAAATAATTGTATTTGTACATGTACATGCATTGATATTACAACGTGCAGGAGGCGCATCTTCATCCTGAACACAAGCAGTGAGCACCATGTGTAACACCCGCTAAAATCTCCCACTTGAGACCCATGAACAACCTAGGTTTAGTTACAAAATTATGGAATATTTTTTCTAAAAAAGCGTTAACAACCAAAGTCTCAAGGACAATTAAATTCAACTGATAAATTTTCCAATTAAAATAATTATTAATTCCACATTATAAATCAACAAGTGTAATAAGTCCACACCTATCTCAAATTTCCTTAGGGATTAATTTAATCACTGATTACATTGACATTTTAGCTAAATATTCCCTGATTAAAATTTTAGGGTTAAGGGACCAAAACAATTAAATACCCAAGGTATTTAATTCCACAAGATCTAAGAAAAGAGCAAGGTTTAATTACAGTGGGGGAAAAGAACACATATTTAAAATCATCAGAGTAAATTCTTACTTACCCACTCCCAGAACTCGGTTAAAGATTCAATTTGATTTTTCCCATGATTAACACAATTAAAACTTTCTGAAAACATATTTCCTCAAAACTTCAGGAATTTCCTCACGTTTTTGGTGATATAAAGAAGTCCTCCTAACTCCTCATATTTCTCAAGTTATGGACAATGGAACTTGGGGTGAAATTTTTCCCAAGAGCGGGCTTGTGGGCCTGGGGAGGAAAATTTTCCCCAACTCGGGCCTGCGGACTTCGCAGAGAAATTCACCTAGAGGATAAAAGCGGACCGGTGGAGCGGGGAAGGCAATTATCACTTTTTCCCTTTTGGGACAAAGTGAATTTTACACCCGCACCTCCATCGATGCCCAGGGAGGCCACGTGGCAGCTTCTTATTGGCTACGGGTTAGCAAGTCGGCGGGGAACATTTGGAAAGTTTGACTATTCAAATGGAAGGGAAAAAAGGTTGAAAGGAACCCACACCTCTGCCGACGCGAGAAGATGCCACGTGTCAACCAATCGTTAGCTGTGGTTTTGTGGGCCGGTAGAGATAATTTGGAAAATTTTCCCAAAAGTTTTCTAAAGTGTTAAGGCTTAAAAAGATATGCTCCTCCGCCGATGCCTTGTGAAGCCAAATGGCAACACCTGATTACCTGTAGGCTGGTGAGGCTGTGGGGAAAACTTACAAATTTTTCCAAATCTATTTTTGAAAGTGCTTAAGGTTAAAATCGATCTGAGCCTCCACCGACACCCAACAAAGCCACGTGTTGATCAATGATTGGCTGCGGGGCGACGGGGCCGTGGAGGAAAATTTGCCAAATTAACTTTTTGGACTTAGATCATTTTTAGACAAAATGAAGGCTTGCGGATTAGCGGAGCGGTGGGAAAATTCATGACTTTGCTCCTTTTGGGTGAAAAGCAAAAAAAAGGAAAGTTTTAGCCTACGGGTATGCCCAAGAATATTTTATTCATTTAAAATTTGACAGTTAGATTTTTTTGAGCCCGAAATGAAGTTAAAACTTCATAAGACCATAGATTTTGATTAGGAACTCAATTTTTGTAAAATGAAGACTTTCTGGAAATATCTTGACGTCCTCTTTTCACAGCATCCTTAGGAATTTGATTTTGATAAATTTTAAAGGGGTAATTTTGAGAAAACGTCTTTTTGTTACTTAGAAAGTGAACTGGTATTTTTAACTTATCAATTTTGTTCAAATTTGTCGTTAATTCTTTTTCCACTTGCCAAACAGGCATGGAGGATTTTACTTGGAATATTTTAGGATATATTTCAAGGTTAAATTTGCTTGATTGATTTGCATTTGAAATTTATCACTTTTATACAGCAAGAAGTCTGCAATTTTGCCTTTGCCCGATTTGAAAGGTTCTATAAAATTTTCATAAGTATTTTGGTATGTTTGGGGTCGTTTTGACCTTACAAATAAAATTTGATATTTCATTTTTTCCTTTTGATGTTGCAGGGTCACTCTGTTCAATTTCTGATTAATAATTACCAGTATGAAAGTTATCTAACAGAGCTCAAATTCGAATAGATTTATTTTCATTTGCCAACTTTAAACTATGAATTCATTCCAACCCAATCTAACATACTAAGTTGACTCAAGCAAAGTATTCAAATGCCAAATTACAATTTTGATTCCTAAAACATTTATTTAAAAAAAAATAGAGTATTATGACATTTCTCCATACGTATTCACTTTTTCATCCTTCCAACAGAATTTCAAAATACATTCAACAATCAGATTTCAATACCCAATAATGCCATTTGAGTAAATTAATACAATCCTTTATTGATTCAAAGAGATACCTTTACAATTTCTTCTTTCATTCCTCAATTACAATATACAGAATATGATTTCTTTCACATTCTTTCAAAAACAAAAAAAAAGAGTATATCTATTTCACAATTCAATTTATAATTTTCATAGCCCATACAAAGCATCTTTCCATCACAAATAATATACAAGATCATCCACTTCAAGTGGGAAAAGGTTACATTAAGAAATGATCACATCAAGGACTGTCAAATTGTCTTCTTTCTTAGTTCCAGAAAATCAATATGAATTTCCATCATTCTCCAATTTGGTCACAACAGAATAGGGGAAAGACAACACTCTCCACCTAACCAAGACATCCAATGAAAAGGGAGAATCCATCCTTCTTCATTGGCCCCTGAGCCCCAACCACATTGTAATAAGAAATATTTTTTTCATCTCATGGAAACAATAGGCTTCCAGAACATAAAGATAGATTTCTCATTCAAAACACAGTCCAAAAAAAACTGTGGTTTTCCACCACAGAACAAAACAACAAACAACACTAAGGATTCATCATGTAAGCCAAAGGAGCAAGAAACAATGGGGGATGCTGCTTATGCCTCCCAAAGGGGAAATGGGTATCACCACCTGAGAACAAACCGCAAAAATATTTATCATTTAAAATCCCTAACATGCCCTTATGCCTCCCCCAAGTACCCCTTATTCCTCACATTTCCTTATGCCTCCCCAACCTCTTATGGCACCCATAATGAGTAAATAAATGCAAGCTATTTCTTTGTAAGGTGGAACCCAAATCCCAACTCCCTCCACACTTATACCTCCCCAAAACACTTATGCCTCCCAAAAAATGCCCCATAGTATTCTCCTACACCATCCCTAGGCCATCTACCCAACCAACCAACAAATAAAACAACACATTTAAACATTCAACCATTCACATATGCATATAAATAAAAGGAGAGTATTTCCAAGAGCTAAGCTCTTACCTCTCCATGATGGAGTTTGTTCCAAGTTCAAAACAACAAGCTCTCCAATGTAACATAAACCAAGAGATTAACAATCAACAAGTATGCAACAATCTCCAAATTTCTCCAAATTTTCAAGAGCTCCAAAAACCCAAAGCAAGTCGCCAAAAATGAAGTAAAAAAAAAACCCCAAAAACAAGCCAAGAAATTCGAATATATAGAAGAGGATGAGGTGGATCCATGTGGGATGCCACATCATTCATCCTCAACTCCAACTCATAATTCAACTTCAATCTCCAAGGCATAATAAATAAATAGGTGAATAAATGACAGTTTTACTTACACACTCAAATTAAACCCACACCTCATAAGGACTGAAATTGAAAGCATGTAAGAAAGTTCAATAAAAGCATACAACTTGACTTACAAAAATGCATAATGAAGGCTAGATTTAAACCCTCCAACCATAGGTAAGGTTGACATGCAAATTTAAGAGGTATGAGACAAGTTTAACTTGTCCCATAAGCTTCCAAAATCAACCTCCAAGGACAAATTCGAATTTCAAAAGGAGGTGGAGTGTTTCATACTCCAAAATTAATTTACACATCTCTTACACATCACTTACACATTTCTTACAACACTTTAATTTTAGGCCAAAAACTCTAATAATTACTTTCTTATGTCCCAATTTGATTAATTAATTTTAACAACATGTTTACTCACATTAATTTACCACAATTAATAAATGTTGAAAGGGGTAAACACATCACTTAATAAACACATACAAACATTAATAAAAAGGAACCAAATAAATAAATACACATAACCCTTGGTCACATTTAAAGGTGATCCCCCCATGGGAATCCCTAACAATCAAACACACACACACGAACAATACAAGTTGCCATGGTGAGCTTGTTGAATTCATCTAGAATTCCAATGTGGTTGGTCTCCAATCCCCCGATGTTTGTTGTGATATTTTTAACTTGCACAATACAAATACCCCTTTGGCCTCATGGCCATATCAGAACATCCAAATGAATATAATATAATTTCAAAATCATCAATATATATATGAATCACAACAACACCCAGAAAATAAACAATATCACTTACAATTTCATCAGCAACTATATAATCATCAATTTTAAATTCAATTTTCTCGGTCTACTCAATATATCCAAATATCACATGTCTTAACAACATCCATATATATATATATATATATATATATATATATATGACCATGTCCAACAACATTTCAACATCTATATAAAATGTCTCTAACAATCATCATGCATCATATATGAATCAGAGTCAACAATAATCCATGATCTGACATCTAACACCATACTAAATCAAAACTATAATAATGTCCATAATATAGTCAGCAGTATCATGATCAATATCAAAAGTGTCGAAGGGAAGTGGGCACTACACCATGCATACACATACATTCACATAGGTAATTTAGAATGTTAATTATGTAAAATTTTCACATGCATGTTTATATATGTATATATATATATATATATATATATATATATATATATATATATATATATTAGTTTTGAAGTCAAATATATGTATGTTCTTGTATGTCCATCTAACTCACATGATATACATGTTTGATAAAGATGTTGACTTCACTAGACACCCCACCATCTCTGCGACAAGTAGATAAAGGTGTTGCCACTGCAATTTCATCCATGCGCAGCAACTCACTGAGGTATTCAAACAACACGTAAATTTTGTTAAATTTATCGTGTAATTCATATTATGTTAATTTACATGTTAGTAATGTCTTTCATTGTAGAATTATTAAATTATGTTAATAATGTCCTTCATTGTGTGTATGCAGGAGTTACCTGTGACAGGGAGAAGCCCTGTTCATTTGATTCACGGGCGTGGTGGGGTAAAAATAATAGTTCTATATTGATAATATTAGTTAAAATATTGTCATTATGTATTTTTTTTATTATTGTCAAATAGTTTTTTGAAAGGGACTATACCCTTGTACACAAAGGCTCAGAAGCCAGAATTGAAAGTTAAAGCACAAGAGAAGGATCAAAATCCCGATAGAACAATTAAGCCCGACTGCAGAAAACAAACTACAAAGAAAAAACCAACAACCGACAAAAGAACAACAAAAAAACAAAAAATGTACAACAATCAAACAATAATGGTCTATCAACACCATTGGAAGCAATCTGCTATCCGGCTAAGAAAAATGAGACCAATGAAACCCAGCCAGCCAATAGCAGAGATGAGAATCATCAAGGCGAAGTGTTACCCTTCAGAGTGGTAGATTTTTTCTTTTTGTTGACCGTAATCCACCCTGATGGAGCCTTCGCAGTTGGAGAAGAAGACAAGGGAGGAGTATTTTCCTTAGTCACATTTGTCCCATTTGGAACAGCCACGTTGTTATCCAGAGAGAGATATTTATCATTTTCCATGCTGCCCTCAACAGCTTGTGTATTTTTTATGTTGCTAACAACCTGAGTTTCAGATAAAGGGGTTTTCCTTGACTCTGGTTCATCTACTGCTTTAGATTCAAGATCCTTTCTATCCATAAAAATCAGGTGCTTCTGGGAGTGCATCTTTCCACTAGTTGCGCTTCTCATGTTGACGTTTTTCCATTCCACAAGTAGTAGAGGTGTGTCCTAAACCAAAGCACCTTCTACATCGGAAAGGTAGACCTCATAATCAAGAGTTTGTGACCAAGTTCTATTTTGCACTCTAAGATCTATGGTAGCAGGAGGATTTTTATCAGTGTCAAGCTCCACCAGGATCTAGGAATAAGTAGTATGGGTGTAATTAGTTGTTTGAGAATCTATGTGGAGTGTAGTACCCAAGGTATTGCCAATGGTTTTCAGACATTCATGACTCCAAAATTGGAGAGGTAAATGGGGCAGCCTGATCCAAACAAGTTTCCATGAGAATGACTCTATGTGCGGGTTAAAGGATGGGAACCAAGGTTTCATGATCAAATATTTTGACTCGCAGGTCCAGAGCTTGGAAGCAATGATGTCTTTATCAGCTATTGAAGAGAAAACCATAATGAAAATGCCTTTAGCACATGGATATAAGTCTATCTTACCAGTTAAAGATGGAGTCCAATGCTTGGAGATCCACACATGAAGAACGGGAAGGCTGGGCCATAAACCCCTGAATCTACAAATTAGATCATGCTCTTTATAGTATATCTCATATGAAATGACGTCCTCCCCAAAAGTAATACATGGGGTGATGTCTGCAGGTTTCATGGAGGATTCCTTGCTTTTTAAGACATCCTTGAAGGAGGTTTCAAGAGACCCATGCCTAATCTCTTTATCCAGCAATGGAATAACAGGTAGATCTCCTTGATTCAGCTCACCACGAACCTCACCTTTCCCAAGAACACCCCCAAATGGTGATTGAATATGGCTAGGGTTTGCAGAACCGTCTCAAAATAGTCGCAGCATTGGTAAAGGAAAGGTCGATCCATGACCAAGGAGAAACCCCTGAAACAAGATTCAAGCCCCCACCGTCTGGCTGAAGAGCTCCAGTCTGATCTCGCAGATCTACAGGGTTCGCAAGCTTGCATGTAGTGAGAGCAAGGGCACGCGTAGACACCATGTGTATGTAGATATGGTATATTGTCATTATGTAGATACATATACTTAGCTCTATTTTCGCTAATTCTGATGTTATATTTTCTGATCTTATGTGTATGTAGGGAACTTCAACCCCCTCCATTTTGACTTTGAGGGCATGGAATCCTCCATCTCTCCATCTTCATACCCCCATTTGTACTACAGGAGCTCCCAATGACTCATCTGAGCATGAGATGTAAATTCGGTGTGATCAAAAACTTACGGTATGTTTATGTATTTATGTTAATACTTTCATTCTAGCATGGTCTTAAATACATGTTAAAAACATATATAAATTAAGTTTTGACAAAAAAACATTCTTTGCATTTACAGGCTCATCTACAGGCGATTATTCAGTGGACGAGGACTCGAAGCATGGGCTTGGACGATCCAAAGTCATCTCATGGATCTCCATCTTCATCTAAGGGAGGGCCTTCTTTGAGCAAGGCCAAGAGAGGGATAGATTTTGATGAGTAAGAAATATGTATGTCTTACATGAAATTATTTTTGTATGCCTATGTGCATGGCATTGTATGTACGCCTATATGACATTTGAACTTGATGGTATATGACCTATTTGGGCATTTTTGTATTTATTATGCACATTAAAATACTATTTAGAACTTGATAATTTTGTATGAGACCTTACATTTCTAAGATTATTTTTGCATGAATCTAATATGATGTGCACTTGACAATATTTAAGATATTATGAATTATTTTTTCATTTATTGGTGATGTACATGTACTAGTATTTTCAATGTATAATATGCATCAAACTTTGGAAATCAATATTTATATAATGTATGTATATAAAGAGTTACCTAATTTGAGTAATTATTCATTCAATTTATCAATGTATATGTGTATTTACTTTATTTGTGCTTCTTCTTACTCATGGTCTCTTTATACTGATTCCTATCTTATCATGCACTTACTACATTCTTCTATGCTTCGTAGTATTCTCCCCTATTAAAACACCTGACAGTCGTCACAATTTTATGCCTTTCATCTGTTGATATTTTGAGAATGTCTCTCCATATACATTACTCTAATGCTTGAGAATGTCTCCAGATGTAATGATATTCTGATTCAGACACTCAATGATTCTTGATTGTCTAATCCTGTCCAATTCATGTTACTACCTTTAAATATGTAGGCATTTCAAGTTTTTTGTAAATCACATCATACCCTTCACTAGGCTGATGACTAACCCTATCATTTTTAAGGTGCTTTTGAAAGCATCCATGGGTTTATCATAGCATAAATTATCAATGAATGGAAGGTCACTAAGCCATAGGCCAGCTGACTCCCATCTAGAACTAAACAAGAAATATTTACTAAGCGATTGATAACTCCTGTGTATTCTTAGACATACCCCTATCAAATTGATTCTTAAGCCAATCTAGTCATTCAGGGCTCTTAAGTGACTACGCCCTGGCGGGGTAGCCCTACACTGACTTAGAATGCACTATTTCGCATGTTTGCAAACAATAGCACAATGAGAGAACCAGATGGAGATGGAGAAAACCACGAGAGGCTTCGTATAGGGCCCCGACATGGAGGTCTCAGATCTAATGAGACGTCTCTAGGTGCCACAAAGTCTGAGAAATCACCCGTCAAAGATATGGTGTGTTTGGGCCTTAGGGCTCTTAAGCGACTACGCCTGGACGAGGTAGCCCGAAAGCACGGGGAGCGTAGGGAACCAAAACAAAGCCTCCAATAGAATTCAACTGGCCATTTAGACATGTTGACTCAGATGGTTTAGTCCCTCAAGCTACCGTTTGCAAAATACAACATCTAACAGCCTTATACTGACTTAGACTACACTATTTTACGTGTTTGCAAACAATAGGATAGTGAGAGAACCGAATGGAGATGGAAAAAACCACGAGAGTATTTCGTAGAGTGCCTCGACATGGAGGTTTTGGATCTGACGAGACATCTCTAGGTGCCATGGAGTCTGAGAAATCACCTGTCGAAGATTTGGCGTGATTGGGCCTCAGGGATCTTAATCGACTACGTCCAGACGGGGTAGCCCGAAAGCACATGGGGCATAGGGAAACAAAACAAAACCTCCACTAGCATTCACCTGGCCACCCCAACATGTTGGCGTAGCTGGTTTGGTCCCACAAGCTTCTGTTTGTAAACTACAGCCTCTGGCAGCCCTACAGTGACTCAGACTACACTATTTCGAGTGTTTATAAACAATAGGACAACGAGATAACTGAATAGATATAGAGAAAACCACGAGAGGATTTTGTATAGGGCCCTGACGTAGAGGTCTCAGATTTGATGAGACATCTCTGGGTACCACGGAGTGCAAGAAATCACCCGTTAAAGATATAACTTTTTTTGGCCTCAGGGCTCTTAAGGGACTACGCCCAAACGAGGTAGCCCGAAAGCACAGGTGGAGGAAACCACCAATGTTCAATGATTTTACCATAGGATGCAACTATGTAGACTATGAACTTAGTTTTGTTGGGGAGACCACCAATGTTCCAACTGTTCATTTTGAAAGAATGAATATCTTCAATCAAACAGAGAATGAAGAGCCTGAATTTTTTTGGACATTACAAAAGGTTGTTTGTGCCCAAAAAGAAGCCGAAGACCATATAAATATTCAGTCTTCAACTTTAGATGACAATGAACATCGTGAAGAAAAACAATTAGGTGAAGATGTCACTATGATTCAAGAAGAAATGCCTCCTGAAAGTCATAAAGAGTCAATTTGATTACCCAAAAACATCTAGAAGAACTTAAAGAGAAGATACGAGTGGAAGAAAAGGAAAAATGGGAAGCATGGAAGGATCACAACTTAACTGGAATGGAAGATCTATGTGATTTTGTCGATAGAATCATGGATAATCTTAAGGACAACATGCCAAGTTGATTATTTTTATTAATCCTAGCTGCTTCAACTTCACAAATCAAACCAGGTAGTTCCAAAAGCAGCATACTGGCAAGAAAAACTGCAATGAAGTATTGATAATTGAGCCTGAAACTCGTTTAGAATTGTAATTTATTTTTTGATTGAACATTCACCCATAGTTTCTTTATTGAAGGAAGAAATTCATTTAATATGTGAGAAATAGAATGTTGATTTAGTCTATTGCTCTGACTATTTAGGTTAGATTTTTGTAGTCATTCACTGAAAGTTTGAAGCTCTTTAGTAATAACATGGAAAAATTGTAAGGGCCCTACGAAATCCGCTCGCGGTTTTATCCATATCCATTTGGTTCTCTCGTTGTCCTATTGTTTGCAAACGTGTGAAATAGTGCAGTCTGAGTCAGTGTAAGGCTACCAGATGCTATATTTTACAAATTGTAGCTCGTGAGACCAAACTGTCTAGGTAAACACGTCTAGATTGCTTGGTGACCACTAGTGGAATCTTTTTTTTGGTTCCCTACACTACCTGTGCTTTCGTGCTACCTCGTCCGGGCGTAGTCCCTTAAGAGCCCTGAAGCCAAAACACGCTATATCTTCGACGTATGATTTCTCAGACTCCGTAGCACATAGAGATGTCTCGTAAGATCAGAGTCTTCCATGTCAGGGCCCTATACAAAATCCTATAGCGGTTTTCTCCGTCTCCATCTGGTTCTCTCCCTGTGCTATTGTTTGCAAACACGTGAAATAGTGCAGTTTGAGTCAGTGTAGGGCTGCCAGAGGCTGTAGTTTGTAAACAGAAGCTCATGGGACCAAACCAACTATGCCAACATGTCAAGGTGGCTAGGTGAACGCTACTAGATGCTTATTTTTTTTCCCTATGCTCCCCGTGCTTTTGGGCTACCCCGTCCGGGTGTAGTCGCTTAAGAGCCCTGAGGCCCAATCATGCCATATCTTCGACAGGTGATTTCTCAGAATCCGTGGCACCTAGAGACATCTCGTTAGATTAAAAACCTCCATGTCAAGGCCCTCTATGAAAGCCTCTTGTGTTATTTTCCATCTTCATTCGGTTCTCTTGCTGTCCTATTGTTTGGAAACGCATGAAATAGTGTAGTCTAAGTCACTGTAAGGTTGCTAGATGTTGTATTTTGCAAACGGTAGCTTATGGGACCAAACCGTCTAGGCCAACATGTCATAATGGCCTGGTGAACACTAGTGGAGGGTTCGTTTTGGTTCCCTATGCTCCCCATGGTTTCGTGCTACCTTGTTTGGTCATAGTCTCTTAAGAGCCTTGAGGCCCAATCATGCCATATCTTCGATGGTGATTTCTCGGACTCCGTGGCACCTAGAGACATCTCGTCAGATCTGTGACCTCCATGTCAGGGCCCTCTATGAAATCCTCTCATGGTTTTCTCCTTCTCCATCTGGTTCTCTCGTTGTGCTATTGTTTGCAAACACGTGAAATAGTGCAGTTTGAGTCAGTGTAGGGCTGTCAGAGGCTTGTAGTTTGCAAACAAAAACTCGTGGGACCAAATCAAGTACACCAACACATCGGGGTGGCCAAGTGAATGCTAGTGGAGGCATTCGTTTTTGTTCCCTACACTCCCCGTGCTTTCAGGCTACCCCATCCAAGTGTAGTCACTTAAAAGCCTTGAGGCCCAATCACGCCATATCTTCGACGGGTGATTTCTCAGACTCCGTGGCACCTAGAGATGTCTTGTAAGATTTTAAATCTCCATGTTGGGGCACTCTATGAAATATTCTCATGGTTTTTTCCATCTCCATTTGGTTCTCTCGCTTTCCTATTGTTTGCAAATGCGCAAAATAGTGTAGTCTGAGTCAGTGTAGGGCTGTTAGAGGTTGTAGTTTGCAAACGAAGGCTTGTGGGACTGACCAACTAGGCCAACACATCCAAATGGTTTGGTGAATGCTATTGGAGGATTTTTTTGGTTCCCTATGCTCCTCGTGCTTTCAGGCTACCTCGTTCGGGCGTAGTCTCTTAAGAGCCCTGAGGCCCAAACACGCCATATCTTTGATGGGTGATTTCTCAGACTCCGTGGCACCTAGAGATGTCTCGTCAGATCCAAGACCTCCACGTCAGGGCTCTCTATGAAATCCTCTCATGGTTTTCTCCGTTTCTATCTGGTTCTCTAGCTGTGCTATTGTTTGTAAACGCGTGAAATAGTGCAGTTTGAGTCAGTGTAGGGCTGCTAGACGTTGTAGTTTACAAACGGAAGCTCATGGGACCGAACCAACTACGCCAACACATCGGGGTGGCTAGGTGAACACTAGTGGAGGCTTCATTTTGGTTCCCTATGCTCCCTGTGCTTTCGGGCTACCCCATCCGGGCATAGTCGCTTAAGAGCCTTGAGGCCCAATCACGCCATATCTTCGATGGGTGATTTCTTGGACTCCGTGGCACCTAGAGATGTCTCGTCAAATCTGAGACCTCCATGTCAAGGCCCTCTATAAAATCCTCTCGTAGTTTTCTCCGTCTCCATCTGGTTCTCTTGTTGTGCTATTGTTTGTAAATATGTGAAATAGAGCAGTTTGAGTTAGTGTAAGGTTGTAGTTTGCAAAACGGAAGCTCATGGGACCGATAAAACTACACAAACACATGGGGTGGCATGGTGAACACTAGTGGGTGATTTTTTTTGGCTCCCTATGTTCCCCATGCTTTCGGGCTACCTCGTCTGGGCGTAGTCCCTTAAGAGCCCTAAGGCTCAAACACGCCATATCTTTGACGGCTGATTTCTCAAACTCCATGACACCTAGAGACATCTCGTTAGATCCAAGACCTCCACATCAATTCCCTCTAAAAAATACTCTCGTTGTTTTCTCCGTATCCATCTGGTTCTCTCGTTGTGATATTGTTTGTAAACACGTGAAATTGTGCAGTCTGAGTCAGTGTAGGGTTGCCAGACGCTGTAGTTTGCAAACGGAAGCTCGTGGGACCGAACGAACTATGCCAACACATCAGGGTGGCCAGGTGAATGCTAGTGGAGCATTAATTTTTGTTCCCTATGCCCCCCATGCTTTCGGGCTACTCCGTTCGGGCGTAGTCGCTTAAGAGCCTTGAGGCTCAAACACGCCATATCTTCGACAAGTGATTTCTCAGACTCTGTGGCACCTAGAGACATCTCGTCAGATCCAAGACCTCCACGTTGAGGGCCTCTACAAAATCCTCTTGTGGTTTTCTCTGTATCCATCCAGTTCTCTTGATGTGTTATTGTTTGCAAACACGCGAAATAGTGCAGTCTGAGTCAGTGTAGGGCTGCCAGAGGCTGTAGTTTTTAAACAAAAGTTTTTGGGACCAAAATAACTACGCCAACATGTCAGGGTGGCCAAGTGAACACTAGTGGAGCATTTGTTTTGGTTCCCTAAGCTCCTCATACTTTCGTGCTACTCCGTCCGGGCATAGTCACTTAAGAGCCTTGAGGCCCAAACACGCCATATCTTCAACAGGTGATTTCTCAGACTCCGTGGCACCTACAGACGTTTAGTTAGATCTGAGACCTCCACGTCAGGTCTCTATACGAAATCCTCTCATGGTTTTCTCCATCTCCATTCAGACCGAGTTAGTATTAGGTTGTCCATTGCCAATCACCTAAATAATATAGGTGGTGAAATGAGAATTTTAATAAGATATTTTACAATATAGGTGGTGAAATGAGAATTTCTATTTGTTGTTCCTTTCTAATATTTAATTTTTGTTAGCTTCACTTGGCTTCGAGAATAATAAATTCTCTACTGATAGTGCCAATCACGTGAAGGTGGAAGCTTTTTTGGCACCACTAACCTACATAAACATGTTAGTAAGTAATTAAATAGAATTTTAAATCATACAAAATTTAAACAAAATCATTTAAGTAAATATTCAAATTAAATTCATGAAGAACATACCTTTGCAAATTCAATCCAATGAACCGCAAGGATCAACTCTATTCTTGACAGTAGCAAGAATTGCTTCATGATCTGATTCACGAACCTTCCACAGATTTTTGTTTGATGGCCGACCTCGATATTTGATCAATTTAATATTTTTTGCAAGGACCAAATGTGAATAGTGAAGTATCTTCTGATGTACTTCATAGTCTTCAAACAACCAAATGTTTGATTTTTTGATAGGATATCGTCGAAGCCAAGTTCTAGTGACTACCACTAATCCAGTGGGATACTCAAGGTCTTCACCATCAATGACTGTGGAAGTCAATTTTTTTCCCCTCTACATAATGAGATAAGAAGTAGTTTGTTCCCTCTTCGTTAAATTTTGTCGCAATAACTGTAAAAATGTGCCCTATGTATCACAAAGTAAAACTGTTCAAGTCAATTTATAAATACATTAAGATTTGACCATTTAATAATTTATAAATCTAAAACATGGCATGTACATATATGTATGTACCTTGTTGCACTAAATAAGAGACTTGGTCAAAGTCAGGTGATGTTGTCATTTGATCTGAAGACCCTGCAAGTTGTAATGCTCATGGAACTTGATGTGTGTCAAGTGGAATTAGAGGTCTATAAGTCCATTCATCCACCCACTGCTATGAATCACATTCATTCCATGCAAAATCAATGCATGATATACAAAAACATGTCATGCACCTAGTATAAATAGTCCCAAGAATTTGCATCTGAACTACTGAATGAGTGCATATCACTTGATCCTGCAACTGTCATACAATCTTCAAAGTTTGCCAGATGTTGTTGCTCTATCAACCAAAAAATATCTATGAAACCGTTGATCTCTCTTGAGATTCATGGCCCATATTCTTGACACACCAATCAACAATGCTTTTTTGCATCTGTAAATTTAGCACCATCCTTGAACTTTAACTCTTCTCTTGCAAGTGCTCTTTTCACACATGCTCCTTGTACCATCATGCTCTCCTTTTCCATGCCCTACCTCAGTAAAACTCCAGATATGTTATACATTTGTTTATTTGTGCATCCTTCTTAGCCAATAAAACATCCGTGCATTCTTGAATTGTGATGTGCAGTTTGTTCTGACCAAAGGTAATGTTGATTGAAAACTAATGTTCCTCTCATTCAAGTTCGCATAAAACACCTGGAAACACCCTTGTACATATTCTATAGAATGTGTCCAATCATCACTGATGTAGAAATGATACTCTCTTAATATTTTTTGATCTTGCTTAGTGCTTTCAGGAGAGTGCATGAATGTTATATGCATGAAAATAGAAACTTGCACTGAGTTATAATATTGAGACTGAACCTCCATTTGTGGCTGCAATGTGTAATTCTCTTCAAATTCAACTACTGAAACAATAGTACCAAGTGGGAATGTGTCCTTTCTTAACTTGAATTGTTCATCCAACCATCGAGCTCTATGTGTGTGCCTTGCATACTCATAAAAAATTTCCTCTTTGAATTTGACCATATATTCTAATACAGGTAATTGTTTTGTAACAAACTCACACCTCTTAGATTCTTGTCCATCTTTTAATTGATATACCACCGATTTATATTTGATGAAACCAACCAATTATTTTCCTATTGAATTTTTACTCTCCTCATGGATACAAATTTTCATATTTGGAAAGCCACCACATACATTGCACGTTCCATCCAAAAATGTTTTGTTATAAAAATATTGATCTTGTGGATCTTTCACAAAATATCGTATGAATAAATTCCCTTGCAAATTTTGGTGGGAAATTTAATCCACACTCCTGCAACATGATGTCAGCATGTAAAACACAACGTACTTGACAAAAAAACATCATAATGAAATGAAAATTAAACATGATACCTGCAGCAACAAATGGTAGGTGAGTTATTGATTTTCACATAAAAGGTTTTGCTCATTTCAAAAAATATTTGGCTAATGTTAATTTATGGATTTTCATTCATTAAACTTAGAGAACAATTATGTTTGAGTCATATCTAATAAATGTTTCACACACCATTCATGATTATGATAACCTATTCTTCTTTTTATTGTATCTCTTCTATTTGGTGACACCCTTGTTTTCTTGTTCCAAAACTTTACAAGTAATTCTTTTACAATATCATATGTATTCATTATCTTTCCATGGGATTCTGCTAGAGAATTCCCAATAGTCAGTGTTATTGGCTGACTCAAGACATTTAAGTCTCTCATATTGCTTTCATTAGTGTTTTTCTGTTTAGCTTCAAAGCTTTACTTATTTTTCTAATCAATCATTTATTAATTATTTTATCACTTACTATACAATTAGTAAGTGCGCGTCGTGTACCATTACTATCTTTGGTGCGCATGTTAATACCTACAGTTTGGTATCCTTTATGTATATTTTCAATAATTAACACATTTCGATCATCAAAATTAGATGTTCTTAACTCTAGGGTCTTCATTGTCGGTATCATATTAATTAATTTCATCAACGTGACAAATAACTAACATCTTTTTGTATCATTTAAATTCTCGAAGTAATTGTCCCAAATTCCACTAGCTTTTCTTCTCACATTTCTTTCAAACATTTTGTTAGGAATTGGTTTTATAATGTTTTCATCAATTTCAATTAAGTGAATGGGTTTTCTATGCGAAATGGAAGGAGGTGTTCTTAGAGGTAAAGATTCATTTAGTAAGGGTACTTTCTTCATTCACTGTTTCCATCCAAATTTCAAGATTAACATTTGGATTCTCAGGTAAAGTTTAAACATTTGGATTATTAGGTAAAAGTTCAACATTTGGGTTCATATCAATTTCTTCATCCATACCAACATTATCATTTAATTTATTATCAATATGCATTGAAAAATCATTATTCTCTACATTTTAATTTTTTATTTCATCCTCAATTTTCTAAAACATTAGGTACATTTAATATAGTAGAATGTACCTTGCCCATGCACGAAGTTTTTGCATTCGCATCACTTTCTTTATTCTCATCTCTTCCAATTACTATGGTGTCTTTTTCTTCACTTTCATTCTTGTCCTTACGTTTTCTTTTATTTCCCATGCTTACAAAAATCTAAACTAGTGGGGTAGGGGACAATCTCAACTACTCAAAATTCACAAAAGAATATTTAGAGAATGTTGTAGAGAAGAACAAAAAGGTTTGTAGAAATCTCATGTGAAAGAGATGAAAAGGATATTAGATGGGGCCATCAAATTTATAACAATGCAATAAACATACACATTATAACATGTACGTGTTATGTGTTTTTTTCTCTTTTCCCAAGGCATTCCTCTAGGCTTGGGATCCAGTTTGGATCCTCAAGCCTGACGCATGGACCTGTAAAAACATAGCAAACAACGTGTTTTTTTCAAAAAAATGCTAAAAAAGACGTACTTCCGCCACAATAAATCAAATTAAAATGATCAATCCAATTTAATAAAAATATGAATACCAAGACGTCGAGCAGAGTACTCTATTCTTTCTAAAAATATGATTTTTTCAAATTTTCTCACTAATATAAGGTTTCCATACTAATTATTTTCTATCTATGAATTTTAGTAGCTATTTTTTGGATTTTAGACACGTCTATACTTTCTTTGTGTACCTTTTTTTTGGGACTCATCAAAATTAAATAAAAAAATTATACTAGCCCAAACTAAGCACTAATTCTATATATATTTAAAAAAATATCTAATTTTTGACATTTTTTGAGATAGTTAAGGGGGCACATTCGGATCTCCGTTATTTTTCAAATTTTAAATTTTTTGTACTTGAAAAATCAATAAAAAAATACTCGCTAAAAAAATCTAAAAAAAATCCTAGCCCAAACTAGATGCTCCTATCTATCTTTCTGCCAAAGGGTTTTCAAAAATACTAAATAGTGCTCAAAAAATGGTGGGGGCACGAAAGTTTGTCTACTATGTTTTTTAACAAAAACATGAGCATTTGTTGGTATTTTAGTTATTTAAACCACTTAAACTTAACCATTTTCAATAAAAATTAGTATCTTAGAAACTAGACTCAAAATTCTATGATTCGTGTTTCTTATAACATCTTCCAATTTTGAGTGTAACTATTTCAAATAACTCGTATAAGTTGAAGATATTTTTATTTAGAAAAATGAGCCCACTTAATACCCCCTTTTGGCCCCCCAACTTGGTCCACTTACCTTCCTTCAAATGAGGAAAACGAAATACACGGTTCAAAAAACAAATTCTCCAAGGGTGGACATCCTATTTCAAGATTCCAGGTATGAAAACTTTTTTGTAGCTTCAAAGGAAGATACTGATTTTCCCCATGTTGATGGAAGAGTACTCTGGTGTGAAGAATTCACTTAAGAAAAATCATGATGATCTGATGGAACCAAAATTTAAAAGCATGTACTTCCCATTGGATGTTGATATAGATGCAATTTCTCTACTTGTTGGCGATGAAGGTCACGAAAAGCTTGAATTGTAACAAAGAAATCCCGAGGTGACTTGTAACAAAGAAATCCCGAGGTGATGAGTAGTATAATTCATGAAGAAAACTTGATATCAAATAAATTATCATCATATGAGCCCCATGATTTGAATCATGTTCTCAAATACAAACATGAAGATTTATTTGATGAATACGGTTATGAATATGAAACCTTCTTCTTTCCCATTGGGAGATGAATACCTTCTCAATGAGGAACATATGATTAAGAATATGCTTAAATATTTCGAAGGTGAATCTACTCAAGAAGGATATTCCCCCATCATGAAGATGAATTTCTAAGCTCAAAATGACCAAGATAGAGAAGATGATGATTTTTCATTTTTTGAGTATGACCTTATTCTCATTATCCTTCCAAGATGATGAAGCACTCTGCACATCACATCATAATGAGAAGAAGATCAAAAGTGAGACAATTTTTGTGAAGGATGGTTGTTTGGATAAATTGAGAAACATGGAACATCAAGATGTAACAACCTATAGTCACCTTGTATCTGGAAAATGAGCCTCCTAAAGTGACTACAGATCAGAAGGAGGAGCAATGAAGAGTGTGTTATATTTTTCAAATCCTAGAATTATGTTCTAATAAATAATAGAACTATTTTTTGGATTACAAGGCCTTTTGGGACAACACTGATATATATTTTTAGAGGTACAAGGATAAGAATTAAATACAGTGAGAAGTGGATCACCATGGGAAAGTGAAGGAGTCTGCTAAGTAGCTAATGGATATCTATCCAAGGTGTGGTTTCTAGATAAGGAACTATCATCCTCACATAGAGTGGATGAGCCAACCTCTCTAAGAAGGAATGGTTCCTTTAAATCATCTACAAAGAAGGAATTTGGATGTCCCTACAACTATGTATAAGAAATTCCAAGGTATGATGATTCTTCATCAAGGAACCTGCTCTCTGAAAAGTCAACGGTGGACTAGAAGTAGGTGGATTGAGAAATAACTCATCAAGATTATGAAGTTGACAAGGAGATTTTGGAGGTGACTCCACATCACTATTGTATTTGTTTTTCTATAAGTGAAGTCTTTATCATCATAAATGTGCTCAGGATTAGAAATGATATATATTGTAGGTGAATCTAATGAAGAATTTGGAGGGAAAAAGTGAGAGACAGAATATAGCCGAGTTTTATGTTTGACCACACCTATAATAATGATAGCACCACTATGCAACTCTCTAACATACCCTGAATCTGGCATAAAATCAACATGCAAGCCCCGACTAAGGTGATTAATCTGGTAAATTGATAGGAGATTAGTTGATAATGAGGGAATATTAAGAACATTATTGAATGTTACTCTACTCACTTCAACATACCCTCTCCCCAAAAACCTGTGCAGAAGAGTTGTCACCCAATCATATAAAGGACATGTCACATAGATCTAAGGAAGTGAACTCCACGTGTGAAGAGGACAGAATCAATTACCCATATAGGATTTGGTGGTAAAATTGTAACTAGGGTTATCCCCTTTGTTTTCCTCATTTCTTGATTCTTTATCTTTCTCCTTTTCCATGGTCATTTTCCTTGGAGGATTCTTGGGTCAGTGACAATAGTTTGATAGACTTAAAGACACATATATTGTCCTTCACAAGAAGACTCGTGAGTTTTTCAATCTACTTCTTCATACATTTTCTTTCATCATTAAAATACCCACATTTGATCTTGTCTTTCAATGACTTAACAATAGAAGAAACCAATTGTTCATCAATAATGTATGTACCACATAATTTCAACTACAACATTAGTGATTTGAATTTGGTGAAGAAGTCTTGTAATGTGTCAAAGTTTCATTGGCTCAAACTGATGAGCTCATTCTCTAACTCGTGACCTATCATTTTATCCTTCTTCCCAAAGAGTCCTTCTAAATTGTTCCACATATCATTAGGAGTATTTGTAGATTCAATTTGAAAGATAAATTTGGGAGACATGGACATTCATTGGGTTAGATGTTCTATGTAGTTTGAATTCATGAAAAGTAAAACCCTAAGAATTGGGTGTTCGATATTAGTTAGACTCTAATATAAAATGTAGATTCGGAAAGTGGGTTTAATAAAATAGTGTGCTTCATTAACCACAACACATTTTAATTAATTTTTATTTTAAATATCGAAAGAAAGCATACCTAATTTCATAAATAAAGGTTGTTTAGAATGAAGGAAATATAGAAAAAATCAAAATTGTTTCCAAGGGAAAGAGACTTAGGGTTTTTAGGATGATACTTAATTTGTCATGAATTTGGAGATGTAACTAGTCAAAAAGACAATCATTAATAACCAACAATTCAAAACATGTTTAGATCCCAAGGTAAAACTATTTCAAAAATAACAAATAAAATACTCAACAACCTCGACCAAATTTACACAAGTACAAAAATGGTTATGTCAGAAATGTTGGAGTACAAAAATGGATCCCTTCTACAATTTTGAATCTAATTATCTAGTTATGAACTCCCCAAACCTCATTCTATTTTCCTAATTCCATTCTATCTTACTGGGAAATTTTTTCCTTACTTGAATCCCTAATTTGGTCCCAATTCCTTATTCTTTCAAACAGGTGTGGCAAATAGTAAATTCTAGTATCTCAAAATGTTTTAATTCATATTTTAGCATGATGATGATCTTAAAACATTAAATTCACTTTTACAACTTCAATATCACTCTTGTAAGAATGGTTTTCTCTCTCTCTTCCTTCTTTAAAATGCTTTAATGCAATCATATATGTATAGACTTCTTGAATTCAAATTAGTACCATATTGGCATGCAAGCTGATACACAACATGTTTGAAAGATGAAAAAACACACATCCTGAGGGATTTCACAAAAAGTAGAAAAATATGACATATACATGAACAAAAACCATAGACATGTATATATGGTACAATAGAACTATGCAATTACAATTTTGAAGAAGACGAGGGAAGAGAAACTAAAGGAAAGAGAATAGAAAAGACATTACATGGAAGAAAAAGAGGAGATAGAGGGGAAAAATTGAAAATATTAAAAGTCGTACAACACAAAGGAAATAAGTAAAAGGTCAAACAACACTTAAATCATTACCAATAAAAATCTATCTTAAAAATTAGATATCAATAAAGAAGTTAGTACACTAACACCATAATGATTTACTAGTCTTGTACAAAAATTACAAATGCAATAGAACACAAATATTAATATGGATTGTATATTTTATTATGTAGTTATATTTATAGGTTTTAGATTTTATTTTATTTTTTAGGGTTGTTGTGGTAGTCATTTGAACAGTAGTATGACAGGTGTCCACTGTGGCTTAATTGGTTTACATCCTCAATTCTTACAATGAGGTTACTGATTGAATCCTTGGAGGGTACTTATAATCCCTCTCCACTAGAGGGGAAGAGTCATTTTCCACATGAATGGAACCTTGGATGGTACTACATAACTGTAATTTTGGTTACCTAGTTCTCAAAAAAATCACTATCAAACTACATGAAAATTTGATTATTATATCAAAACCAAACAAAAAATTAATGAGTTATTTGATATTTCTTTATTTTAAAATAAAGAAAAAGAAATCAAGTGGTAGAATTTAAATTATAGAAAATTTAAAAATAAATATTGAAAACACAAGAATTTGATAATATGCACATAATTGATATCATGGAATGTTATGACTGCAAGATATGTACAACATGGAATTATAGATAAAAAGGGTTTTAATCATGGGAAAATGCATTAAGTAATTGCAAATCCAAAACACCAAATTTTATCACCAATTTCTTAACTTACATCAAATAAAAAATAAAAAATTATTTTTATCAAATGTCATTACAAACACCTTTATTAACATAAATGTAAAATGTAAAAACATATAGAAAATATTTGATAAAATACCTTAAAATATTATAAAAAACTAACATATTAAATATTAACATCCCTCCCAATATACTTTATAACTTGGTATATATAATTGTTACTATATTGCCATGAATAGCTATATCAATATAAATTAATTTGTTCAAAGTATCATATATATAGCCCAGTTGGAGATTAGTGAATAATATCAAGGAATAAATTGAACGAGACCAAATTCAATACCTCCCATTTATTGTAGCAAGAATTTTAATATTCTCATAAACTTTAATAATGTTTATGAATCTTGAAATTAATTCTTACAATATTGTTTTTATGAAAAAAAATGATATGTGAAAACCTATGAAAATGATTAGTCCAATCTATTATCCATAATTAATTAGAGGTTACAAAAGTATGAGATTTATGAGGTACTCAACAAACAACGTGTGGCCAAATATTGTGGGATAACTTCGAGATATACAATCAATGTTATCATCGTACAAGTGTCCTGCAATCAGGGTTTCAATTTGGTGTCCATCTACGCCAGTTTGAAGAGATTATGACATCTCTATCTATGTGGATTTAATCATCCTCTATGTTTGAACCTTTACTGTTAAAGAGATATTGAAACATCCACAGTGGCATCCATCTTTCCCTACGTTCCCGCCATCTGGGAATTCAAGAGGCCATTTTCCTGATACTGGAGGTGCAGTTAACCACCGCATCAATGGAAGGCTTACAACCGTCTGATGACATCAATGACAACATCATTCTCCAGCCTTTCGATCTATGCTTCTCTTCAGCCTTTCGATCTATGCTTCTCTTCAATGGCGGAGCCTATCTCTCACGCAGGTTCGCAGGGAGATAGGCAGATTTGAACCCGCGACCTCCAAAATAGTAGGAAGGAGGCCCACCACTCTGCCGCAGCAATAATTTAGTTCAATTTTGAATGAATTTAAATAAATATTACCCCCACGAACGTGCGTGAGGGATACGTAGAACGCTCTTCAACCGCCTTGTTTTCTTTGATGGCCATTGATTTCTATGGGAAAATCACACATCTATGCTCTGTTACCCCGAGCTTTGAGCTCTCATCGTAACTCCATGAATCATATCGCTTAAGAATTTGGTTTTCCGCCATTGTTGCTGGGATTCATACATTTGAGACATAAATCTTCCAGCTTCATAAGGATTTGGTTTGGATTTAGAATTACCCCTGCTGCAATAAGTTGACTGTAAGTGCGAGTCCTATTTTGGAAACTCCGCTATGTTGGCAGGCGTGGTATCATTTTCGAGATATTGTATTTTTCCATGCCATTATTGTTGGGCTTCCTACGTTTGAGATGCAAATCTTCCAGCTTCATTAGAGGAGGTTTTACTAACCCCAGGGTGAAAAACTGCTGCCATTTTAGAGACATTTTAGTGCCTGAGGGTGGAAACTTTGAAGGCATACGATCTGTTTGGATTTAGATCTACTAAAGGGAGGGATGGATTTACCAGAGATATACATATTTCTCTATGAACCTTCAGAATTACCCCTACTGCAGTAACTCGACTGCAAGTGCGAGTCCAACGATTCAATTCTCCACGCCTGCATCTTCTTAGTCAATAGACGACAATTTTCACTGCAGCAATTTGATAGATCGTAAGAATTTTGTGCATTGGGTTCACACTGGAATCTTTGAAGGGTGAGAGGAAGGAGTTATCCCTGGTGGAACAGATCATCAGCCTGGCACACCTGGAATGCCAGTTTGATTTCATAGGAAACCAAACTTCACAAAACCTAGAACACCTTTCTTCTCCTTCTCAATACATAGTTCTTCGCAAATGTACATGAATATAATTTTAGGATTTCTCACATATTACTTTCCAGCAATGGAAAATTAATATATATAGTTGGTGATCGATTATAACCATGAATGGTTAATTGTTCCACATCTCAATTGATTTAAATTGTATTTTTTTAAAAACTATATTTAATATAAATCTATGGTTAGATCATGTGGAGATGTGTTTTTTAAAATACACATTATATGCTCTAACAAGGGATTACATTTGAAACATTGATCCATGGATTTCCATCTAGTCAAAGATGTACCCAATGTTGTCCTTATATGGGTAAAACTTCGCCATCTCCTACCTATCATTTGAGATGACATATCTTTCGCTTCCATTGGTAGCAATTTGGGTTGCTTCATTGATGAAGTTAAGCAAGAAGGCAATTTTGTGTGTGCTTGAATGTGTGGAAGTAGATGTGGAGAAAGGCCTCCTTAAGCCATTTAGTAAATTTAGATGGATGGATGTAGTGCCCACTTCCCTTCGACACTTTTGATATTGATCATGATACCGTTGACTATATTATGGACATTATTATAGTTTTGATTTAGTATGGTGTTAGATGTCAGATCATGGTTTATTGTTGACTTTGATTCATATATGATGCATGATGATTGTTAGAGACATTTTATATAGATGTTGACATGCTGTTGAACATGGTTATATATATATATATATATATATATATATATATATATATATATATATATATATATATATATATATATATTTGTTAGGACATGTGATATTTGGATATATTGAGTAGACCGAGAAAATTGAATTTAAAATTGATGATTATATAGTTGCTGATGAAATTGTAAGTGATATTGTTGATTGTCTAGATGTTGTTGTGATTCATATATATATATTGATGATTTTGAAATTGTATTATATTCATTTGGATGTTCTAATATGGCCACGAGGTCGAAGAGGTATTTGTATTGTGCAGGTTAAAAATATCACAACAAACATCGGAGGATTGGAGACTAACCACATTGGAATTCTAGATGAATTTAACAAGGTCACCATGGCAACTTGTGTTGTTCGTGTGTGTGTGTTTGATTGTTAGGGATTCCCATGGGGGGGATCACCTTTAAATGTGACCAAGGGTTATGTGTATTTATTTATTTGGTTCCTTTTTATTGATGTTTGTATGTATTTATTAAGTGATGGTCGAAGAGGTATTTGTATTGTGCAGGTTAAAAATATCACAACAAACATCGGGGGATTGGAAACTAACCACATTGGAGTTATAAATGAATTTAACAAGGTCACCATGGCAACTTGTATTGTTCGTGTGTGTGTGTTTGATTGTTAGGGATTCCCATGGGGGGGATCACCTTTAAATGTGACCAAGGGTTATGTGTATTTATTTATTTGGTTCCTTTTTATTGATGTTTGTATGTGTTTATTAAGTGATGGTCGAAGAGGTATTTGTATTGTGCAGGTTAAAAATATCACAACAAACATCGGGGGATTGGAGACTAACCACATTGGAATTCTAGATGAATTTAACAAGGTCACCATGGCAACTTGTATTGTTCGTGTGTGTGTGTTTGATTGTTAGGGATTCCCATGGGGGGGATCGCTTTTAAATGTGACCAAGGGTTATGTGTATTTATTTATTTGGTTCCTTCTTATTGATGTTTGTATGTGTTTATTAAGTGATGTGTTTACCCCTTTTATTATTTATTAATTGTGGTAAATTAATGTGAGTAAACATGTTGTTAAAAATAATTAATTAAATTGGGACATAAGAAAGTAATTATTAGAGTTGTTGGCCTAAAATTAAAGTGTTGTAAGAAATGTGTAAGTGATGTGTAAATTAATTTTGGAGTATGAAACACTCCAGCTCCTTTTGAAATTCGAATTTGTCCTTGAAGGATGATTTTGGAAGCTTATGGGACAAGTTAAACTTGTTCCATACCTCTTAAATTTGCATGCCAACCTTACCTATGGTTGGAGGGTTTAAATTAGCCTTTATTATGCATTTTTGTAAGTCAAGTTGTATGTTTCTATTGCACTTTCTTACATGCTTTCAATTTTAGTCCTTATGAGGTGTGGGTTTGGTTTTAGTGTGTAAGTAAAACTGTCACTTATTCACCTACTTATTTATTGTGCCTTGGAGATTGACTTTGACGTATGAGTTGGAGTTGAGGATGTGTGACGTGGCATTCCACATGGATCCACTGCATCCTCTTCTCTTTCGTCTTCTATATATTCAAATTTCTTGGCTTGTTTTTGGGGTTTTTTTTTTTGCTTTACTTTTATCACTTCATTTTTGGCGACATGCTTTGAGTTTTTGGAGCTCTTGCAAATAGGGAGAAATTTGGAGATTGTTGCATATTTTTTGATTGTTGATCTCTTGGTTTGTGTTACATTGGAGAGCTTGTTTTTTTGAACTTGGAAAAAACTCCATCATGGAGAGGTAAGAGCTTAGCTCTTGGAAATACTCTCCTTTTATTTGTATGCATATGTGAATGGTTGAATGTTTGAATGTGTTGTTTCATTTGTTGGCTGGTTGGGTAGATGGCCTAGGGATGGTGTAGGAGAAGACTATGGGGCATTTTGTGGGAGGCATAAGTGTTTTGGGGAGGTATAAGTGTGGAGGGAGTTGGGATTTGGGTTCCACCTTACAAAGAAATAGCTTACATTTCTTTACTTGTTATGGGGTGCCATAAGAGGTTGGGGAGGCATAAGGAAATGTGAGGAATAAGGGGTACTTGGGGGAGGCATAAGGGCATGTCAGGGATTTGAAATGATATATATTTTGACGGTTTTTTCTCAGGTGGTGATACCCATTTCCCCTTTGGGAGGAGTAAACAACATCCTCCATAGTTTCTTGCTCCTTTGGCTTGCATGATGAATCCTTAGTGTTGTTTGTTGTTTTGTTTTGTGGTGGCAAACCACAGTTTTTTTTGGACTGTGTTTTGAATGAGAAATCTATCTTTGTTTTGTGGAAGCCTATTGTTTCCATGAGATGAAAAAAATATTTCTTATTGCAATGTGGTTGGGGCTCGGGGGCCAATGAAGAAGGATGGATTCTCCCTTTTCATTGGATGTCTTGGTTAGGTGGAGAGTGTTGTCTTTCCCCTGTTCTGTTGTGACCAAATTGGAGAATGATGGAAATTCATATTGATGTTCTTGAACTGAGAAAGAAGACAGTTTGACAGTCCTTGATGTGATCATTTCTTAATGTAACCTTTTCCCACTTGAAGTGGATGATCTTGTATATTATTTGTGATGGAAAGATGCTTTGTATGGGCTATGAAAGTTGTAAATTGAATTGTGAAATAGATATACTCTTTTTTTTTGCTTTTGAAAGAATGTGAAAGAAATCATATTATGTATATTGTAATTGAGGAATGAAAGAAGAAATTGTAAAGGTATCTCTTTGAATCAATAAAGGATTGTATTAATTTACTCAAATGGCATTATTAGGTATTGAAATCTGAATGTTGAATGTATTTTGAAATTCGGTTGGAAGGATGAAAAAGTGAATACGTATGGAGAAATGTCATAATAATCTTTTTTTTGAAATAAATGTTTTAAAAATCAGAATTGTAATTTGGCATTTGAATACTTTGCTTGAGTCAACTTAGTATGTTAGATTGGTTTGGAATGAATTCATAGTTTAAGTTTGGAAAATGAAAATAAATCTATTCAAATTTGATCTCTGTTAGATAACTTTCATACTGACAATTATTAATCGGAAATTGAACAGAATGACTCTGCAACATCAAAAAGACAAAATTAAATCTCAAATTTTATTTGTAAGGTCAAAACGACCCCAAACATACCAAAATACTTATGAAAATTTTATAAAACCTTTCAAATCGGGCAAAGGAAAAATTACAAACTTCTTGCTGTATAAAATTGATAAATTTTGAATGCAAATCAATCAAGCAAAGTTAACCTTGAAATCTCTCCTAAAATATTCCAAGTAAAATCCTACATGCCTGTTTGGCAAGTGGAAAAATAATTAACGACAAATTTGAACAAAATTGATAAGTTAAAAATACCAGTTCACTTTCTAAGTGATAGAAAGATGTTTTTATCAAAATTGACCCTTTAAAATTTATCAAAATCAAATACCTAAGGATGTTGTGAAAAGAGGACGTCAAGATCTTTCCAGAAAGTCCTTGTTTTCTAAAAACTGAGTTCCCAATCAAAAGTTATGGCCTTCTGAAGTTTTTACTTCATTTTGGGCTCAAAATAATCTAACTGTCAAATTTTAAATGAATAAAATATTCTTGGGCCGACCCGCGGGCTAAAACTTTCCTTTTTTTTATATTTTCCCAAAAGGTGCAAAGTCATGAAGTTTCTCACTAATCCGCAAGCCTTAATTTTGTCTAAAAATGATCAAATTCCAAAAAGTTAATTTGAAAAAAAATCCCCTACGGCCCCACTGCCCCATGGCCAATTATTGATTGACACGTGGCTTTGTTGGGCATTGACGGAGGCTCGGATCAATTTTAACCTTAAGCGCTTTCAAAAATAAATTTAGAAAAAATTGTAAGTTTTCCCCATAGCCTCGCCAGCCCGCAGGTAATCAAGTGATGCCACGTGGCTTCATGAGACGTTGACAGAGGAGCAGATCTTTTTAAGCCTTAACGCTTCAGAAAAATTTTGTGCAAAATTTCCAAATCATCCCCGTCGGCCCGCAAAACTGCAAGTAACAGTTGGCTGACACATGGCATCTTCTCATATCGGCGGAAGCGCGGGTTCCTTTCGACCTTTTTGCCCTTCCTTTTGAATAGTCAAATTTTTCAAATGTTCCCTGCTAACCCGGTGACCTACAACCAATAAGGAGCTGCCACGTGGCCTCCTTGGGCATCGGTGGAGGTGCGGGTGTAAAATTTGCTTTGTCTCAAAAGGGAAAAATCACTAAATGCCTTCCCTGCTCCGCCGACCCGCGTTTGGGAAAATTTTTCATCCCTGCTCCACCGGTCTGCTTTTCTTCTCTAGGTGATTTTTCTCTCTGAAGTCCGCAGACCTGAGTTGGGGAAAATTTTACTCCCCAAGCCCACAAGCCCGCTCCTGGGAAAATTTTCAGCCCAAGTTCCGCCGGTCCATAACTTGAGAAATATGAGGAGTTAGGAGGACTTATTTATATCACCAGAAAGGTGAGGAAATTCCCTATCTAATGGGAATGTTTTTCAGGAAGTTTTAATTACATTAATCATAGAAAAAATTAAATTGAATCTTTAACCGAGTTTTGGGAGTGGGTAAGTAAGAATTTACTCTGATGATTTTAAAAATGTATTCTTTTCCCCCACTATAATTAAACCTTGCTCTTGTCTTAGATCTTGTGAAATTAAATACCTTGGGTATTTAATTGTTTTGGTCCCTTAACCCTAAAGTTTTAATTGGGGAATATTTAGCTAAAATGTCCATGTAATCAGTGATTAAATTAATCCCTAAGAAGATTTGAGCTAAGTGTGGACTTATTACACTTGTTACTTTATAATGTGGAATTAGTAATTATTATAATGGGAAAAGTAATCAGTTGAATTTAATTGTCCTTGAGACTTTGGTTGTTAACACTTTAAAAAAAATATTCCATAATTTTGTAACTAAACCTAGGTTGTTCCTGGGTCTCAAGTGGGATATTTTAGCGAGAGTTACAGGGTTGGTTATAGACAATTCCTTCTACACAAATTATACACAACAAGATTTCCACTAACATTCTTTTCTCAATACCCTCTTCAATATTCTTTGTAATAACACCTTCCACATTTGCTAAACGAATTCTCAAAATTTACTATATATATGCATAACCACACTTCTCTTACATCAATCAACATTATCAACTTCTATCAATCCAACAAACACATTCCAACAAAATATCTAGTCGTTAGTCATGTTATTAATTATGCGATTAACATCTGGAAGAAGGTCACCCTTTTTTTCGCGGCTATCTTGACAAACTAGCTTCGAGGATTAGAGAGAGTCTAACACACACATTTAACACTTAGACCTAGATTTTAGTTTTTCTTAGGCCCACAAAAAAGTTTGTTTATTTTATCAAACACACTATTGGGTATACTATATCAGAAAGATTTGATCAATGTAATAAAAGTCCGTCATTTAATACTGGGTCAGAATATTGTTCACCTTCACCCTGCGTATGTGGTTGATCCTTTAGGTATATTTTCTTTGAAGGATGATTTTAAGAAAATATGCAAGGCCAAGATGGATAGAACATGTCTTCAGGTTTAAATGATGTACATCTATCACGATGATCTAACATTGTCATACTATGTGGCTATGTTAATTATAATAAATTGTCGATCGTAGCAATAGACAAATTCCTTCCCTTTCACTAACTAGCAATGCTTATCAGTTGCAAAAATTCTAGTCATTAGTCATCCTTCTTGAAGGTTTGTATTCAAGGACTTGGATCTGCCAAGGATAGTCCATCAAATATAATATAATTACAAATAATGACTTCAAACCTGTTGAGATTGTTTTTTTGCATTGTTAAAATAGATTCATCAACAATATAGAGGATAGCGGGCGATAGCCTTCTCATCAAATGAATAATTAGTAAACATAAAACATGCATTGCTCTTCATAATCTTGGATCATTCATTCTTGAGCAAGACTTGTGTTCATCTTTTCCCTCCATTTTTAGTAAAACGTTTAGGACTATTTTGTTTAATCGGGTTATTTCTGGAAATATGCAGGGCCAAGATGATCAGGATACATCTTCACATTTAAATATTTACTTCTATTATTATGCTCTAACTCTTATCTTTTTCACTAAGACAAACAATGATTTTTATTAGGTCATATTTTTTAAAAATAGAAATAGTAGAGCCTAGTGAGTGCCAAGCCACTCCTTTCAGTAAGTAATGTAGCTTAGCGGTCACTATGCATTTTCATTGATACAAAAAAACATGAAAAATGCCTTGTGACACCATTTCATCCATTCATATGATCTGTTATCCGAGCGCTATGTTTTGTAAGTATCGTAGCTTAGACGGTCACTAAGCATTTTTTGTAATACAAACTTTTTTTAATTTCTATTTTCTTAATTAAGAAACAATTTAGCCTAGAGGCCACTAATTTATTCCTTTCTCATTTCACAATAAATAATAAGTGTAGAGCACTATGTTATGTAAGTATTCGAGCTTAGTGGTCACTAGGCATTTCTTTTATACAAACTATTTTTTATCTCTATTTTCAAAATTAATAAACAATTTAGCCTTGAGGCCGCTAATTTATTACTTTCTCAAAAGACCTCTTTAGCTTTCGATAGTAAACAATTTTTATATCTCACATATTTTGCATCTAAAAATTTCATGAAAAATGCCTAGTGCCCAATAATATCTATTACTATGATCTGTTATTAGAGCACTATGTTCAAAATAAGATATTTTTTAGCCTAGTTGCTGCCAAATAATTCCTTCCTATAAGTATTCGAGCTTAGTAGTCGCTAAGCATTTTATTTAATACAAATTGTTGTTTGATCTCTATATTCAAAATAAAAAATCAGTTGAGCCTAGTGGTTGCTAATCTACTCCTCCTAACAAGTAGCAGAGCTTAGCGGTCACTAATCCTTTTCATTGATGCACATCGATGTGTAAAAAAAGAAAAGATGCAAAGGTGTGTGCCTAGATAGTCCCTATGATGTTATATGAGCACCCTGAAAACATTTTTAGTAATCATATTTCTTCCCGACTATGCAAAGACCTCCATAGCTTTTGAAAATAAAAATTATCCATATCTCACATATCTGTCATCAAAATATATTATGGAAAATGCCTAGCGACCACTAATATCTATTACTATGATTTGTTCATAAAGCATCTATGTTATCAAGAAGTTGTTTAGCCTATTTGTCGCATAGTTATCCATTTCGGTAAGTATTTAAGCTTAGCGGTCGCTAAGCATTTTCTTTCACATGCATGTTTGATTGATCTTGTTCAAGTAATAGAGCTTAGTGGTCGCTAAGTATTTTACTTGATACAAACCGATATAAATTATGTGTTAGACACAAAAAAACTATGAGTAATATAGAAGTTGAGATATCTATCAATGGTATATAGTGCCACACTTGGTTGTGGAAGGAATGTATAGTCAATAAGATAAGATTATAGTTAATGAAAATACTAGTGATTGAAAAACTGTAGAGATATTTATTTACATTACTGGAAATGAAACCTAGGAGTTGTAGAGGCTAGCGACCGCTAGGCTTCTGCTCAACAAATAGACAGAAAACATACAACATGTAGAGTTGTTCATTAACATGTGCTGAAGAGAATACCTTGATCCCCTATAAAATCTAAGTATTTATTATTTTGAATTTGGTGTTGCAAAAATATCATTCTAATGGAGCTTAGTGGTCGTTATTTTCTTTCCTATCTATAAGGTACTCTCAAATTCTGGTGAAGCGTAAAATTATGTTTTAGTTTTTCTAGAGTAAAGCATAAATAACTCCAAAATATAGACGATCACGAGATATATTAGAAATTTCATTCCACGTGGCAACATTTTAATGGATTACCATTACAACTTATTAATGCAAATTTTTATAGGTAAAAAATATTTGTTAATTCTATCACTAATTAAAAATTTCTTAATAAATGTGTCAATTATATAATTGTGTAATTAAATGGTTCAAACTTGCAAGATGCCACATTTTATTGGATTTTTTTTAATTAACGCGGACGATAGCTAAAAAATATCGAATTCGCACTCGATAAAAATTAATAATAAATGAGGCGTATATCGCTCTCTTAAAATTTAAATTTTTTGTTTCGTAACATTCACTTCTATTTTCTAAATGGTTTTTTATTATGATTAAATTAATATTTTCATTTTCCCGCGAGTTCACAAAGAAACTTTTGACATTGTCCCACCAGTTTCTAAAGTAGGTAGTATTAATAAATTTTATTTCCCCGTATCCCACGCTATCCCCCAAATTAACGTGAATTATATTTATAAACTATCAAATTCGCACTAGATAAAGATTGACAATTAACAAGGTGTATATTGCTCTCTTAAAATTTAAAATTTTTGTTTCCTAATGTTCACTTCTATTTTCTAAATGCTTTTTTATTATGCTGAAATTAATAATTGTTGTTTTCCCGCAAGTCCATAAGGAAATTTTTTTCAATGTCCCACTTGTTTCTAAAGTAGGTCAAATTAATAAATTTCATTTCTCTATATTCCACACTATCCCCCAAATTAACACATTATATTTTAAAAATATCGAAGTCGCACTCGATAAAAATTAATAATTAACGAGGCGTATATAGCTCTATTAAAATTAATTTTTTTGTTTCCTAATGTTCACTTCTATTTCTAAATGGTTTTTTATTATGCTTAAATTAATATTTGTCGTTTTACCGAGTGTTCAGTGTTCAATAAAGAAATTTATTTTGATTTCATTGTATCCACTATCCCCCGACTTAAATGTTATTAATAGTGGTAAATTCTAAAGTAGGTAAAATTAATCAATTTGATTTCCCGTATCCCACGATATGCCCTAAATTAAATGCAAATATTAATGACGGGTGAATTCAAAGTACGATATATGAAATCCCCTGCATTAAATGCCAATATTTGAAATATCAAAATCCCGCACTTTCGCTTTAAGAAGGGGAAATTCAAAATTTGAAATTTCCTATTCCCACTTTTTTTTTTAGTTTTCAGAATTTCTTTCATTGAATGCATTTGGAAAAAAACTAAATACACCGAAGAAATATATATTAGGGTATCTTTTTTATTTTGTAATCATAGAAAAGGAGCTCTTGAAATCAGAATACAACATGCATATGCACTAATTTACTAGTCTGATTGCTCAATTCCTGGACATTTTTTTGAATGGTAAGCTGAGGCAATGATCATAATCGTGTTTGGGGGCACACAAACAAGACAAAAAATAATGATTGTGGATAGATCACAGGTGCGATTGCAAATCAAGAGGCCTACAAAGGACATAAACAAAAGAGACAAGAAAAATAGGTTGCAGATAGAATCTCATTGATACTGTGTTTTAGAGAGAATACGGAGCTTTAACAAACATTATCAAGTACGTCAAAATATCAGATACAACTAAAACAGGGATTTATAAAAAGCATTTATGTTATTGTATGTGTATCATAGTTGATGGGGGCCACTTGCAGCCATCTATATTCACCTAGTTCTTTTGTTTTGCACCATAATCCTATCCCTACCTTTCCCTTTGGCACCTTTACAGTTTCATTCCATCTTCTTATCCAAACACGTTCCTCTTTCTGAAACCACATTTTTTTCCACCCATTACCGAATATTTTGTAATCCCTTTTAAAATATTTATTCCTTCCAAAAACCCATTTTTTATGTTCAGTCGTAGCTCAAGTATTCATGTTCTGTTAAACGAGTTCCCTTTTTAGCCCTTCTATCTGTCTCTCTGGTTAATTTTTTGTTGATTTTTCATTCTTCTTCGTCCATTTATTTTTTCCCGTAAGCATTGACATCTATCTCTAGTAGCAAAACATGAGTCACATATTCTTTTTTTATAAATCGTAATGGTTTGCTTTTGTATAGTTTAGGTAATCATTTTGACTTCCTTTAATGATTTTTTTAATATGAAAGAAATAGTCATGACTAATTATTCAATATTTGATTCTCACTTGATTTCTGTGTTGATATATATAGTTTTTTATATTTGTTTTCCCGCATATTAAATGTAATGTCTTTACACTTTTTATGTTTAGTAAAAGGTAAGCACATTATATGTACTCGTAAATATTATTAAATGTAAATGTTAATCATTCTATTTACAAACATATATTTCATTTACAGTTTAGTAACGAATTACTTGATAAATGAGCCAATATAAAGTACAATATAAAGACTAAGGCAATTTTTTAAATTCTAAAATAACATATTCCAAGACTAGAGGCCATTGAGCTGGATGTTTAGGACTAGGATGGCTCACCTAAAAACTGAGCTAAGCACCATTATTATATTTATATTTCTGTATTAATTTTTTCAGAATCCTGTCATGATATTCGAAGCCTAGCAGTCGATAATGTTGAAGGTTATTAAATAGCATTGATGCAACATAACAAATACTTGAGATTAGCGGCTACTAGGATATTTTTTCCTTACATATAGGACAATTAGTAATGACCCGAATGAAAAACTAACTAAGCTCCTTTATTATATTTGGATGTTACAATACTACCTTCTAAGACTAGCGACCGCTAGGGTGGATGTTTAATTTCTTTGTTTGATGTTCCAAGACAACAAATATTCCAAGACAATATTCATATAAATAATTTTCCAGAATACACATATTTCAAAACAAAATTTTCTGCATTGTGGTTGCTGAGTTCAATATGTTATTCGAAGTCTATCACATGATATTCTAAACCTATCGGCCACTAAGGTTGAAGATTATTCCACTGCATTGGTGTAACATAATAAAGACTTAAGATTAGTGGCCGCTAGGATAATTCTTGTCTTGCATTCAAGATATTGATTAACGACCCGACTAAAAACTTAAAACTGAACTAAGCTCCAACACCAATTGTTTAGCCAGGTGGCCTCTGAGTACAACATGCTATTCGAAATTCATTCCAAGATATTCCTAGCGTCTGCTACAGTCGAAGATAATTAGATAGCGCTGGAGGAAAATCACAAATACTTGAGGTTAGTGTCCCCTAGGATATTTGTTTTCTTACATTCAGGACAAGTTGTAACGACTCGAATAAAAATCTAACTATGCTCCCACAATTATATTTAAATTTTAAAAGACTATTTTCAACGACTGTGACGACTAGGGTGGTTTCTCACTACATTTATTTCCCTGAATACTCAGTGATTAAAAATGAACAATTTAATCCTAGCAGTCGTTGAGATCAATAGGATATTCAAATTCTATCGCATGAATTCCAAATGAAATTTTAAGCCTAGCAGCCACTGGGTTCAATTTTAAGCCTAGCGGCCGCTAGGTTCAATTTTAAGCCTAGTGGCCAATGGGTTCAATATGTTATTCAAATTAGTGTTGTTGTAACATTGTAGAGGCTTGAGGTTAGCAGACATTAGGATAGTTGTTGTCTTGCATACATGAAAATTAGTAATGACTTGACGAAAAAATGCACTAAGCTCCATTATTATATTTAGAATTTAGAAAATGATGTTCCAAGACTAGTGACCGCTAGGGTGGATGTTTACGTCATTTCTTGGATATTTAAATACACGACTAGACAAAAAATATTCGAAGACAAGAAATATATTAATGATTTTCCAAAGTACACGTAGCCCCTAAGATCGAAGCTTATTATACTCCCTTCGTGTAACATAACAAATTTTAACGAATTTCGTGATTACACATATTCCAAAAAGAAATTTTCAGCCTAGAACATCCACTGAGTTCAATATGTTATTCGAAGTCCACCACATGATATTCAAAGGATAGTGGGAACTAAGGTCGTAGATTATTTCGTGGCGTTGGTGTAACATAACACAGTCTTGAGATTAGCGGCTGCTAGGATAATTCTTGTCTTGCATTAAGGCCCCTCTAACCTAAAGCTATAAAGATTGTTTTTTTACATTGACGGAAATATATCCTAGAATATATAGATGCTAGTGGCCACTAGTCTTCACTTCTACCAACAAATTGACAACTTGAAACAAACCAAATTTAATAGTGAGTAATTGTTTAAATTGCTTAGTGCAATGCATAACATAAACTTCTACTAATGATTTCTTGTATTTTATAATTAAAGGAGGGTTGAAGGGTCCCTTTCCCTTTACATTAAAGATACAATGAGAGGATCAGTATAAAAACCCGAACGATCTAGCAATACTTTTGGTGAAAAAAGTAAAGGTAATTTCTAAAAAACACAAGTGGTTGGGAATACAAAAAACCCCAGACCAGTAAGCTAGACAGTATGAATCGATAACAATGGAACTGGAAACCCTATATAACAACCAAAACAAAGATACAACCTAATGGATTTTAGAACCACTTATTTATCTGAATCAGATGACATCTCCATAACCTCCACCTTAACGGGCATGAAAATGGTTTCCGTTGGTGGTTCCAGAAAAATATGTTCTTTTCTAGCAACAGCCCGACTCTTTAACCAATCGTATGCCTAACGACCTTGCTGGAAAATAACATCTCAATGTGTCAATTCCTATTGCAGTGGAGTAGACATAGCATCTAGGTCAGGAAAGTGGAGTGACCTACCTCCTGTCAACGATGTCTCACCCAATTTTTCCACTTCATACAAGAAACAATTTAGGACGTGAAACCATTTGTGAAACTTTGAAAAAAAGTCCACATCCACCAAACCTTCTTATTTATAGTGAGCATCAGAAAGTAAGGGCCATGATGCACTCAAGGTTTTTTCCATTTCCGCTTCCATGCCAACCCTATACACTAGCTTGATCCAATGACCCATCTCCAAATCCCAATCCTTCACCGGATGTATGATAAGAAGATGACAAACAAACGTCAAAGTAACTTTTGCATTTACCCTCGGATGTCCCTCCAGAGAAAGATAATCATCTCCAAGAACTCCCTCAATTGCAACCATGTCTTGCTCTAATTCAATCCAAATAATGGATTTCAAACGGCGACGTGAAATTTTGGTATAAAATCCCATTTCACACATGCCGCGAAAATTGCATGAAAGGAAACATTGGTCTGACCATGACAGAATAAATGAAATCTCATGAAAGAAACCCGAAAGGTGTGAAAATAAGGGGGAGTGATTAGATAAATATATGGAGTGAATATGCCATTGCATGCTTGAAATTAATACAAGCTTGTCAGCGGCTTTAATATCAACCTTTATTGGAAAAGGTGATGAGTCTGGCCAATCAACAAATTTATTACAAATCTTATCACAAAACTCTTGGTGAGTCCCTTGATTTTTCACAAAATATGCCTATTTAGTAGTTATCTTAATAGATAAGTTTTAAGGTCCAATCTAGAATTAGTGAGAGCATAAAAAGGGAATTTTAATCACACAAGATTGATTTTCCCTGACAAGGTCTACTTTTTAATGATGGAGTTAGAAATAATATGGGAGTCACCTCCAATAATTAATTCATTACTATTCAAGTCATTAGCCAGGGACAAATAATGTTCCAACGCTTAAACTTACTGATTTATACATTTAATATTTTACTAAATTTCTAGTCATTAGTCACCCATTATTTTTTCGTGGCTACCATGCCATACAAGCTTCGAGGATACTTCTTCTACTATGATCTACTTGTTCTAGGGGAAAGGAGCCAATGACCATGCATGGGTCAATGACTATGAGTGGGTATGTGAAATAAAGTACCATTAGTTGTTTGAATTCAAATTAAAAAATAAATTAAAACTAGCCAATAAAGTAAGTCACATCAAGTCTCATCAATAAATTATCCAATGAAATGGTGACACATAGACAACCAATAAAAGGTGATTTTATTCTCAAGTAATGGGTTGCCTTAAATTCCTTTGTATTAAAAACTACTTATTTTAAATCCCTTAAAAATATTTTCTCCACATAATTTAAATGTGTAAAAGAAAATCTGCATATTAAAATATTCATGATCTATTAAAGGCTATTTTAAAAAAAATTATGATTGTTAAGTGGATCTAGCAACCTCTTACATTAGGATTCACGATAACTGACTCATTTCCTCTACTATGATCTAACCTTGTATAACTATGTGTCTATCTTTATTACCAGCCTTAACTAATGGCACTTACCTTTCATTAACTAACAACACTTACCGGTTACAAAGCATTCTTTTATATGAAAATATATGGATGAAATTTTATGCACAAAATATCAAATGAGAACTACATAAGGCGTCAACTTTCTTGAATGTATGTATTCAAGGACTTGGCTCTTCCAGGGATAGTCTAGCTAAAATAAAATAATTACAAACAATGAAAACAAAGTTGTTGAGATTGTTTTTTACATCATTAAAATGGATTCCCTGACATTGTAGAGGCTAGTGGCCGCTAGCCTTCTCATCAACGAATAATTGGTAAACATAAAACAAGCATTTCTCTTCATGACCTCTGATCCTTTATTCCTGAGAAAGGTTTATGTACATCTTTTCCCTTGATGTTTAGTAAATTGTTACGGACTATTTTTTTTTAACAGGTAATTTCTGAAAATATACAAGGCCAAGATTAACAGGATATGTCTTCAGGATTAAAATATGTACTTCTATTACTATGTTCTAACACATATTTTTCGATAATGTAGATAGTGAATTTTTCATTGATGTGGCTTAGCAGTCGTTAAATTTTTTCATTGATACGAACTAGTAATACATAATGCCTTATCCTAAGGGAAGTCAATGTAGAGGAAACTACCTAAGGGTAGTCAGGAAACTTAGCGGTCGCCAAGAATTTTCCTTTCTTTGATGTTCCAAGACAAGAGAAGACAACAAATATTCAAAGACAAGAAATATATTTACCACTTTCCTGATTACATGTACTTAAAAATATTTACCGCTTTTCTAAATACACGTTATTAATACAAGAATACTCAAAATCTATTACATGTTATTCCTAGCCTAACATACTATCTTGATGTTGGTGGCCACTAGGATATTTATTGTCTTTTATACAGGACAAGTAGTAACAACTCCACTAAAAACTAACTATGCTCCATTATTCTATTTAAAATTTACAAGACTAGCGACCGCCAAGGAGGATGCTTACTACATTTCTTTGATGTTCCAAGACAAGAGAAGAAAAAAATACTCCAAGACAAGAAAAATATTTACGATTTTTTTTTAATAGGCGTGATTCAAAACGTAGATTCAAGAGAATAAAATACACGTAGTCAAACACATAATCTTAATCCTAGCGCCCGTTAGGTAGATTATCCACCGCAAGGATCCTAGCAGACGCTAGGGTTTTTCCATGATTTTTTTGTTATTCGATCACTAATTTTAAAATAAGAAACTATTAAGGCTTGATACCGGGAAACCATTACTTTCGATTACTAATTGAACCTAACGGCTGCTAAGCATTTTCCTTTACATTATTCGATTTCAATTATGTGATATACACAACATATCTTATGAGAACTATAAAAGGTACCTAATTACAACACCCAAAAACATCACGACATGTAAGATATGTTATTATTAAATATTCAATTCTCAACCCTTATCACCCATGTTGGATTCCATGTTTTCACAATGATGTAGTGTAACTCAAATATGTTTTTTACAATGATGTGAATATATAGATGCTAGTGGAATCTAGTCTTCACTTCTAGAAAAAAAATCACTACTTGAAACAAACCAAATTTAATGGCAACTAATTGTTTAAATTTGTTAGTGCAACGCATAACAAAAAAAATTATTAATGCTTTCTTGTTTTTCATAACTAAAGGAGGGTTGAAGTATGTCTGGCGACCGCTATGCTATAAATATTTATTCCTATTGAATTTTACTATGAAAATAATGGCATCAAGATAATTACTTTTTCAAGTAATATGTCTTCCATTGGCCGCACTCCGTTCATGTAAATTCCTTTGATTGAAGGAGCAGAGGATTAGAAAAAGAGAGACGATGATTGGTTTGTAGAAATGCATTCCTCGGAAAATTACCACAGTGATCTGTGGTTATTTTTTGTTAATGAGGAAATTGTCAGTGAAGTCGGTATGGTACTAAATTCAAAATTTATTGATGAGGAAACATTTTGTATTTAGGTTGAATGCATTGACGTCGTAATGAATAAGTGCCTTATTCTTGATGGAGTTGGAATTTCATTGTTCAAGAAACTAGAAATGAAGGCTTCTAGAAAAAATATGGCATGCTCTTGTTTTACATATGGTTAGAGTTTGGGGAAGTTCATATAGTCATACAAAACAAGATGTGAAAATGCCCTTGAATTTCATAATAACATGAATTTGGTATTCAAAAAATTGTATAGAACAAAAGATACCTCAACTATTTTTCATTATTTAAAACATGCAAAGATATTTAAAATTTTGAGGAGATCTTGTTTGTCTAAATTAGATATAGATCCATCTATGTAAAAGTTGCAGGGGCTTAAAAAAAAAAACAAATTGGTTGTGTTGTTGAAGAAAGTGACCAGTATATTTGAGCAAACAAAAACTTCAAATGTTGAACAAGTAAAATTATTTTCATTCAATGGTGATGTTTTTCTAATTGAAGTTTCTAGGTGCCATTTGGTACCTCGAGAATATCAACTATGTCATGTACATGATGATAATGTTGACCTTCTTGTCTATTCAATGTGTATTAATTTGTTATTCCTACACTGAGGGATGCACTTCTTCTTCCGTTTTTACCTTTTACAAAGGAACTTGTGCAACTCGAGGATCTAAAGGACCTGAAAAGGGATGAGTGCATTTTTACATTCTTGACAGCCAACATACCATTTTTTCCCAAAAAAAACTTTGGCTGAAAGAAAATACAATTCATTACATACTAAGATGTAGTTTAGAAAGGCTCGTATTATATCTTCACACACTCCTGGCGGAATCATTGTTAAAATTTACCAACAGCAAAATGATGTAAACAAAAATTGGATTGATACAAATTTTATTGATGTAATTTGCAAGGCTCGAATGATTTAGAGATCCCTAAGATGTCCTCAGAGGCCCAAAGCAGGAAACTCAAAGTCAGACAATTTAAAGGTAACAAACTTAATTTAATTGTGTAATATGTAGAAAGTAAATATAATATTTCCTCTTTCAATGCAGTGTTTTGGGATGCAATGCCTTGTTATTTTCAAAGTGGCTAAGGCTGAGAGCCTTTCTGAAAAAATGACATTTCTATTTTTACTTGAGGACATATGGTAAAAATTGACAAAAACCATTTAGTTACTTAAATTAGGTGGGTTGGCTTGTTCTAATTTTAAGGATAGCCAACCTAACTTTTAACCAAATTCATTGGCAAGGTTCATGGAGAATTACTTTAGGCCTGCAAGAGGAATGATTGGTGAGGAGATATCAGTTCTACTAGATAAACTGCAAGAAGGTAAAGTATGGCTAACTCACTCTATTAAAGCAGGCATCATAGCAGAGACTTTAGATACTTACTGTCGAAGAGTAAAAGATGACAGAAGGATGAGAGAAAAAATTCTAAAATATATGAAAATTAAATATCCAGGTAATAGTGTTTTGGCAGAATGCACTGAAAAAAAATATTGTTGAAAAATTTGGTCTGCATGATTCTCACTATTACTAGTTGTGTGTCCCTTGGGAGAAAAGAATAAAGCAAAAAGAAAATTTGATTATGGAGGAAGTGAAAAATCAGAAAAAAGAAAAATTGATACTGAAGTGGCAAAGGTTCTCTCAACAAGATTTCAAATAGTTATAGACAACTACATGATTGCAATGGAAGAAAAATTTCCAGCAAGGATGGAAGACACCGAAGACTTAACCTATCAATGTGTATATCCCTTCCCAGTCAACAATATATTATATTCTGTTAACTAATACATTCAATGCAGAATGTGTGATTGAAGATTTTTGTAATTTGTCTAGTGTACTCACTTACGATGCAACAATGGACCTGCTTATAGTTTTCGAATCTAGTCTGCTAAATTGTGTAATTATTGTGCTCTTACATGTTGCTTCTTCAAAAATGTTAAGAGAGACGATAAAAAAATACATGCAAAAAGTCAAAGACAAGGGGGAATCAATTGTGGAAGGTTGTTACATATTTTATGAAAATATAGGAAAAATTAAGACCTTATATCTTATGTACACAATAACTGATGTGCACAATTGTGATGTTTTTTTTTATTATTGGCAAATAGTTTTTTGAAAGGGACTATACCCTTGTTTACAAAAGAAGGCCTAAAAGCCAGAATAAGCAAGAGAACCAGAGAGAAAAGGATCAAAATCCAAATGTGACAATGAAGTTCAAAGTAGCCAAAAAACAGCTACCAAGACGAAACAAAATAGCAAAATTACTGCAAAAAATCAGTAAAGGGTCCGCAAAAAAATAGCAAAAAAACATACAAGGACAGCAGAAGCATCTACAACTACTTTTTAGTAGCTTTTTCAATGATGGTTTTGATATTCTTCCAGGATTTGAACATACCCAAAGTTGTCATGTGGGCAGTGTCATTATAATCCAGCTACTCCACGGTCTTCTTACTTTCCTTATCATTACCCCAAAGTGTTTCCAGAACTCCGGACAATTGTGATGTTGATGATGGGGATATAGCTGAAATCACCATTGATTAGATGGATAAAATTCCACAATAAATTGTGACTGCAAGAAAAATTGGCCTATGAGGAAAGACATCCTTTTTTTTATGAGATATCTTATGGGTCTTGGTCTCATATGTTCACTCAACTCACTTCTGATAATTCTCCAATTATAGTGTTGTATGGTGGTAGTGTTACAGTGCATGCTTTGGTTGACTCAGGTTTATCTGCAGTTTTTATTGTTGAATCGCATGGTCAAGAAATGTTTTTACAACATTACTATTTTCATCTGAAAAAAGGTATGTTGATTAATATCTCTTTAAATAATTCTATTAGTTTAATGCATTTGAATTGATATATACAATATTTATACAGACAACCAAACAATAGAGGAAGACATTGTCTCTTCCTCTCCACATACAAATAGAGGAGACGATGTCAATCTTAGTATGTCGCAACCAATTCAACTTGTTGTCCCAGATGTCACTGACCATCCATCCAATGAATCTATAAAAAGTGAGTGAGAAATACTCATTTTATAAATTTATCACTACAAGATGTTTTTTATTGTCATTGTTTACATATTTTTAATAAAAACTTTAATTTTTTTAGATTTGATGTCAAATGGGGAGGTTGTTAACACATCATCCATGAACTTGTAGACGAAAAATGGTATGATAGTCATACACAATTATAAATAAAACTATTTATAAGACCCTCATAATTAAAGGAACCTAAAGCGAAGTAGTTTATTTGTAATATGTATTACCCTAGCGATCGCTCACATATATATTTTAATTAGATTTATTTTTAATTGAGTAAATTTTTGGTTAATATTAAATTGCGGACAATTAAAAAAATTTACTTCTATACAATTGGATATTAGTGGTCACTAATCCCATCATATATTTTCAACCCAAACATATTCTAGGCATTAATAGCTTACACCTACTAGTCGCTAATATACAACTACATCTATGCAATATTGTATAAAAGCAAGTTGTATCACGTATTTTTTACATCGAATTAAAATTTATTTTGAATTGATTACTATTTTTTAAATAGAATGAGCATCATAAGAACCTGCAGAGGGGGAGTGTGAGGGAATCCAAGACGGATTCTCAATCAGTAAGTGTTAACATACTGAAATTTTGATTATTTGAATTGGTTAATATCAAAATGCGGAAAATTGAAAAAATTTACTTCTATATAGTTGGCCAAAAGGATTATTTAATTATTTTGTTTTTGGATGGTTTTCTCTATGAGAAAAACCAATCCTACAAATATTTAACAATCAAGTTTGGTAAGGAGACTCTCAACTTGCAAGGTGGGCTTAAGGAATTTTTAAAGATACTGACAGCAAAATGTGAAGTGGGATTTTGGTCTAGCTATCTCTCTTGCACCAAAGTTGAAAAGTTGATTAAGGATTTGAAAAAAAATTAGTGTTTGAATTCAAAACATTTATTATTTTGGGTAAATAACATTGCTGTGTAGAAGATGAAATTGCAGTAAAATATCTCTAAAAGATTTGGAGTAGAGAAGGTATTGTTTATGGCCTTAGAGACACATTGTGTATTACAATGGGCCCAAAGGGAAACCCTCTAGAAAATTTTATGATGGGGAAGAAATCCAATGAAGAAAATTATTTCAAAGATAAGTGGTTGATGACCAATTTGTACAAAAATATAACACAGATATTATGTTAGGGTTGGAGTGTTATGGAGGGCATCCAAAAATTGCAACAAACAGAAAATATATAACTATTAATTATTTCAAAATGTTTTGTACAATAATATTCATTCGTATAGTCATATGTGTAGACACCAAAATCGGGTCACACTAGCCTTGATCTCTAGTCAGATAGCTAGCTCAATCATACTCATCTAACCATGGCCCCTTCCACCCCACATCACCTTTAATTTAATTAATTAAAATAAATTAATATGTATCCTCACAATATTCAATATCTAATTACCTTAATTTATACCCCACCACCTCACCTAGCCACCTCACCTAGACACCTCATCTAGCCACCTCACCCTAGACCTATTCTTGGCATGTTTCCATAACCAATAATAACTAAGTCTTACTTGCCTTAATGAGCTAAGATTTGGTCTAACCCTAAAATCAATCCCTAAAATCTCTCTAACCATATTCCTGCTCATTAGAAGGGAACGTTTGTTTCTAATCCCTGAGATAAACTAACTTGAGCCCAAGAAGAGGCGAGATATGCCAATTTTAGTAAACCTAGGGAATCCCACCTTAACCGATGCCGTTAACCCTAAACTAACGTCGGTCAACGTGGAACCGTCGTCAGTTACCCTTTATTCACCCAAACAACCTTATTTTTGGGTTGGCACATTCTGAGAGCAAGGAAAGGAGATCAGAGCTGCATGCAAGAAAAACCAGCATCCTTTCACGTATCCAGACATCCAGAGCCATCACCAGGATAGATTTTGGAAGCATTGCAGTAATGGAATCATTTTGGGAGCCACTGCTACGATATCCAACACCATTCTTCTGATCAAAATCCACCTCCATTCAGCCATCTAAATCTACATCACAGTAAGTACATCTCTACCAGCATTGTCTATTTCAACATAGTTAACTTTTTTCATCCATGTCATTAGTTTATACTTTGCATGTTCATTCCTCCATTGTTTAATAGCCTGAAATCCCACCATTTCCCTTACCCACACCACCAAATCACCATTCTGACCTAATATCCATTTCTGAGTATACCTGAGATCTCCACAGACCTTCTCATCCACTCTCCCAACCTCATTTGACCTCAGCTCAGCCCCTACCATTTGATCTATTCGAGTTTCTTTTATCTCGACCATACCGATGTCAGTTACCCATAACCATCATCGGTTACACATAAACTGGCATCGGTCATACCCGAATGACATCGGTCTCTATGTTTTACACCTTGACCAAGAACATACCCAACAATCATCTCACCAGTTGACCTAAACAACCCAGAATCTGACCCTGACCAGTTCCAGCACCCTGCCAACTACCTACCTTTCTGATATGACCATAGCCTAGCCTGTTATGTTAAGATTTTCTTATTGTACTTGAATGAGATACCTAAATCATATCAACTATAGTAGGAATTTATTTATTTCTTGCATTAACTTGTTTTAAACAGTGGATTGACAGCCATCTATGAAGTATCACACTTCCCAGAACTAGCATACGCTAGGTAGTCCAATGTCATATATCATTTAACTATCTTTTGTGGTCTTGTTTTATCTATTACAGGTAGTTCCTCCTAGCCAAAAGGAAGCTCTCACGATTGACACTGGATCAAGAAGTTAGAACGCACACAACAACCATTAACCGACCAACATTTAACAGGTATTCCTCCTTGGCCTTTACCCTTATCTTTTTCGTCACTTCGAAAAACGTAAAGAAAACAAGGAAACATTTTGGCACGCCCGGTGGGACCCATCAAGGGTTATTTTACATTTATTCATTCCTAGGTGAAAGTTGTGTGTTTTTTTCCCTTCAAAAAGCTTCCACATTAATTTTCTTCTTTGGAATCATTCTCCTTTCTATTGTCTAAAAATAATCATATTTTTGGTGCCTTAAAAAGAACACATCTTCCTTTCTTTTGCATTGCATTAGTGAAAGAGCATCCCTCTTCCTGTACATCACTTGCTACATCGAATATCACACTTTGATTTAGGTTTAAAACACTTGCATTACATTCTGATTTGTTGCATTGTTAGCTCACATTAAAACTAAGGGCAACCTATATGCTAGAAGTCATGCCCAACTGATGGTTGACACAAAGAATCGTAGAAAGCACATTTTTATCTCTCTGTGTCTTACCAAACTTACAAAAAATCAAAATATACACATCTTTCTTAAACAAAATCTTACCCGGGAACATCTGTCAGTGATCACACGATCTGATTGGCAGGTACTCCCTAGCTCGTTGCCTCTGTCGAGTCATCATCTCAGAGGATGGCCTGCCCCAGCCATAACATACCTGAAACCTCTCCTTTTAGATATCCTTCTTTGTAGGACACCTTCCTAACCAATTTTTTTTGTTCTAAATACACACAGTCAGTCCTAAATAGCATAAGCTAAACAAACATAAGAAAATCACTGTTAGGATCGTGATTTTTCTTAGCATTCTTCTTGACTTGTGTTTTGAGGTGTGAGACTATGACTCTCCATTTTTCTTCTTCCTTACACACTCCACCATCGTAGTTGGAGTATTCTGACTTTTTCTGAGTGTGTCAGGGCCCCATCTCCTCATTCTCAGGTTTTTGAGTTTGATTCTTCACTTAATTTAATTCACAAAACCCATTTTCTTCATTTCTTTCTAATTTCACAGTCACCGACATTGGTCTAGTCCATCATGTCATCAGTTCACATCTGACCATCATCGGTTAAACCCTAACCAGTGTCAGCTTCTGGCTTTCTAGTTACTTTACCTAGAATATCCTTCATCACTATTTTTGTTCTATTTCTGGCCCTCAGGTCATCATCATATTTCTCCCCTGTTGATACCTACCGTCATACCCAGTTTTCTCAGTACACATCCAACATTCCTGTTTCATTATTTGAGACTGGTTTCTTTCACAGTGAGCAGTATCAGTTTCAGAAACTATCATTGGTGTTCCCTCAACCATCACTGGTCAGCTTGACCATCATCAGTTTTCCCTCAACCGTCACCAGTCATCCTGACCATCATCTGGTTTTCCCTCAACCATCACCGGTCAACCTGACCGACGTCGGTTTCCTGTGTTTGATTTTCAAAATCTAGACATTGACCAGATTCACCTCCCAGACCCCACTATTCTCTATTTCTATTATTTTCTGTGTCATCTACAGAATATAGTTTTACTAGGTCAGCACTTGTTCACATGGTGTTGACTCACAGCCAGACTAACACCCTCATATTCCACACTAGTCGTCAACCACTCCCACCTAGTCCCTCACCACCTTTTGTCCTGTCACCCATGGATCCAACCTTACCTACCACCATTGTTGTAGGTGATGAAGAGTTTGCATGACTCCTTGATCAGAATCAGTGGCCTTACAGTTCTACCTTTCCCACTCTTCCACTCGGGACTCCTCAGGTCAGTTGATATATGGCATGCCTTTTTCCATCTCTTCTACCCTTATTCCTGTTGCTACATCAGCCCCTAATAATGTGACGTTACCGTTACCTACTTCACCTTGGTAGTTTCACAGCTAGGACCCATACCCTCCATGACCATTGCATCTGCAGTTTCACTCATGCCTGTCATATCTATTGTCCCCTCATCGACCACCCAGACCATAACACAGTCCACACCCATTGTCTCACAAATACCCATTGCAACACAACCACCCGTGGTGTTGGTGACCCCTACTCCATTCCAGAATCTCATCCTCTCCATCCCACAAACACTGCCCCCAATCGCTACCAGAGTCACGACGACCATCCCACCTACATACACCTACTATCAATAACCCCCTATCTCGTCTATCACCCATTCTGGATATGTGCCTTCTATGTCGGTTCCTTATTCTCAACCTCCCTATCAGGTTCAATATCCACCTCCTTCTACCATAGGATGTGTCCCTCCATCACAACCTACCAATGACCTCATCAAGTTGATGATGGAAAAGATGCAGACACTAGAAGCATCAGTTTCCAGCTCGTGTAATTCCCTCACCTATGATGAAATTTGTAATGAGCCTATTCACCCATCCATTCCTATTCGACCATACCCCATACATTGGAAAATTCCAAAGTTCAACCACTTAAATAGCAAAGATGATCCACAACAACATTTGTGGTCCTTTAAACATGGGTGTTACCTGATTTCCCATGATGATGCTTTACTTTTGAGGACTTTCCCAATGTCCCTGATAGGACCTGCATTGGACTGGTACAGTGGGCTACCAAGACACTCCATTTACTCATTTAATCAAGTAGCCCAAGCCTTCTTAGATCACTTCTCTATCAACATTGTCAAGAAAGTTACAATGACTGATCTTTATTCCACTCGTCAGTACGACGATGAGTCTATCACTGACTTTGTCACTCGTTGGCACAACCTAATCAATCAACTCACATTTCAACTACCTCAAACTGAACTCATAGAGTTGTTTACTTGGGCTTGCACTAGACACATCTCACCAACCCTGCAGGTGCAGACCTTCCATACTTTTGATGAGGCATTCACCATGGCACAGAAATTGGAAATTCATGCTATCGAAGAAAAGAAGATTCAACTTCATAACAAGAACATCACGTTCAAGTCAAATGATGCTTCTTCGTCTTCAAAACCCCAAAACAACTATTCAAAACCCAAAGGGTCTTCCAATGCCATAGTTCTCAAGGCTAGTCCCCCTCATCAATCAAACCCAGTAAAACCCCCTTCTAATCTCTCTCTTGTCCAAGCTTTCCAGTTCAGACAGGAACAACAAAGTACACTTCCATAGGAGAATCTTATTCTTCTATGTTGGAAAATCTTGTGAAGGTTGGTGCCATTACCCTCCCACCTATAAAACCACATACTAGTTTTGACCCTGAGTGACCCATGCCCTCATGGTATAAGGAACATGACTTTTGCAACTATCATCATGTCAAAGGTCATAGCGACAATAACTGCATCACCTTCAAGAATATTGTCCAAGAAATGTTAGACAATGGAGATCTAGTCTTGGATATCCCAAATGCACCTGCTAACCAAAACCTACACATCTTCAAGAAGCCATTCCCTAATCATGCCCCATCTTCCAACCAAGCTGGTGATACCTCAAACAATGATAGCAATGTCCATGAGGTCCACGCTATTTTCAATGACATACCAGTTGCTTCCCAAGTACCTCATTTTCCTTCCATAGATGAGATCTTAGCCCGAGCTCCACTACCTACACAAGAACCAATTTCATCTACTCCCCCACCCATAGAGACACCCCCTTCATTTTCTTCTCCACCCGTGGAAGAGCCTATAATTAGCACGCCACCTTTGACCCCTCAAATTTCTGAGCAATTGTCCAGTGGCACCTCTCCTACTCATAGATGATGTAGGTCTACCACCTACACCAACACAAGGAGAGTCCACTTTGGCTGGCCCATCCTCTCCTCTACCCATGGAGGATACTATAGAAGTACCACTACCTTTAGATGACCATTCACCATCAGACCTTCAAGATCCTACTGATCTACTTTCGGCTCTCTTACCCATAGAGTTTGAGGCTAACCATTTCCCTGTATCTCAAACACATTTTACAGGGATTTCCACTCGATCCACATCAACCCCACCTACGTCAGTACCATTCTCACACTTGGCTGATCACCTAGACTATGTCGATAGAGCCTTACTTTGGGGATGCCTTCTACTTCCTATTTCAACACAAATGCAGTTGTCCCCTATTGACACCTCCACTATCTATCCAAAAGTGTTTTGGGAAACCAAACCAAACACAATCATGACTATTGTAACACCTTCCATGACACCACCCCTGGCCCAACTCACACCTCTGCCCATAACCCAACATACACCTACACCCAAACACCTACCCTTGCCTATATCACCACCCTTACCTAAACCTATCACTACCTTAGGGGTCATACCAACAGCTAGCCTTACTCACCCACCCATCAAATTAGATTTAGCTACATCTTCCAAAACTAACACCAAACTTAAACCAGCCCCTAAAATGAAGATCCAATCTCCTAAATCTCATACCCCAACCTCACCTACCATGCCCTTATCACCTTCACCCCTTCCATCCATCCTAGGACCTCACCCCTCGACCCTGGCCAAGCAACCCCCATCCACCAGTAAACCAAGAATGCAACAACCCATTTCCCCATCACAGACCTCTAATATACCCAAGTGACCCACACAACCTCTGCCCTCACCTGTAACCTTCTTACCACCCATACCTCCAATACCATCAATAACTTCTTCACTACCCATGACACTTCCTTCTCTTTCACTCACGCCTCCTACCCAACCTACACCACCTACCTCCACAACACCTTGGTTACCCCCATGGGTAACCCACCCTCTTCCACCATCTAATTTTCCCTCCACATCTCATACACCCATATCTCCTTTTCCCAAAAAGATGCAACCTAAAGCTAAAAATCCACTACCCTCTAATAAGGTAGTTAAACCAACCAAACCTTCCATTTCCAGTTCATCTACCATGCCCCTACCCAAGTAGATACGACCAACACCTAAGACCACACCACACACCAAACTAGTAGCCCAACCTACTCCCCCTATTGTAAAACCTCTTCCTCCACAATCAGCCATACCTACACCCAAACCCACATTCACCTCCCATTGTGATCCACTAGCAGGATCCTACACCAAAATCCTAACCAATATCCTCAAAACTTCTTCATCACATTACCGCCCCTTAGACCTTATGACCCACTCAAACCCAAACCAAAAGGGTTTGATGAAACCAAAATTTGTGCCTACCATCATGTGCCAGGACACAATGTAGAGAACTGTAAGGCTTTAAAAACCACTCTTGTCCAATTATGTCCTCCTGAAGAAAAATTTGACGATGATGATCTTCTTGATGAGGACCCCATTTCACCTTCACCAATTTCCATAGATCCTCTCTTGTTACCTACTCAGTAACCAAGATCTCAACCCCCATAACTCTTTGATCCATCCCCGAGATTTGAAATTAACATGGTTCGTAGAAGAGTATTGGCCAAACCACCACCAAAATACCAATGCACCCTACTCATTTCACAAGGATCATATCCCCCACTAGGGTTTTGTCCCTCATGCCGCTATACCTTCCATGACACACCCTCTTCATCCACCTCTCCTCAGATTAACATGATCAACATTGCCACCCGTGCTCAGAAAGACAAGGGCAAGGAGAAAGCAAGTGGCCCATCAACCAACCCTGTACCCAATATACCATCCACACCCACACCCAAAGTCATCATTCGAGGTCCTGCATATCCCATTTCCGACGGGGTCACACATCGCACAATGCTAAAACAACTACACCAATCCCCCCTCAAAATGTCTTTATATGACCTCATCCAAACCTCAGAGTCACATCGTCAAGCCCTCATGGAGGTCCTTCAATCTATTGAAGTCTTACCAAATGACCCCACACCTGTGGCCTCCATCATTACCCCTCACCATGTAGCCTCTCTCACTAGGTCTTCACCTTCCTCTACACCTCCACTCACTCACCACGTGGCCACCCTCATCTTTTCAGATGAAGAGATCACTCCCTTCCAGTTTGATGACCCCAACCCCACTCTTTTCATCTCCATCTTCATCAATAATATATGTATACACCATGTTATGATCGATGGTGGTGTTATCATTAATATAATCTCCTCCCATGCATACGACCAAATGTAAATACCTACCAATTACATGCATGGTACCCCTATTATGATGTGTTCCTTCAATGATGCCATGACCTCTACCCTAGGTACCATTGTTCTCCATGTCACGTAGGTCCCTGCACCATCCCAAAACTTTTCTATGTCCTAGAAGGGGAGTTCCAGTATAACTTGCTGCTTGGCCGACCTTGGATCTGTGTTATGGGTTGTGTCCCTTTGACGTTACATCGATGCCTCAAATTTGAACACAAGGGACATAATTACACCATCCCTGCTGACCCCTCACCTTTCAAGACCTGTAACATGTTATATCGACCCAATGATGTGCTTGTACAGGTCAAAGCATCCACCACCACAACCACTTAACCTTCACCCACAAGCCCATCCCCCAAAATTGCCACTACTTCTGGTGCATCTAACCTTGTTATCCCCACTACAGTTGTAGCCTCTACAGCTAGCGCCCCTTTATCTAGCAAATCATCCATACCCCTGTTACCCACATACCAACTATTGATCCCTTAGAAGGTGTTTTTTAATGCCTCACTCTGGGGGAATACTACCTTATACAATATCGAATACCTTCCTCACCCCACAAGAGTATGGGAATCTTGCGTCAACACCCTAGTTACAGACATCTACATTGGTGACATTTTCCCTTATGGCGCCCCCACCTTTGCACCAACCTAACATATGGGGGGCTTGATATGGCCACCTATAAACCTGAACCGCCATCCAAAACCCAACCATTTTCATCCAACCCAGACTCCCTCACTAACCACCGCTTCACTCACACCTTTCTCCACCATTGCGTGTGGAAAGGATTTGGCTTCGGTTTTTATGAACAAGGCCGACACACTGTCATCTCTTATACCTCTCATAAACACAATGACCATAGTGGCATTGGTTTTAATGCTCCACCCTCCAAGAAGGTTTCGCATCGACCTTATCCAGGATGAGAAATCTTCCCCCTCTCATTCACCCATATTACCATCTTCACCCACGGAGTCCATAGATCCTAAATCTATACCTCCTAACTTTTTTTAGTAAACACCATTTCCCTGGGACCGCTGACCTATCAACATGATGGTGAGGCTACCTCTTCTCTCCCATTCCTATATCTTGACATGATCGATGATGATATGCCTTCAATTAACATCATTCAATGTTAAGACGATGAGCCTATCCTCACCTACCTTGGTGTTTGAAGAATCTTATATTCATTGGATCATTACCCTTGAGATGCATAAAATGTTGAATGAATCAACCATCGAAATCAACATTAATACTCAGGACAACCCGCACATTCTAAAGACCAGCCAATCCTTAGATGCTACTATACAGGAATCCTTCACCTCTTTCCTCCGGGACCATAGCAACCCATTAAGGAAGTATTGACCTTTGGGTATGCCGATATGCCTGATATTGACCCAACGCATAATCCTATGGATTCACAATATCGTAACTATTCCTAATGTCAAAACCCACAAATAAATGCTACGTAAAATTATCATACAACATGCTAATCTCCATCACACTCCTAGTCATGCCTTACAGGTCGCGCGAGACCTTTGGCCTTTTTCTCAATGGGGTTTGTCATCTTGATCGGTGAAATCAACCCCCATTCTTCACAAAACCAATGGATCATAACAGCTACTGAATATTACACTAAATGGGTAGAAGCCATTCCCCTCATTTCCACCAAAGCCGAGAAAATATGTGAATTCATCAACCATCACATCATCTTTCGCTTTGGTGTCCCTCACCGCATTATCACGGATAATGGAAAACAATTCAAAAACAAAACCCTACGCAAACTATGCAATGCTTTTGGCATCCAACTTAGTTTCTCATCACCCTATTACCCGCAAACCAATAAAACCTTGAATAAAATTCTTATGAAGGTAGTCAATGATACTGGGAAGGATTGGCATACACACATTCCTTTCACCTTGTGGGTTTATCGCACTAGTATTCACACTTCAACTGCTGCCACCCCCTTTTCTCTAGTCTACGATACCAAGGCTGTCTTACCTCTCGAAGTTCAGATACCATCTCTCCACATCTCGCTACAAGACATGATCAATGATAATGACTTTTGCTAGGATCATTTGGCACAACTTGAATTATTAGATGAACATCGTCTCAACTCTCTTGACCATCTCCAAATCTACCAAAAATGTATCAAACGTGCTTATGAAAAACGTGTTCACAAACAAACCTTTTAGGTTGGTGACCTCATCCTGGAAGGAAAATCAACATGTAACCAAAGAGGAGAAAAGTAAATGGGGAAAATTTTCTCCTAATTGGCTTGGACCCTATATCGTTACCCATGCCTATGGATCAGGTGCTTATCGTTTGTCTTCACTCGAAGGTAAACCCGAACCTGAACCCCTTAATGCCTTACATCTTCGACCATTTTATTATTGATATCAAGTCCTATATCACTTTCTATCAATTGATCACTCATCCCTTGAGTGCTGTTCACCTTCCATAATTACCCATTTTGAGGATCCATGACTAAACAAGAATCATGTGATTACCCATCACCTTTTAGCCTTGTCTTCAATATGAGTACCATGGCTCTGCTCATAGCATGATTCTCATGGATACTTTTTGTCTTCTTCAAGATGGAATCCCATGGTCATTCATCACTCAAAACCACCTCTTTCATAGTTAATCTTTGTGTATTACGATCTTGTCTTCTAAAACAAGAACCTGATCATCCTCTATAGTCTTGTCCATGACTTAAACATCTAAAAAAAAGGGATACAACTCCTTGAGTCAAACTTCCAGCAAAAGATGACTCCCTCAAAAGGGACATCTCTTCTTTATATTCTACCACTATCAATAGACTGCTCCCTTGAAGGATGGCTATATACAATTATTACAAAAATATAATAACTATTTAGAAGCTTCCCACATCGATCAACTTCATGAAGACCTCAAGGAGATAATATACCCATCCCATATAGACTTCCCACATCGATCAGTCTATTTAAAAAAAATTAAAATTAAAATTTAGAAAAAAAGAGGAAAAAGATGAAATTTTTGTCATGGACTTCCCTATTTTGGATTTTGGGTTTCTTGTTTCGAAAATACACGATCATCGTACACTAAGTTACGCTAAACCTCCCATTCTCACCCCTTTCCTTTTTCACCTAAATTCCTCGTTACTCAAGGGACTTGCCGCAAACGAGACATTTCATTATCATGTTACTTTTCTTCTCCCTTAGGATATTCCATTATGCAATACCAATAGGGTCTTATGTTCATAAGCCCATCCGGGGTATGGTAGACTCATTAGGGTTATTATCAATTAAGTAGTTCTTTTACCATCTCTTACCATTTTCCTTCCTCATTACTTATTGATTATCCTATACAGGACTGGATACCCTTGACACCTATGTTTAAAAATCACTCAACCATGCCTACAACCTAAACCTAAAATCAATCATGCCTATGACCTACATGCACCCATGCCTCACACCTATCAGCCCATTCCTCTATTTCATCATAATCTTCCCTAGCTTATGGAAGAACTACATCGGCCTAAGGTCCCTTTTCACCGGGACTATGTAGGAAGCACTTTGAGGGCATGGGGCCCTTGGAGGTTAGCTCAACCACTCTCTACCCTAACCAATTCCCTCTTTTTTCCTTTCCTATTCACATTCTATCCTAGTTAGTTTCCTTTTATATCAATAATTAGAAATTAAACCACACAAACAACAATTTCTTAACTTCTTTACCATCATCAGTCATGCATTCATTTCATCTTTTTTACCATTTCTTTACCATTATCATTCATTTTCCTACAAACCATCTTAACACAATCCACATCATCATTAATTACATAAATTAATGAATTAGAAACTCAACCATGCCTAAACCAACCTAACTCAATCATGCCTAACTCAACAATCCATCATGCCTACAACCTAAACTCAATCCATGCCTAAGCCAACCAGACTCAATCCATGCCTATGACCTAACTCCATCCATGCCTAAGTCAACCTGACTCCATCCATGCCTATGACCTGACTCCACCATGCCTACACGACCTTGACTCTAGCATGCCTAATCCACTTGACTCCACCATTCCTACACACACGTTGACTCACATCAGGCCTAATCCACTTGATTTCACACCTATTTGTAAATAACAATGGAAATTAAAACATGTACACCATTCATACTATAAACACCATCATCTATCAATCGGAAAGTCTGTGTAAACATACATGTGAACATAGATACAAATAATAATCATAAAAAATCTCAAAAAATCTCATGCACATCCTCACTCTCTTCGGCACGTAGGCCGGTATATATAAAAAATACACAACTATACAAAATAGGAGGTATATATGGCTATCAGACATCACCCTAAATGGATATCCTCAATATCCCCCACCTGTCTCACATGTCTCCTCCTCCTCCACTGCCCTCTGGATGATATCCAGCGAGCATCTCACCACCCATCATTAGCCTTGTCTAGAGCTCTGATGGTACCTCACTTGGGGTTGGCCTTCGTGAACTGGTGGCCTCACCCTAACCTTGTCTCGGGACTCGATGGCCCCCTATTCTCTCCACATTGTGGGTACGATGACCTCATCCTCTCACTCGAGGCCTGTTGTGCTCTATACTCCCCATAGGATAGAAAATCTATCCCTCCAGCCATTCAAATATCCTGATAATACTCATACCTTTCCTAAAGCATCTCTCAACCTAGCCTATCTGTATTTATCTGTGGTGGTGCCATCAGCCTCGGCCCCTGTACCTATCTCTCGGGACCTTTCCCACTAGATACCTATAAAGAGGGACCTTTTCCTTATGCCTGTGACTGTCCTGAGGGACCCTGTCCCGCTCCTACCTGTATCTGGGCCTGAAGGGCCGCAACCTGTGCCTATGTAGTGGCAAAATGGCCCTGTAAACCTATAATCTATGCCTATAGGGTGGCCACCTATACCCCATCTCCATCTCCACCCTGTGTGGGTACCTGTCCCTGCACTACCTGGGCCTGTAGAGTGGCCACCTGTGCCTACAACATAGCAACCCGTGCCTCTGAACCTGTCATCTACCCCTACACTATACCCAAATGTGTAATTAGGGTCACCACTTGCCCCTATAGGGCATCCCTCTGCACTGTGATGGTGGCTAAATCTAGCTACCCCAGCCTCAATGCGGTACTGCTCGTAAGTGTGTAGCCCACCACGGTCTATATCTATCTGTAACCACAACATCATCAATCCTGTGGTCTCTCACCTACTCCTCCTTCCCTATCGGCATTGTCAGTATTGGTAGAGGCAGAGGCCTCTCCACGTCATCCCTCCTGTACTGTGGGAAAGGTGGCGGTATATCCTGAAGTAGCCCGAACTTCCGTCTAACCTTGTCCACGGGTATCATCTTGTGTTCTCCTGCACGATCGCCCCTCTATCCATCTAAGTATTTGTAATCCATCTAACTCCTCTCTATCCATCTATCTGTATGAGGGAAAACCCACATACAGTCTCCAAATGATGTCCACACCAGACATCCCCTCTAATAAACATCTGTAGTAGGTGACATCATTAGTTATCCTGGTCACTCGATGCACTCCCCAATAACAGGCACCCATCACCTAAAATCACCTCAAACAAAACCTGGCTCTGAATGCATCAGCCCAGGGCATATGCCAACTAGGTATGCACACATACAATGTGCTCATATGCCCAAAAATGAAGTAGGAAAGTGCAACATAAGGCTAAACCTCTGTAGCCAACCATACAGCCCATAACTCCCTGTATAGTTACACCAGAATGCAGTGCCCATGTAAAATGGGTCTATCCTCACCATATCATGCAGGATCCCCATCAATGATCATGGGAATCTCCCACCCTCTACATTTGGCAGTGCAAAATAGTATACTACCTCCATCAACAACACAACAAGCCTCGTCTCCTCTAGATGGGCTTGGTACATCTCTCTGTAACTCATACTAGCACTGTAGAACCTCATCTCCGCTAACCCCTCACCAAACACTGTCAGCATCAACTCCTCATAGGCCTCTGAGGAGATCGAATATACCTTGCGTCCCCACTATCGAAAACTGCAGATCCTGTACACATCCTCCAAGGTGATCGTGATCTCACACGTCGATAGATGTAATGTCTTGGTCACCGAATCCCTTCTATCGATGAGGGTAACCATCAAACTTGGCTTCTACATTACATGTCGGTAGTTTCTAACCCCATTCAGGACAACCTCTGCAACATGCCACCAATCCTTGACTGTCGCACCTCCTCAAACCTTCATGAGCAGGTGCAGCACCCTATCTCACATCTGAATCTGATCTCTCACTTGCATCCAACAAAACATCACATTAATACACCTTAATCATACCCACAATCATTCTTGACACCTCACCTAGACCTATTACCCTCCCACTTTTTTCCGTCACAACTTACATTCTTATCACATATCATATCTACCCACCCCAACCCTCACCCACTATCACTCAAACCATACCTATTTCAACCTCTTACCCATGTTATGTTTTTCATCAACAATATCTTCTTTTCCCACTATCTATCTCACCCACCCAACCTAGGGATATTTTGGACCCCTTTTCTCCACATGATGACCAGTACCGGTTACCCCTAACCAACCATGGTCTCTCCAAAATTGGCATCGGTCACCATATCTATGACTGATACCAGCTCGACACCATCGATGTCGGCCCCCCATTGACAGACACCAATCACTATCACACTGAAATCTGTGACACCCAAACCCCTTTCTTCCTAACTCCCTTCTTCTACCTTTCTACCCACCCATTCCTACCTAAATCTACCCTCAACTCCACCACACCCCTCGTTCACCTAACCACACCTCTTCCCATTCCAAGTTTACCCAATTTTCCTTCCCAAATTCAAAATCTCCTTTTCCCCCCAAAACTTGTTTTGGTTACCTGACCTATATACCCAATCCACCTCACAAAACAAGGTAAGGGATTGAATCTTACCTCATCGAGCTACCATCTCTGTGGCGATACGTTGGGCCGCTGCACCAGTGGTCCACCTGATCCCTCTCCCACCTCTACCATGTCCAATCACCAAACCCAAACCTCCTGACTCCACCCAATCACAATAGATCCCCCTTGTGCTCATGGACTCATCTACCTAGCTACTCTAACCAATCGGATCTCTCCACCTCAGCACGATATCATCCCTCATCCTTTCCTCCCGACAAAGCACAACTCGTTCAGCACTCTGTCATTTTCACAAAAGCTAAAACATACAAATGAACCCATATTTTATGGATTTTTTATTTTTATATACCCACATCGACCTGACTGACGTCAGTTAGACCTAAACTGACATTGGTCCTGTTCCCTAGAACACCATAGTCAGTTATACCCAGAATGACATCGGTCATGTGCCCGCAAAAACCATGGTCGTTTTACCTAGACCATCAATGGTTCTGTATGACCGGCATCGATTATCTTTCATGCTCCTTTCAACTACCCTTTCCCCATTTCTGACCCAACTTAACCAACCCAACCACCATTTTACCTTACCCACGCTTATTGTAACCTACCTCCAAGCCTACATTAGCTATACCTATCTTTAATTATGTTTAGGGACTTGTTATTTTACCCATACCTCGGCCTTACCCATGCCGTGACCTAACTACTTGGACCTAGAACATTGTTACTGATCTATGACCTCATGTGCTCACTATACCTTGCAAGATTGTTACTCGTGTTGTTTTACCTAATGACCTTACCTCGGCCTTACCCATGTCGTGACCTAACTACCTAGGCCTATAAAATTATTACTAACCTATGACCTCATATGCTCACTGTACCTTGCGACACTGTTACCCGTGTTGTTTGACCTAATGACCTTACCTTGCCTATTGTCGTGTTGTTTATCCTGACCTAACCTTTGGTGTATTGGAAACATACCTAAATGCTCTTACACATGACCTGTGAAGTGATTCGGCACCATATCCTATACCTTGGATACCAGAATCACCTCAAACTTGTTTGGATAAACATATCAACCTTATACAATGTATAGTTTGCATGCTCTTCAACCTGGTATCGTGTTGTAGTTTATACATTTGTGTGCATTTAACTGTTGCTACCTTATGACCCTAGCCCATTACCTTGATTACCCAATTGGACTTTTTCCCAATTACCCCCAGTGTTCACCTTCCTCTTCATCACATCCACCCTTTTATCAAACCACTCACTGATTCTTCCTTCTACCACATCCAGTTCCTAGTTTGAGGGGGATCACCTTCACCCACACATGGTGCAACCACATCTTATTTTTGTCAGTGTCGCTTACCAATACAAGCTACGCAACGAAAAGGGGCAAAATGTAGACACCAAAATTGGGTCACACTACCCTTGGTCTCTTTTTTAAATAACCAGCTTAATCATACTCATCTAACCATGGCCCCTTCCACCCCACATCACCTTTAATTTAATTAATTTAATTTAATCAATATGTATCCTCACAATATTTAATATCTAATTACCTTAATTTCTACCCCACCACCTCACCTAGCCACCTCACCTAGACACCCCATCCAACCACCTCACCCTAGACCTATTCTTGGCATGTTTCCATAACCAACAATAACTAAGTCTTACCTGCCTTAATGAGATAAGATTTGGTCTAACCCTAAAATCAATCCCTAAAATATCCCTAACCACCTTCCCGCTCATAAAAAACTAATGTCGTTCCAAATCAGTGGATCAAGGAACGGTTTTGAGCTAAAAGAGGCGAGATTCACCAATTTTAGTAAACATAGGGAATCCTGCCTTAACCGACGCTGGTCACCCTAAACCGATGCCAATCAACTTGGAACCATCATCGGTTACCATTTATTCACCCAAACAAGCTTGTTTTTGGGTTGGCACATTTTGAGAGAAAGAAAAGGAGATCAAAGCTGCATGCAAGTGAAACCATCATCCTTTCACATATCCAGACATCCATAGCCATCACCAGGACAGATTTTGGAAGCATTGCACTCACAGAATAATTCTAGGAGCCACTACTATGATATCCAACACCATTATTTTGATCAACAACCACCTCCATTCAACCATCTAAATCTACATCATAGTAAGTACATCTCTACCAGCATTTTCTATTTCAGCATAGTTAACTTTTGTCATCCCTGTCATTAGTTTATACTTTGCATGTTCATTCCTCCATTTTTTAATGGCCTGTAATCCCACCATTTCCCTTACCCATGCCACCAAATCACCATTCTGACCTAATATTTGTTTTTGAGTATACCTGAGATCTCCACAGACTTGCTCATCCACTCTACCAACCTCATTTGATCTCATCTCAGCCCCTTCCATTTGATCTATTCAAGTTTCTTTTATCTCGACCATACTGTCGCTAGTTACCCATAACCGTCCTCGGTTCCACCTAAACCGGCATCGATCATACCCGACCGACGTCGGTCTCTATGTTTTACACCTTGACCAAGAATAGACCCAACAATCATCTCACCAGTTGACCTAAACAAACCAGAATCAAACCCTAACCAGTTCCAGCACCCTGCCAACTACCTACCTTTCTGATCTGACCATAGCCTAGCCTGTTATGTTAAGATTTGCTTATTGTACTTGAATGAGATACCTAAATCATATCAACTACAGTAGGACTTTGTTTATTTCTTGCATTAACTTGTTTTAAACAGTGGATTGACAATCATCTAGGAAGTATCACACTTCTCGGAACTAGCATACGCTAGGTAGTCCACTGTCATATATCATTTAACTATCTTTTTGTGGTCTTGTTTTCTATTATAGGTAGTTTCTCCTAGCCAAAAGGAAGCTCTCACGATCAACACTGGATCAAGAAGTCAGAACGCGTGCAACAACCATCAACTGACCAACATTTAATAGGTATTCCTCCTTGGCCTTCACCCTTATTTGTTTCGTCACTTCAAAAACGTAAAGAAAATGGTGAAACAATATGGTCACTCTTTATTTTATATGTTGAGATTACAAATTTAAAATTTGGCAGTATTTATATCCCCATTGTGATTGAGATGATATAATAGTTTTAGAAGTTGTTTTGAGTTGTAATTAAATACTTTGATGCCTTGTTTTTAATCACTTTTGGAAGCTTACATTAATTCTGAGTTGTTTTTATAGATCCTATTGGGAAGCCTAATAAATTACTAGTTTTGGGATTTGAAGGTTTGTTGTTTAGAATTTCTAATATTAGCGACAAAATACCTTGTAATATGGTTCCATATTTTAGATCTACGAATACTAAATACTTTGAATGAGAGTTTAGTGCTCACTTGATAAGTACTACATCAAAAAAATTTGGTGTTGCCTTATGGTCTTCATTTATGGATTCAACAACGGTGAAGTACATGTTCATCAAAAAAATTAGTTGGCTGCGAGAAGCCCACTTCAGGTTCATTTGGGGATGCCAACAATGTAAATTCAAGACAAATACAAGCCAACAGATAGTAGACATTTATGTTAATCTCTGTGGTGAAAATAATATAATTTTGGTCAATGACATGAGATTCTTTTCACATGAGGTCAATGAAGAAATTACTCTCAAAACCCCAACATACTAGAGATTTGATGGAAACTATAAGAGTGATTCAAAAATTTACACTTAATCTTGTACATGGTTGAAACATGCAAGAGAACACAAAAACATGTGTAGATCATTGAAAACATTCAAACACACCATTTGTGTTTGAATTATATACTTTTCTTCCAAATCCAACAATGTATTGTGATTTTTTATGGAATAAAATAATTACCTTAAGGTTCTTACAGATTTGCAGTGTGCTGTCATTTTTTTCGATTCTTTTTTGCGCAAGAAAAACATTTTTTTTCTAACTTGGGTGAAGAGACAATGGTGGATCATGGACCAATAAAAGAAAGAGCTTTCCCAGACCTATATAGTTTAAACTTACAGAAATTGGTAGGACCATTATTCCCAATCAAAAATTAAGCCTAACGGCCACTAGCACGTAAAAATGGAAACATATAATGTTTATCATTTCACACATCGATGTTGGCTTCTTTGAAATTAAAAACAATTTTTCCCCTAGTTATGCTTGGTTTAATCTTAAAGACATTTTGAAATTTATAGGAACCTTATTCGCAAGTAAAAATTAATCCTAGCGGCTGCTAGACCATATAAAACATAAACATGTTATGCTTATTGATTTGTAAATCCATGGAGGCTTCCCTACAATAATAAAATGATTTTTTACCATATCTTCATATGTTAATCTTAATGACATTTTGAAAATGATAAAACCTTGTTGCAAATAAAAAACAAAGCCTAGCAGCCACAAACACGTATAGAACTAATTTTTTTTATTGTTTTGTAGATCGTTATTTTAAAGTTTTTGTGTTTATTTTTGTGTAGAAGATTGCATTATGATCATACATGAAGATTTGATCGTGATCAAACGTTCCTTTTATCTAGTATCCAAGAATCAAAACATATTTCTCAAAAAACTTAGCACCATTTACAATGAGTGTAATGCATATTAGAATTGTAAAAATATACCTATTGAAGGAAGAATTGTGGCCTATAATTCATATTACAATTGTAATTAATAGGTGAATTGTGGCCTATAATACAACTATTGAAGGATGTGGAAGATGATGTGGAGACATACGTGATGTCATTAAATAAATAACCTAATTACAATTATGTAATTTGTCCATAGATTTAATTGATAACACCTTTTTGTATAATGTGTGTGATTGTCTTTAGTAATGCAATTTCGTATAATGTGTGTTTATCAATCAAGGGCATCCTTTATTAATAATCTAGCCCTTTTTTTGTGTTCCTCATACCCCCTTATAGTTGTTGCTTTATTATTTTTCTAGGCTTGGCCTAGTGTGCTTGTGGCTTTGGGACTTGCTCTCATACCACCCACTTATTTTATTGAGAGAATCTTGTATCTTGTTGCATTTAATATAATATAAGATCCTTTTCATCAAATAATCTAGCCAATGCATGGGAAAATGTTGATGATGTAATCCATTTTTTATTGCGTCGACCTTCCTCACACGATTCAAGGGACTATTTAATTGGGTTGTGCTTTCACCTGTCCGTACTTGTTTTCTCATGTTTCTGTCTATTTTTTCCTTCTCTCTCATGGCATCTACCTATGTTCTATTCATCCTCTTGTGTAGCAAGAAGCAAGAAATGGATTTCCTCTTTACTTTTTTTGACAGTCATGTTTGCAATTTCTTCCGCATATACTCCACAGATGTTATGACTACGATTGAGAACGTATTGGGTGCTGATTATCTCAAGAGCACTGAGAGATCTCGTGTAAACTCTGAGATTGCAAGTGTCTTCATGTTCAATTACCTAGTGTTGTGTATAGATAAAGCAATGGTCATGGCGGTCGCGTCCCATTCCATTTACCTAGAACATCGTGTGGGTTTAGTCAAATATTTGGTAGGAGTATGCCTTCCTTGTAAAGTTATATCCTTTTCCATCACCTTTTTAGGTTGACAGTAGGATTTTTGATTCCCTAGAACTGAAAATTTGGGTCCTACTTAAATTTGTTGACTCTATTCAAAGCATCTGCCAATCCGATGAGGCGTCTATCTCCAGCATGCCATCCCTAGACCTGGTCGCATTCGTAAAACCTACCCTACCCCTTCCTGATCGCATGGTGTAATTGAGGTTTGTTTCTATCACATCCTTTTCATTTCTCAAGATTATTACAACGCTTGGCTAGGTGGAACCCTAGGGTTTCTCTATCATTCCCACTATCTTTTTTTGTATTCACGGCTCTATGTTTTTAGGCCTAGTTATTCATGTTACATGTTGACCTTGATATCTTTCATACTCATTTTTAGTTTTTGTATTTAGCCTTTTGTTGATCAAAAAGTGGGATACTTGTAGGGTGGGGACGCATCAACCCTATGGTTCATAGCTCTAGTCAAAAGTGTTTAACTATCTAAAAAATAAAATTATGTAATTTGTCCCTAGATTTATTTGACAACAAGTTTCTGTATGATGTGCCTGACTATCTTAATAAAGTTTATATGTATAATATGTGTGATCATATTTAGGAAATTTATAATACATTAAATGATTTAAACGATAATAGATATCTTAATATATATAAAAGTGTACATAACATTTTTATTTCTAGTGAATTCTTATTTAATTAATGTTAATTTACTTTGATAAACTACATTGGCATTACCTAAAGAGTGTTAAGTATTAACTCTCTTACTTTTATTTTTAAAGGTCATATTATCCTCTTGACTTCAAACTATCCATTGCAAAAATTGTTCACATTGGTTGAAGGTATATAAAGAATTGAAAAATTGTCAGGCACTTAAACAATCAACGTGTTCATAGGTATCATGAAACCGGTTTTAATTTGCAACGAATTATTCTGTGAATTTGGGATTCCAGTGTGACGAATAGTATTACAATGAAATTCAAATACTTATTAAAATGACTTACCATAATTCTACCTTTATAAAAGGAGTTTTAATTTATTTCATATCTATATTTAATTACGAAAATATATCCTCCTGATAAGGGGAATATGAGAATTTTCATTGTCATTTAAAGTGTCAAGTGTGGGAGGAAAATGTTCATGGTGATTTCATGTCTCTTTTTTCAAAGTACACAAGGATGGTGAAAGGTGACGTGGGGGGTTAATGATGAATGTCGTCACACATTTATAACTATTAAGGTGATGTTAGTTCTTGTAATAGTTATGTTCTTGTAATGTGAGAATTGCTGGGGTTTATAACTATTAAGGGGATGTTAATGTTCTTGTAATGCGAGCGTCATCAGGTTTTATTCCTCTCTTGGAATTCCTTACAAGTGCAGTGCAGTGTGCGTAGTTTATTAAGGGGATGTTAATGTTCTTGCAATCTGGGTTTATTCCTCTCTTGGAATTTGGGTTTATAGCTATTAAGGGGATGTTAATGTGCATTTACTCCTCTCTAGGAATCTCATATTTATGTTTCTACTTGGTGTATTGGTATTGCAGTTGTGTGGTCGCGTCTTTGTAGCATTGAACAAAGAGTTTTTCTTTGTGATAGCCTGTCTGTTAATAGGAATATGGGGGAAGATTTGGTTTGCATTGAGCCTTGGGATATCAATGATGTTAAATCTGATTCTATGGAAGTGTTCAACCAAATGGGATTGTCCCCTTTCTTAAAGATTGTTTATGGGCTATAACGAGCAGCTCAGTAAGGATTTAGGATCGACATGGCAGCTGAGCTAAGAAATGGACGGGTGGAAATGTGTTGTTATGGGGAATAAATATTGAATTATCAATCAACATGGTAGCTTATGTTATGGATATGCCCATAGAAGGATACAAAGTTTACAAACCCAAAAAGGATTCACTCATGAAATGAATTTATTTCTGCGAGGTAAGAAAAAACTTGTCCCTCATTTTTCTGACTTTCTTGGGAATTCCTTACCTCCCTCATTCAACGAAGTGGCCCTTAACCTAATCCATTTTTTCACTCTTGAGGGACAGCCACAAATGTATCTATGCTTATCATCTTCCCATTCTCAATTTCCTCAGACATGGGCATAGTTTTAGTTTTCTATACTATATACTTTGTTCTCTATGTGCAACCTTAGAACCACCATAAAAAAGGAAAAATCAGTATTCCCTTGCGTCAAGATTTTATTGTTGCCATTTTGAAGAGATCAATCTCGGATATGGATAAAATGGTTAATGGGGATAGTTTCCTATAAAAATCCCTTGAAGATTATGTTGTGGAAAATGAAACTAATTTTGAGAATGAGGATTCTAGCGAATCCCCTAAGTCGAGTGAAGGGGATGATCAAAGTTTGGTTGACGTTAAAGTAGTACAGGGCGTCCAACACTTAAAACAAGATGATGTAAAGGTGGTGGTTGTTAAGAAGGATGAAAAAGGGGAACCAAGTCAACAAAGGAGGCAGGTTTCAATTGACACCTTGGAAAAGACCCAAATGGAAGTGCTTGGAAAAAGTGGTGTTGAACAAGGAGTTGATCTTGTTAAATTGGTTTCAAACCTTGAAAACATGAGATGTGACACTTTTCTTACTAAAATCACTATCCATTTTACCCTCAGCGATTGGCATGCAATAAATATGAAAGTTAAGGATGTGGCTCAAGTCATAAAGGGTGGTAGTATGGAGGCTCTACAAGAAAAGTGTAAGAATTTAAACAATGATTTGGGTTAGCTTAAGGCTATTCTTAAGAAATTCACTGAGTGGATTATTTTAGTTGTCAAGTGCACTTTAAAACACCTTCAAACTCTCAGAAATATGGCTAATGCCTGCATGAAATATGAAGAGCAGGGGACATCGAAGAAGAAGAAAATGGAACTATCTGAAGCTGATGTAACCACTATGGGCACTAACAATGAATCACTGGCTAAGGAATGGGCCACTTTGGTGGACAATTTGGAGAAAATGAAAAGATAGTGGTTTTTGTTAGGTTATTGTTTAGTGTTGTTATTTTTGTGTTTTTATTTACATATGTTTACTGTATTGGCTGTTAGTTTTGATTATTATTTTATTTTCTCTCTATGGTGAGCAGTGTAGGTTTTAGATATATGGTTATTGGAGGACTATGATGTGAAAGAATATTTACCTATCCTGTGAGTTATAATATTGTTCCCCTAATAATAATGATACCATAATAAAATAATTGGATTTTAAAATTAAGTTGTACCTAAATATGCAACAGATACAGAGTTACACTTTAAAAGAATTGAGTTTGTATCTTTCTTTTTTCTAAGAAACATGTTCTCATAAGATTTCTGTTATAAATGAATCATAGCACCCTGTGGTTTTCAAAAGTGTGTGTGTTTGATCTCATAGTGTGATTGGATAGCATGTGTACTATCTCCAGGTTGTGGGACTTGCTACTTGAGATAGCCCTCCAGAGAAAGTTGGTTCTTGTTCCTAAACTACCTACCACAATCTACTCTAATGAAGGTAAAACTATCTTGTCCTAATCTAACTTTCCAAGGGACTAGGGAGAGAGAGTGCATGAAAACAAAGCCTACGCTAAAGTGGTGATACACCAAAAAAGAGAGTGCGAGAATAGTCTTCCAATGTGTGAAAAATAGAAGAAAAATGCATACACTAGAAGGGGTGAGATAAAAGTTCTCCACAGTTAGCAAATGCATTCACAACAATGTTTCATAAATACTAAATTATAAGTAATCCCTGCAAAGTATAAGGTGGATACAATATATTTGTAATGAGTTTGAAAAGGCAAGAAGAATGCAAAAAACACAACAGGGGAAGAAGTATCCACAAACTTGTATCTATTGCTTCATTGATATGCAAAATCCAATCTATTACAGAATAAGGTCCTGGATCACCATACAAGGAGTCCACTACAAAGGCCTACAACACATTGTCTTCAAAAAAAAAATTAGCAGAGTTTTTCTACTTAAAAATATCCCCCCTTTTACAATGAGCACAACACTCTTATTTATAGAATCTGAGAAGAGAGAGAGAGAGAGAGGGAAAATGAAAATCCTGAAATATGTCCTTCAACCACTTGCAAGGTGTCATAAATAGAGTGAAATGATGTTCTATTACTTGAAAAAGGCCCCCCATACTTCCCTATAACTTGTAACAGTGAGAAATGTCATCCCATGCTTCATTGATTACATCCCAACTACCAAATAAAATCGTTATTTCGTAACTGGGAACATTGTCTACAAAATCACCATCAATTCCTCATCAAATTCCTAATTTATTGATTTTTGTGCATCGGGTTCAAAACTATGATTCCAATGGTACCAATTTTGCGTGATTTCATTGAGAAATGCACAAGTTATGGCCTTCTGAGTACGGGAAACTATTTTGGGTCTGTCAGGCATTTCTGTCATTAAACAAGAATGAGCATCTGATTGACTGGAGCTGAATATGTTTCCTTTATTATCATAAATATACCCTTATAAAAATTAATAAATCTAGTTTTTGTGGCATAGAGGACGTTGTGCTTATTCCAGAAAGTCAAATTTCATGAAAATCAGAGCTCGGGGTCAAACGTTATGGCCGTTTGAAGTTCGGGAGGGTCAGACATTGAATTTTCCTTTGCATGCAGCTATTTCCGGTCTTGGTGTCCCAGATGTCCCTTGTGTGACTTGGGCTGAAAACCTCTTCTTTTTCTAATTCTCTCTTGGTACGGCGATTTTGGCCTTTGATGTCCCGAATGTCCCAACATTGACTGGGTCGTGAGGGTCGTTGACCTCCGCTTCCTCTACTTGTCTCTCAACCCGCTTTGCAAATCAGACAAATTGGCTTTTCGGAGCCCATGCATCCCAATGTCCTAACTATCCCATGGACCGTGCATGACAAAAACTTATGATTTTTCTGATTTCCCTTTGACTACGGTCTTTTTGACTTTTTTGGGTCCTAGACGTCCCTCGTGAACATGTGCGGCTTGGAACAAAAAAACCCAATTTAACCGATTCCTTTGCAAATCGTCCATTTCGGATTTTCAGGTCCCAGCTGTCCCAACATCTTGTAGATTGCGTGGGCCAAATTTTTCCAACTTTGCCGATTTTCAATATTTTCAGCTATTTTGGGTAAATCGGGTTTTCGGGTCACGACTGTCCCGACTTAACCTGTGCGGCCTGGGACGAAAATATCTAATTTTTCCGCAATACACTAACTAAAGCCAATTTTTTTTGGATTTTTTCAATTTTTTCTAACTTCTTGGATTTTTTACTTGGATAGGAAAGTTAGAGTGAAGCCAAAGGGACCTCCATAACCTGATTTTTTGGCCTTGGACCAATTCTGGTTGCTCAATCCTGGAGAAATGATACAGGTTATCCAAAATTACATTAAGGGGTGAATTTTGGATAACAAGTTCCTTGTCGAACATGTACGCAGAGATCGAATGCCCCTGTAATGTCATACAACATCACTCTTAAACAAGATTATCCGATGTTGATTACGTTCAATAGGTATCCACTTTAACAAATAGATTTGTTTAATCTTATTTATAATAGTAATTTTCTATTTAAATTCACTTAAATATAAATAAAATATGAAGATTTGACAGGGTTGTAACCCTAAATTGATTAATATTTGTGGCAGAGAGAATAGGGAGCCCTCAGATCCCTTAAACCCTAAAAAAAATATTAACTCAAAAACCTTAACAAGAAGTTTACGTGAGCATAAGTATTCTTATTTTTATTTGTAGGGTTTTACTGTGATAACCAACTATTTGAGTGTCTACAAACCAGCGATAAATTTTCTCCAGACATGCGAGGATTTCACTGCTTTCCCCTTTTCTTGAGCTAGGAATGACATTTATGGCATTGGACAGAGTGAGATGTGAGGAGCTTGAATAAGAGGGTAATGAAGATCTAAAATTTCTTCTCCCATCATTGAATATCATCAAGATGGACGAAAAAGATCATCAAAGATATTTCTATGGAGTCTTTTACTTATTTTTGGTTAAGGTTTTGTAGGGTTTTTAGTGCTAATAGGATAAGTTGTGTGTCATTTGAATGCAACGATTCTCTTTTTATTTTGACTTGCCTCATTTACTATAATGATTTATTTGATTTCACTACAACAAAGCTATCAAATCTTGATTTTTTAAATTCATTTTGATATGTTTTATCATGGTGACATTTGTTTATTTTTATTTATAGGTTGATTTGAGTGTCTACAAACCCTTAAGCTTTACTCTGGACACGTGAGTATTTCCCAACTTTTCCCATTTCTTGAGTTAGGGGAAACAATGATGGCATCGACAGAGTGAGATGCGGGGAGCTTGAATATGAGGATAATGAAGATCTAGAATTTTTCGTGCCACCACCGAATATCATCGGGTTAGACAAAGAAGATGTTTATTTGTACCACTACCATGTGTATCAAAAGACGGATTACATTTAATTATATTATTCTAGTCTGGATCGACGCCCTCTGCTAGTTTCTCCATACTATCTTCAGTCATTCTCTAGTTACAGTGAGCTTCAATCACATCATAGTAAATGAACCTGGAAGTGTCTCACATCTCTTGAAATTCATTAGCCTAGCGGTCGCTAGCCTATATAAAAATTATTAAAGACATCTAAACGAGCATCAAATTTAACACCACATTATGGCCTTTATTGCAACCATTGAAGGACAAGAGAATATGTTCACTATCCCATATAAAATAGAAACATGGTCTGTACATAACATGTGATAAATAATGCCTAGCATCAGCTAGACCATAAATTATAACATAAATAACATAGCATAAATAATGGCTTATGATCGCTAGCCCTTATAACATAGCATAAATAATAGTTGGCGGTTGCTAACCCTTATAACATAGTATAAATAATGGCTACCAGCCACTAGCCCTTATAAAACAGAAACATGATTTTCTGGATTCCAATATATAGGACTTTACAGTACATATAATTCAAATATAGGTGATTTTGGATTCCAATATATGTGATTCTGGATTCCAATATATGTGATATTAGAATCCAATATATGCGATTTTGGAAACCAATATGTGCAATTTTGGAGTGCAAAAAATTCCAATAATTAACATTTTGGAATCCAAAAATAGTAATATTGGCTATTTTTTTAACTACTCAAACTAGAATAAGTCTCGATTTAGTGAAATAAGTGTTAAATAGATTTTTTGGAATCATTAACTAATCCCATGTATTTTTCCTCTGTAAAATATATCGCAATCACATTCTACTTCTTGATTGACTAACTAAAAGGACCCAGACTAAGAGAAAACTTGTAGCCTGAGGTAGACTTCTGATGATTGATATCACTGAACCAATCATAATCTATAAATCCAACCAAATCGATCACTTTCCCTCCTAATTAGTGAATTTCATCAGTATGAGGGCCACAAATATAGTGAAGGATCCACTTATTCTGCTCTTTAATACATCTCGTGAGGATCCTACATAAATCTAGACATGATCACAACAATATACAAAAGATCTGGAAAAGTGTGATTAAGATAGATCAAACTCCCCACCAACTGGTGATAAAGGGTTCCATCGACTAAGGGAGTGGAAAAATCATAAACTAACTTAACCAGGAAAAGGAAAGGAGTAGGATATGTCTTACAATCAGTTATTTGATATTTTGATAGAAAATCAAGGGTGTACTTAGGTTTCGTAATCACAATTCCTGAGTCAGATTGGGTAATATGTATCCTAAGAAAGTAGTGAAGAAAACCTAAATCAAACATGGAGAAATTTTTGGCCAAGGAAGTCTTCACATAATTAATGATCAAGGAAGAGCTACCCATGATCAACAAGTAATAAACGTACAAAACAAGGATGAGAATGGAGTCATCCTACCACAAAATGTAAACATTAGGGTCAGAGTGATACCTAGTGAACCCTGATGTAAGAAGAAATGAGTTCATCTTGGCATACCAAACATGAGGGGCTAATGTAAGGCCATAGAGAGACTTATTTAACTTGTCAATGAGGGAGGAATCATGGACATAACACATGGATTTTTCCATATAGATATATTTCTCTAGTTCCCCATGAAGGAATGGACTCTTAACGTCCATTTGACGGACTTCCCATCTATTCATGGCAGTGATGGATAGGGTATGGAAGTCATCTTTGTAATGGGAGAAAATGTTTATAAATAATCAGCCCAACTACCTAGGAGAAACCCTTAGCTACAAGTAACGCTTTATACTTCTGGACATTCCCATCGAAACCATACTTTTTTCAATAGACACACTTACACCGGATGATTTTTCTTCCTTTCAGAAGAGGGGTGAGATCCCAAGTTTCATTCTTCATGAGTGAGGAATACTCCTCATCCATGGCAGAATCCCACTCAGGAATCCTAGAAGCCTCCAGAAAATACTAAGGTTCAAAAGAAGAGGCAAAGAAGGTGTGGGGTCTAATGAACTCTAAATGATTCCATCTCTCATCTGAAGGATCCCCTATCTAATTTCTAGCACTCTACAAGGTCTTCCTAGACTAATGAGGACTAGGAGGAGATTCAAGATCATAATCTGTAGATTATTCACTTGAGGGAGATGGGACATAGTCCTCATCATCACCACTATCAAATTCAAAAGATTATGAAGCATGAGGAGTGGGAGGAGTAGGAGGATCAAGAGGATCAAGTGGAGGAAGCTCAAAAAAATCATCACCAGAAGAATCAGAATCAGAATCAGAGAGGGGAATAAGGACCTCATCAGGTGGAGAAGTGGAAGTCCAAGATGACTCGTCAAAATTAACAATTCTCTCATTGATGAGTATTAGGGTTAAAAATATATAGCCTTTCACGCCATTGAGATACCCTACAAAAATACAAGGTCTGGACTTTGGCTCCAAATCCTTGCTCCTCTTTTTGGGAATTCGATCCATAGTAATTGATCCAAATATGTGAAATTTGTTGACATCATGTTTGTGTCCAAACTAGGATTCAAAGGGTGTCATCCCTTTTAATTCCTTGTGTGGAACACGGTTCTGAATGTAGCAAGTGTAATTCATGGCTTTGGCTTAATACTATAGAGGGAACAATTTAGATTGAACCATACAAGTGGTTATGTCCTTAAGCATTTGGTTATTTTGTTCCACAACTCCATTTTTTTGAAGGGTTATAAGCAATTTCACACTCTAAAGCAATCCCTTTTGAGGTACAGAAACTTTCGAACTTGTTGTTCACATATTCACCTCCATTTTTGGTTTAAATAATATTGATAGATCTTTCAGCATGTTTCTCAGCAAGATCCTTGAAGTCTTGAAAGTGATCAAAGACTTTAGATTTCTATTTGATAAAATACACCCAAGTGTAATGCAAAAAATCATCAATGAAGGTAATAATGTAGAGAGATATAATAAATGAAGGAGATGAGAATAGGTCAAAAATGTCACTACGAACAAGATCTAATTGACAAGAATCTCTCCATGCTTTTCCTTTTCTAAAACTTTCTTCGGGGTACTTCCAGAGGGCATAACCCTCACAAAGACCCTTAGCAAATTTGACACAGGGTAACCTGTTGACCATCTTGTTTTGGATCAATTATTCAAGGTAATAATAGTTAAGATGAACAAAATGATCGTGGCATATCTTGTTAACCTCATCTACATGAGTGAGCAAGGTAGTGTGCATAGAATTAAAAGTAAATTTGGATAAGGTTTACAATCATGACTGATGATCCACCTTTCTCTTAGTCGTTATAGACTCATTGTGACGTTCATGAATAATCATTGATTTAGGATTAAATTCCACTGGTATTCCTTCACCAAGATGAGTGATTTGGTACATTGATAAGATATTGGTAGAGAGATCGAGCACACTCAGCGCGTGGTTACATGTTCCACCATCTACTTATATTGATCCACTACTGGAAACTGACATAGAAGTATCATCACCAAAAGTGATTTGGGACATGCCATATGACTCAATGTTGGAAAATTCAACATGCAAAGATCCCATGTGGTGTGAGGCACCAGAATCAATGATCCATGTTGATGAAGGAGAAACTCTAGCTACAAGGGTCTTTCCTTTCTTCTTCTCAAATTTATACTCCATTGCTTTGGAATACTCAGACTTTGTAGCATTTTGTTTGATAGACTCGCGAACACCTACATTATTTTTCTCAATTAAATGAGTTATGTTATTTATTTGTTTTCTCATACACTGATTCTCCTCATGACCAATCTTCTTGCAATAGGAACAATTACACTTTTCCTTCTTCATTTTAAACTCAAAATTAGAAGTATTCATGTTATATTTTATTTAGGTTTGGTTGGTTTTTGTTTCGTTCTTTGATTGGTCCTTTTTCTCTTTCTTATTTTTCTATTTATTTTCCTTTTCCTTACCAGTACTTGCTATAAGGGCATGTGACTTGGATTTAATTTCTCCCATTTGAATCAACTTATCTTGTTCTCAAATGAGTTGGGATGATTTTTTTTCAAATGAGGTCATCTTCTAAGTAGTCTGTAAAGCTTCTTTCATGGCATGGAAGGTAAAAACAAATATGGAGTATTTAGGGATAAGTTTAGAAAGAATGGAAAATATAAATTAGGCATCCTTTTTATCAACTCCACATTATTTATATAATAATATAAAGTGGATAGACTTTGAGAAGATCACCTATAGGTTATCAAAGTTGTTAGGTTTTAATCCTAGCATTTTTTTCTCCAACTCATGCGCTCTCATGTGTTCTTGTTTTCCAAAAATATCGTCAAGATTTTTCTAGGATCCATTGGGTGTTGTTGAAGACTCAATGTGGAAGAGAAATTCCAGAGAGATGGACATACAAAGAAGACCTAAGGATTTGTCACATTATTTAAACTACCTATATTTTTTGGGTTCATCATCAGGATCAGTCTCTACTCCCATAATGATATAAAACAACCCTTCACCCCTTAGTTCTATAATCATCTTTGATATCCATTCAAAGAAGTTACATGGCATGAGAAAAGGAATAGAAAGATAATCCATCATGAGGAGAGAGAAAGGAAACACACACACCACAAAACGATATTTTCATCCTCCTATTTGCAACACTTTATAGTTTAGTGTGTTGATTACAATATGATGTGATTGTGTGTCGTGAAACATTTGGCCACTCACCTTGTAACCAAGATAAACAATGCGCAAGTGTAGAGACCACAATAAGTTTTGAGTTATCATAGCAATTCGACATTGTAACATACATGAAACAAAGTGAAAACAAGAAGAAGGGAGAAAAACCAAGTCCTATGTGAGAAATAACGTCACATGTCACAAGGAACTCCCTTACGGCAAGAAATAACAAGATTTCAATCAAAAAGATAAAATGACTCAAAAAAAATCCATGATCCTCCTCAAACACAAGATAAGCCTCCAAAAAGCAAAAAGCACCCCTTCACAGCCACACGGTTAGAGATGCCCAATAATTCTAGTTTTGAAAATATTTTGCCTGAATAATTTTAATTGTCGATAATGATACAAAAAATGAAAGGGTATTGATTTGAAAAAAATATACCTCTAATTGAATTAAAATAAATGATCTACTTACAAAATTTCCTGAAAAAAAGGCCTTAACTTTTAATAAAGAGCTAAGCTATTAAAATAGACCTAAGTTTTCTTTTAATACACAAAGCCAATTTAAACAAAATTGGATGCTAAATTTTAAGAGGTTGAAAATATCTAAGGCAAGTCAAATAGGTCAAAAAAATTCTTGTATATGCCACATGGCTGGAGGGAGGAGCTCGAGGAAGTGAAGCATTGCAAGAAGGATATTTAAGGGTTTAAATGAACACAAGGCATGGTGAAATGGATTTTTCATAGATGGAAGAACAGGGCAGGGCTGTGGGAGGTAGAGTTGTTGGCAGGGTGGACGAGCTAGTACAGGTTCATATGCAGCCAATGATCATAATCAATGGCTAACCACTTTCACATAGTAGGTCGAGCTCGAGTACAAGAATAATAGATAGAGCACCCACATTTTTGACAAGCTAGAGATATGGATCACATTCCCAAGCTGATCACAAGGAGAACAAAACGAGAACAATCAACACAACAAACCCAAATTAAAAATCCTACAAGCTAATTGAAAACAAGGCCGAGTGAAAGGGGGTTCGACCAAGTCAAAAGATAGGCACCCAAATGATGCAATCGTGCTAAGCCCAATGAGCTCTGTAGAGGGATGAGCTTGTGACATAGCTTAGCAATGTCATCAATAAAGAGAGCTCAAGAAGATTGGGTATGAGCTCGTGACATAGCTTAGCAATGTCATCAATAAAGAGAGCTCAAGAATACTGGGTAGGCTCTCACAAAGCCGAGGAAGAACTTGGGAAGAGCTAAGAGCCAATAGCAAGAAGGGTTTGAGTAGTGTAGAAAGGTGGAGGGAAATTGGTTTAGGAGGAACATACAGAAAATCTAAAAAATAAAATTAATGCAAAACTTCCAAAAACCAAAAAACATATAAATACCTCCAACACAGATATTTCTGCCAAATATAGTTGCAGCCAGCCAAATATAGCATAGAAATTCCTAAACTGCACATGCACAAAACAATAAACTCCAAAAAATGAGATTAATCTTGGGCTAGCACGATCAATAAAATTATTAATAAACTTGCACATGAAGCACTAAAAAATGAAATTGAAAGTAATTAGCAACTATCAAAATGTGAGTACATGGCTACTGATAATGTAGCTCTGATACCATGTGAGATTGGACTGCAAAGATCAAATGGAAACCCTTACACATCAACAATGTTGCACTCCAATGGAATTGAACATGTTGCAAGTAATCCACAAGAGATTAATCAAACAACAAGATTCATGCATAACGAAAAATAGTCTACACATTCTCATAGATCAAAAAATAGGGTACATATGGAAGTGTTGTGTAACTCCTATGCCTGGACAATCATTCCCTTGTGAGGAGAAAAGGAGTTAAAATTCCCAAGATGGAATGTAACTCCCATATGACGTCAATGATGCATATGAAAATGACAAATTCTATGAAGAAATTTTCCATATGTCATATAACTCCTAATGACCTATTCCCTCACCTAAGTGAGACGACTCACCATGTGAGGTGGAAAATGCCCCAAGATGAAAAGGAAAATACCTCACACTAACAGAAGATAGCACAATCTAACCTTTGAGGTTATGATTAAGCAATAAAAAATGGCCATGCTGTCATATTCATCTCCCCAACGCCTAGTATGGTCAAACAATGATGAAAGCTGTCAAGTGAAGGAAGAGCTTAACATCGTGTAAATTTGTACAATAATAGAATTAAAAATAACAAATTTTAAACCTCGAACTTATGGCATGTAAGTCACATAGGCTGAACATCGCGTACATTTGTAAAATACTAGAATCAAAGACAATAAAATTAATATCTTGTACTTATGGATTACAAATCACACAACCTACCACTACACTGTAAAAAATTATAGAAAGATTTGTAAAAAATTAGATAGAAACAACTCCTAGTGAATGAATGGTCAAGTTCAAAATATAGTACACTTCATCCTATTATATGATTCCATTCATGTATGTGGTATTATCACTTTAAAGATAATTTTTTTCCAAAATCTTATGCATTTCAATTGCACAATACATGGACCATACCCGGTCCAATTATTACTCAAGGGACTTAGCTCTATAATATTATTAAATTTTGGAGTAAGACAAATCACAACATGTAAAGTTTTTTTATTGATTAAGTATGTGATTTTTAATGGGCCCAAATTTTATCTAGCACACAAGAAAGGGGTCCCAGTCTTTTAATTTCATTAATGTCAATACATCAAACTAGGTTTCTCTAATACAAATGTATCTACTTAATCATTAAACTAAAATTTGGGATACTAATCAAAATATGTAAAGTTTCTTCTCTTGGCACGAGTAGTAGATGTTCCACATTTCATCAAATCTTGTACTCTTTGTAACTTTTTCAAGTCTATCAATTGAAAATGAGTTAAGTATTAGACCACAGGAGAAAATATCCATAAAATTTATTGGATGGATTCTCATAGCACAGAAGAGACATGGTTAGGTGCTACTGACTATAGATGATTTATAAAAATGCTAATCCTGTGCCTACAAGAATACCATTATAGGGGATTGTATTAGAAACTATTCTTCATACACGTTTGCCTAGTTTTAGACACTATAAGGTTGAGGTGGTTGATTCTAGGAACCTTTTGGAAAACATTATGAAGCTAATGAATCCCTACCTTAAATAAAATATGAAATAACATCTATAAATTGTTGTATAGAACAATTGTCAAGCATAAAATTTTGCATTTATTGTTCTAGCGTATAGTCTCGAAATGAAGATTGGGGATGGTTTGAGTGAATTCAACAGTATCTACCTATTTGATTGCATTGAAGGGTATTTTTGTTGCTCCATGCTAGATCACTTATCTGAGAGCTCCATTCATTCACCTATGACATTAGTTCAGGTATGGATTTTGATCACTTATAGTTTTGAGCAGCTCAGAAAACCCATGTTATTTATTTAATCAATGAGGCTAGAAATTTAATTTTTGTAATGAAAAATATTTGAGTTGGATATCAAGGGTGTTGATGGAGAGGATATTTTTTTGGAGATTATTATAGACCAAAATGAGCTCACACTTCATTTTGGGAAACTAGTACCATTATCCCCCTTAAGTGCTTCAGAATTTGATTTTTCACATATTCAAAGTACTTGAGAATTCCTGAAAGTATCTTCACTTGATTGGAAGTTTCCCCCTTTTTGTGAAAAACCAAAAAATCCTTAAAATTTTGCAAGTTTTGGGCCTTGGGATATTTTTCGCAGTTCTACAGTTTCGGGCCTTGGGAGTTGTTTTTTTGTTTTGGAGTTTTGTAGTTTCGGGATTTGGGAAATGTGTCGTAGTTTTGCAATTTTAAGTTCTACAGTTTCATGCCTTGGGATTTGTTTTAGAGTTTTGAAGTTTCAGGGTTTGGGAGCTACGTCGTAGTTTTTCATTTTGTAGTTCAACATTTTCAATAAGGTAGAAACTTTCGTAAGAAGTGTATAATATAGTGGACTTAAAATATGGAAAGAAAAATGGTGTCTCAAAAAAATATGAAAAAAAATACAATGAATTATATATTTAAAAAATATAATATTTTTAACCATTCAAAAGCAATTTTACAACAATCACAATTATTAATATCATAATAGTCATATATGACAGATAAATTATTAATAAAATGTTAAAAACAAGTGCCACCAAATATAAATTCAATTTATATTCAATAAAAAATTACTAATTAATTATATTTATTTTGTGTATAAATATTTGCAATTAATTTAAATTATTAATTTCCACATGTTAAAAAAGCTTCACATTTTTGTGATTTTTTGCGGTAGCATAAAAATAACGAAAAATACGGCCTTTTTTTTTGCTAAAGTACCATATTTGGTAACTATGATTTTTGGGCCTTGGGATTTGTATTAAAATTTTTCAATTTCAAGCCTTGGGGGCTGCTTTGCATGTTTGCACTTCATAGTTTTGTAGTTTTGCATTTTGTAGGTTTGCATTTTTGTCATCTCATTAGCAGATCAATGTACCATCTTCAAACGCACATAAATTTTGATCCAGGTCACCAAATAAGACAAAATGTATACCATTGGAAAGGTCTTGAAGAGTACTACATGATGGAGGTAGTTTTGGGTCACAAAAAATGTACTTTATTAGGCTTTAATTGTAAAAAAACAAATCGTGGTTGTTTTCAGGTATGGGCTCTGTAAAAAATGATGATGTCCATGTTGGGTCTACAAACTTGAATGTTGATTGGTCCTAAGTGATTGAAGCGGTGGCTGGACTCCTTAATTTCCAATTGCCTCTCTCCTCTTATACTTATATATAAGAAACTCATTTTCCATTGTAATGGATCCTCTTCGAAATGCAAGGTTATGCTACCCTTTTGTGTAACCAAGTATTTTGAGTTACAAACTTCTATGTTGATATTATGCAATGCAGTTAGTGCTTCCTCCATTATTGTAATAGATTGTACACATTGTAATCAGTAATATTTTGTTATTGTGGCTCTCTTTCTTCCCTTTACCACTTGTTATTGTATCCATGCTTTTCTATTATTCTATGGCATGTGTGTGAGTTATACTTGCATGATTTCCATCATTTGTATCACTTGTGCAGAGAATCACATTTTGGTAAAACTTACAGGGTTGAATGTGTCTTCTTTCTAACCTCTTAGCTTTGTATTTCCCCCCTCATTTTTCATCTTAGGGAGATAATCCACTTCTATTATGATGCATCACCTTATTTTACTCAACATTTCATCTTTCTGAACCATGGTTCCTTGGAAATCTTATATTAGAACTAGTTAGTAATAGAGTGTAGAGCTGGTTAGATTAGTCGCCGTGATTTAGGGTGAAAGGAACCACCCTTTCCACCTAGAGATTGACCTTGAAGGATCCATTTTCCCACACTTTGAAGATATTTCCATGTTTCATTGAGCTTCTGAGCCTAACATCAGCAAAGCGCACAACTTTAAGTGACAATAGTTTTTGGCACTCCCAGTGGGACACGTTTGAGAAATCTACAACTCAATTCTTATCTACTACATTGAAATTGGTGTGTGTTTTAGTGCTATTTTCCTTTTAGAGGAAACAAGAAACACATCTAGTGAATCCTAACTTAAAATCTACTAGTTTTAGTAGTCAATTGTTTCAATTTCATGAGAATAGTTCAAACAAGAAAAGGGATAGCAAGTGGAGAGACTTTTGAATACTTACAATCGTCACCAAGGAGAAGAAGAAGAGGTAGATCAATTCAAAGGTCACTATCACCCCCAAATAGATCTCTCTCTACTCCCCTTCTTGGTAGGCCTTTCATACTGTCTTCTAGTGTTCTAAGATGCATCACATCCATGGCCCATTAAAGAAATCAATGTTTTGTGACCTTTAATGGTGTCATTCCATTGGCCTTGAATGCCCAACATGACATACCAATACTGCCCTAGAGAGCATTCAAATTTTTACTGGTGAAAATTCAACTACCCCGATTGAGCACATCTTAGATATTGCTAATGTTTGCTCAATTCATCTTGTTACTAAAGATGATGTGGTAGTTAGGTGCTTGGCCTCATCTTCCAAAGGAAAATAATTACAGTGGTATAGGAGTATACAACATGCTTCTATTCATACATGGGATGATCTTGGAGAGAATCTTTGCAATCATTTTGGAGAAAAAGAGGATAATATCTCTTTATTGGAGCAACTAACAACTATCAAGAGAGCCCCTTGTGAGTTGATGATGGACTTCAACTTCAGGTTTCAAATGAAAACGGAAAGAATTCCACCCCCCCTCAGGCCATCTCCTCGAGGTGCATTTTTTATATTTTTTGAGAGCTCTTAATTCTAATATTGTAGTAATGATTTAGTCAATGAGAGCTATATATTTTCCTATTTCTTATGAGATATTCATTCACTCTTAAATTTTTTTGGTTCAGACTAAAAAATAGCTTTGATACCCCCAACTCTTCATTTCCCATAGCTTCCCCAAAAAATTCGACCTTATCTTGCCCAAATCCTAGAATCATAAGCTAGTTCATCTACCTATACATCTAATTCTTTCAATGAGATAGATGATCTCAATCCTTGATCAAGGATATGTAAAATGAGATAGTTTCCCTTAAGAAGCAACAAACCCAAGCTCCTAGGCACTATCAAAATCAAAATCAAGGGTATCAACAAAGTAATAACTATCCAAATCAAGGGTATGGGCAGAATTAATAGCAAAGTAGGTTTCAAGGTGAAAATCCTAACTTTCCACTTCAAGAATTACCACCTCCACGACATGTACCCAATCCTAGTTTGAGCAAAGCTAGTGTTCATGTCCAAAACAATATGATTCAAGGAAATGAATGGTGTTTCCCATGTAATCAGCCCCATAATCAGAATTCTTTTGAAAATGGGGTGAAAGGTCAGGATCTCATGGTGAAAGGTTCCTTCAATCAACATGCATCAATCACAGAAGTTCCAAATATTGATGTTGAATAAGCTCAAAAAGCTAACCCTGAGACCAATCTCATGTTTCTTTGGTCTGACATTTTTTATGCAGTCAATAAAACTGTAGGCAGCCCCAAAAGACCTCAAATTAATGTTGTTGATAATATAAGGTCTAAGAGGAGAGTATTGGATACCCAACCTTCATCTTCTTCTAAGAAGGACACTTCCTTTCACAAAGAAAAATAAATTGGGGTAGATTCAAGTAAGAATAGGATGCGTAAGGTCTTTATCAGATATCCCACAAATGAGGTTGTTTCTTAACCAGGAGCTTCTTTCTCAACATTGGAGTAGTCAAGGAAAGAAAAGGTGACACCAAGATGCACAAGGTGGTAGGCATTCTTATGAACATTGTTGAAAAAATGAAGAGAAAAAATCTAAATGTGACAATGTGGGATGTCTTTTCCATTCCACATCAATTGGATCTCTTGTAAGAGGCTTTGAAGAAACTCATTCCATCATGTGGGATGATTAAAAAATCCCAAGCTCTTCAATTAGCTTATGTCATTCTAAAGAGGAACAAGTAAGTGAAACAAAGAAACCTCCTCCCTTTTATATCTCTTTGATTATTGGCAAACATCTAGTGCATAATTATGTTATAGATTCAAGAGACAACACCTTTTTTGATTCCTAAGAAGATAGCAGAAACTTTGGAGATTGAGTATACTCCGATCACTAAGGGTGTTTTACAGTTGGATGGTACTACAATTAGAACAGTTGGAGCAATCAGAGATCTTGAGATAACTCTCCATGCATGCCCTATAGTTATAGATATCCTGCTTCTCTTTGCTATTTTTTTTCAAGATACTTTCACAGCCAAGGTAGGGGGTAACTTGTCCTCGGATTGGTCTCATATGTTCTTAAGGACAAGGTATGGGACTAATTTCACAGTTAAAGTTGATCCCATCTCATCTTATCATGTTGAAGTATATGATCCTAGCCCTACTAACTCAAGGGTCATGGTGCAAGGATAAATAAACAATGATTTAGAACCCATTGAACCAATGTATTTGTCATTATCAGTCCCAAATTTCATGTTAGATGAGTGGGCTAAAGAAAGGTATGAATTTGATCCATATGACATTACTGCTGAGACATGTTTAGGAACATATTGATTGAAGAGGGGTAGTTTTTAATTCTAAGTGCATTAAAGTAAAATGAGGAGGATTCACAGGGCCTATGGAATTTTTTTTACGGTTCTAAGAGTAATAACAAGCTTGGGGTAGGTGTTGTTTTTATTTCACCAAAGGGTAAGAAGTTTCTCTTTTCTTAGAGGCTTCAATTTACATGTTCTAACAATGTAGATGAGTATGAATCTTTAGTTCATGGACTATTATTAGTTGATAAGAGGCATATTAAGCGGTTAAAAGTGTTTGAGGATACTGAGTTGGTTGTCCATCAAGTAAGAGGAAAGTGTGCTACAAGGGACAATCTCTTAAAATCTTATAAACATAGAGTTTTGGACCTACTTTAGAGTTTTGAGGCTATCAATCTCCAAGTAATTTCAAGAAAGTTATATACGGAAGATGATAAGATGGCTACTATAGGGTCACAATTTGTTCCACCTAGAGATCTCATTCAGCGGCATGACCAACATATTAACATGGCAGTGAGACCATCCATCTGAGAAAATAATGTGAGTTGGAAAGTCTTTAAGAGTGATGAGAAAATTACCCATTTTATTAATAATGAAGTTGAGTTATCATCTGAGGTGCAGTCAAGGTTGCAATAAGGCTATGGAGATCATATTATCCAATCAAGAACTAACAAATTGTCAAGAGGTCTAGTTACTCTTGAAAGCATATTCAACCCCAATGATAAGTTCAAAGGAGAGAAAAAAAAAATGACAGCTAGTGAAGAAGACAATCAAAAGGTTGTGATCTCTCAAGATAAAGAGTTGTTTCTTGGAAAGGTATATGACGAAGTTGAAAAAGAATTTTTTGTGTCCTTATGTTAGCAATATCATGATATTTTTTCATGGATCTATGAAGATCCTAAGGGTTTCAATCTTAAAATTATGGAACATGTTATAGATCTTGACCCCAATGTCAAGCTTATTAGGAAAAAGAAAAGACCTATAAAACCCAAGATAGAAACCCTAATGAAGAAAGATATTTCCAAACTCATAGTGGCCAGAATCATATTCCCTCTCAAGTACTCTACTTGGGTGGTGAATTTGGTTCTTGTAAGGAGGAATAATGGGGAGATCAGGCTATGTGTTGATTTTGGAGATCTAAATAGAGCCTCCTTACAGAATCACTACCCTTTGCCCTCCATGGACCAAATTTTGCAAACAATAGTAGGAGTTGAGAGGTTCTCCCTTTTGGATGGATATTTTGGATACAATCAAATATGGGTCGAAGAAGAAGACAGGTATAAGACGAATTTCACTACTAAGTGGGGGACATACGCATATGAAAAAATGTCTTTTGGTTTGTCTAATGTTGGTGCTACCTTGTAGAGGGCCATGGATGTTGCTTTCAAAGGATTCATAAACAGGTTTATTCTAATTTACTTAGATTATATCATAATTTTCTCAAAGGAGGGTGAAGATCACATGTGGAACATCTCGACAAAGTGTTTGAAAGGTGTAGAGAGTTTTGGGTATTACTCAATCCAAAGAAATGCATTTTTGTTGTCCCAAAAGGTAAAAGTTTGGGTCACATGGTTTCAAAAAAGGGAATAGGTATTGACCCAGATAGAATTTTGTCCATCCTTGCTCTCTCCTTGCCGACACATAATAAAGCATTGTAGTATTTCCTTGGCAAAATCCATATTGTTAGGAATTTGTTCCTAACTTTGCGGGATTGGTTAAACACATCACTCAAATGTTGAAGATAGAAACTCCTTTCAATTGGATTAACAAAGGAAAGGATAGTTTCAACAAGATCAAGGAGGAAATAACTCAGGCTTCCACTCTTATTAACCAAAATTATGAAAAATATTTTATCTTGTATGCTTATGGGGATGAGAGTAGTGTGGAAGCCATTCTAACTCAACAAAATGATGAAGGTTTGGAGCAATTGATGGATTTCTTTAGTCAAACACTAAAGGACTATGGACTAAGGTACAATCACACGGAGAAACAATTTTTGGTAGTCATGAGGGCTCTAAAAAAATTCAAGCATATGCTCGCCAACAATCCTATCAAGGTGTTGGTTTCTCATCCTAGTGTGAGAAACTTCATAATGGGAGCAGAGGTTACTAAGAAGAGGGATGTATGGGTAGAAAAAATGTTAGTAATGATGATCAAGAAACCTCTTATGCCTTTGAGGAAGAGGAAGAATAATCAACGACACATGCACCTAATGAAAAAAAATTGTGGATGATATGGCAAGGTTCTTGGAAACTGGTGAATACCCCCTAGATTGGATAAAACAAAGAAGAGAAATTTGAAGCTTCATTCTATTCCTTATGTTTTAATTGATGGCGCTCTCTTCAAGAAAATCCTAGAAGGAGCATTATTGAGATGCATTGGTAGAGATCACATTGAGAGGATTCTTAATGAATTCCATGAGGGCTTGACTAGAGGTCATTTTTCTCCAAGAGTTACATCCATGAAGATCATGAGGGCTGTTTATTTTTACCCCACACTATTCAACGATGCTCATTCACGGGTTAGGAAATGCAAGGAATGTGCCTTATTTACTGGTAAGAAGAGGTTCACCCCTTCCACTTCACCCAATCTAGGAAAACCAACCCTTTACCCAATGGGGTCTTAACTTCATTGGCATGATAAATCCAGTATCTAGTGTTGATCATAAATGGGTTTTGACTACCAATGGCTACTTTAATAGGTGGATTGAGGTTGTTGCACTCAAGGAAGCTACTAAGAAAATAATTCTGGACTATTTGGAGGAGATTGTGACAAGGTTTGGGGTGCCTCATACCATAATATTTGATAATGCTAAAGATTTTAAAGGATTTAAGGTCTCTAATTGGGCTCTCAAACATGGTACCTATTTGAAAACTTCTTCCAACTATTACCCTCAAGGTAATGGCTTAGCTGAGTTTACCAACATGAATTTGATTAGGATCATTAGGAGGACAATGGAGATAAATTAGAGGCAGTGGCACACAAAATTCAGATGTGGTCTTTGGGATGATAAGATCACACCAAAAACATCAATATGTAATTCTCCCTTTATCCTTGTGTATGGTAGAGAGGCTAGGCTTCCAATATCTCTTGAATTTCCTTCATTTAGAGCTAGCACATCAGCTAGAGTTAAAAGGTGAAGATGCAAGAGCAATTAGAATGGTAGAGTTGGTTGAGTTAGAAGATCTGAGACAATCATCCATAGATAAATTAGAAGAGCATCATAATTTAAGTCAACAATGGTTTGATAGGAAAGCTAGTGAGCAAGCCTTCAAAGAGGGAGACCTTGTTTTAAAATGGGATGTAGACATAGCTAAACCAAGAAGACACTTCAAATTTGATGCACTATGGAGTGGACCATATATCATCTCAACCTGCAAACAAGCTAATGCATTCTAGTTGTCAAAGTTCAATGGGGAAGTACTTCAAATCCCAACCAATGGGATTTATCTTAAACCCTATTATTAAGAGAGGTATGTTTCACCTTATACATAGTAAATTTGGTTGCTCTCTTGTTTTTTATTTATTGTTGGGGAGGTTTCTTTTGTCCTTGATTGTAATCACCGATTGAGATACCCTCCCTCAATATTTTTGTGGTGATCTTCCTTGAATAAGTGTTGTGTTGCACATTTGTTGGCACTTTTTGTAGTTCCTCCTAGTTTATTGGGTTATGATGAACTAAGTGAAGGTGAAAATCATGTGGATTCAAGTGGAAACAAAAATTTTTGTTGTTATTTTGAGACAAAATTAATAGTTGGGTTACAAATGGAGATTTTTGATAAATTCTCTAAGCCGAGACTAATTACAAATCAGACAGTTCATAGTGAGTTTCAAAGCTTTCAAGATAATTTCCAAGTTTTTGTTGACTCCATGCCCAATGGATATGTCAAGCCACTGAGCAATTCATCTAGCAGGAAGAAGTCCCTTATGATTCGCCAAAATGTTGACCAAAAATGAGCTCACACTTCATGTTGGGCAACTAGTACCATTTTCCCCATTGAGTGCTTCAAAATTTGATTTTTCACATATTTTAAGTACTTGAGAATCCCCAAAAGTATCTTCACTTGATTGGAAATTTGCCCCTTTTCCGGAAAAAAAAATCATTCAAATTTTGCATATTTTGCAAGTTTTGGGCCTTGGGAGATTTTCGCAGTTCTGCAGTTTCGAGCCTCGGGAGCAATTTTGCAATTTCAGGGTTTGGGTGTTGTGTCACAGTTTTGAATTTTGTAGTTTTGTAGTTTCAGGTCTTGGGATTTGTTTTGCAGTTTCAGGGTTTGAGAGTTGTGTCGCAGTTTTGCATTTTGCAGTTCAACAGTTTCAAGCCTTGGGAGTTGTTTTGCAGTTTTACAATTTCGGGTCTTAGGGGCTACTTCATACGTTTACACTTTGCAGTTGTGTAGTTTTGCATTTTACAGATTTGCATTTTTTCCATCTCCTGTGCAGATCAATGTATCATCTTCAAACACCCATAACTTCATATCTAGGTCACCAAATGGGACAATTTATACCATTGGAAAGGTCTGTTATCCAAAATGTGCCCCTGCTCATTTTTGTGGCTAACTCCTTGTGTTCTTACCTCTCTTGTGCCTCAGTCTCCATTTTTTATTTTTAGGCACTCAAATATTTCTAAAAATGGCACCATTGGATAGAGCTCTCTCTCAGCTTTCCAGAAAGGTAAAGTTTTCCTCCTAACTCCTCATATTTTTCAAGTTATGGCTCAGCGGAGTTTTTGTGGGAAATTTTCCCTTAGGAGGCCCGCGGCCAATAGGAAGCCGCCACGTGGCACCTGGAGTGGTGGAGCGCGGGGAAAATTTGAAAATTTTTCCAAAGACCAAACGGGTAAAAAATTCAAACTTTTGCCCGCCGATCCGATTTTGGCCTGTTTTTGCCCTAAATTTTCAAATCGCCATATCTTTCGATCCAGAGCTCAGATTTTCGCGTTCTTTATATCAATGGAAATTTGGTGAAATTATCTACATGATTCCAGGGTCAATTTTGCATTTTGGTTGAGTTTGGAGAGAGAAAATCAAGAAACACCTCTGGCACGTGGTAATGGCCAGAAATGACGTTTCAACAACCAGTTTTAATGCAAAATGGGTCGCATTCTTCTTCAGCATGGCCAAAAATGTCAGGGCATGGGTCTGTAAGGACACCCATGTTGTTTTAATGCATCTTCATTCAATGGGGAATGGCTTCCATGTTTTTTACATGTTTTCTCTCTCCTGGGCTCGACCCATGCATTGTAAAAGCCAGATTTGGCTCATTTTTTGAGGTGGAACATTTTTTTGGATAGCAAGCTTCTTCTTTCACCTTCAACAAGTGATTTTTGCAAGTATCAGACCTTCTTCATGATTGTAACAGGTTTCTACCTCTTTGATGTTGCAAATGCAAGGATTTTGACAGTGAAAAATGACAGTGCAGACTCTGTGATCAATTTTCAGTCCTTTGTTTGTATTGTCTTGCTTCATTTCAGACCTCTAATTGCATCTTATCAGCCTGTGTATGATGTTTCATGTTGCATTTTATGAAATTGTGTCAATTTTCATGAACAAGAAGTGTTCACCACTCCTTTGGTGTATCACCTATTAGTTTAGTTTCAATTTTTGCACTTTCTATCTCTGTCTCCTTGGAATTTAGAGTAGGATTAGGATTCAAACCTCTGCAATTGTGCAAATAACAGATCTGATCAGAGGAGTTTGAGGAACCAGCCTCTAATCTGGAGATTCCTCTCTCATTTTACAAGTCCCACACTTGGAGAGAGGTTTCAATGTTGTGCAATCACACTGGATGCCTGAAACATCAACTTAGAAACCTGATTTGCATCCAGGGGTGCTGCTGATTTGCAACAACAGTTTTGGCACGCCCAGTGGGACCTTAGAGGTCTCATTTTCATTGCAGCAAAGTTGATGTGCATCTGCTGCAATTTTCTTGCTTAAAAGAGCTATAAATTACACATCTGGTGACTCCAAGGGGAAGAATCAGCTGGTTTTGGCAGTGCAGACCTGAAAACTCATGAGAAGAATCAACACAAGGTCAAGAGCTGGAGAGGAAGAGGTGTTGTTTGAATATCTGTAGTTATCTCCAAGAATAAGGCAAAGTGGGAGGAGAATCCAAAGGTCTCCATCTCCACCAAACAGAACTCTCTCAACTCCTCCACCTGGTAGGCCTTTCATTCAGTCAACAAGGGTTCTAAGACCAATTAGAATGGCACAAAACAACCCCTATGTCAATTTCACTGGCAGCAACCCACTTGCTCTCAATGCACAAAATCCAATCCCAGTTGCAGCATTGAAGAACATTCCATACTTCACTGGAGAAAATCAGACCTCACCTGGTGATCATGTTAAGGATATTGCTAACATTTGTGCAATCCATGAGATCAATGAGATGCAAGTTGCTGTCAAACTGCTGGCATCTTCATTCAAAGGGAAAGCTTTGCAATGGTTCAGGAGTCTTGCCTCAGGTTCTATTCAAAATTGGAATCAGCTATGTATAGCCCTCCATGAGCAGTTTGGGGAAAAGGGAGACAACTTGTCCCTTTTGGAGCAGCTGACAACTATCAAAAGAGCTCCCAATGAGCAGCTGACTGATTTTAATTTCAGATTTCAAAGGACTTGGGAGAGAATTCCAGTGGCAGTCAGGCCAACAGCAGAAGGTGCTTTTCTTTACTATCTCAAAGCTCTAAATTCTGATATTTCTATGTTGATTCAGTCCATGGGAGGCATAACTATCCCTATGGCTTATAGCATTGCCATTAGGGCTGAAAATTGTTTGATCCAAGCTGGCAAACTAGCCCCTAGACCTCCCATGCCATTGTTTCCAAGTTTAGAGAGCCCAAACACTAATCAAGCACCTAATTTGGCTCCTTCTCCCACTCCTAGAAATCAGAGTTCAAATGAAGCTTCTACTTCATCTCCAAGTGCCCCAAATGAGCTTCAAGAAGTCATGAAGCAATTGCAAAATTTAGGTAATGAGCTGGTTACTCTCAAGAGGCAACAAGCCCAAAGTTTTAGACCTTCCTTCCAGCCTCAAGCTCAGCCTAACAGGCAGCCATATCAACCTCATAGACCACCCAATCCAGCTGCAAATCTAAATCAAGCAAGGCCTCCTGCCAACAGACCATTTCAGCCCTATAATCCAAATGCTATATCTGCCTCTAAGGCATTGGTGCCAACACAAAACAACGTTGCTCAGGAGTATGATTGGTGTTTTCCATGCAATGAACCTCACAACCAATCTATGTGCTTCAACGGTGCCTTGAATCAAGCATTAATGGTGACAACTACTGGTGTGGAGGGTGAGGGCAGTCAAGGAAACAACCAACAACAAGAAACATTCCAGCAGCAATCAGCTCCAAATGACACCACACTTGTGAACTGGCAGGCAGAGGATTTTTGTGGCATAAATCAAACAGTCTCTCAAGGTGTTGCAGCCAACACAAGGTCAAAAAGAAGGAATTTGGGTGAAGAACAACCATTAGCTCCAACCAATCCACAACCTTTTATGGCTCCACAAATGGTTGGCAAACAAAATCCAGTTGTAAATGCACAAGGGCAGCCAAGAACAGCTCCTAGACCAACTCAAATACCAGTTGTTGCTGCCCACATGCAAGGGATGAATATGCAAACCAAGGGACAACAAAGAGATCCTTCATCACCATTTAGTATCATTGATCAGATGAAGAAGACAAATGTAAATATATCAATGTGGGAATCCCTATCTATCCCAGGCCAGAGAGATTTGCTACAAGCTGCCATGAAGGACTGGCCAACTTCGAATCAGCAAGTCCAAATGCAAGAGAAGGTGCTCACAAATGCTGCCCAGCCTGAAGGGAATCATGGAGGACAGCAAGGTAAAATGTTGAAGCCCCCTCCTTTTTATGTCTCATTAATCATTGGAAACCAATTGGTGCACAATTGCATGATTGATTCCGGGGCAAGTAGCTCAGTGATGCCCAAGCAAATAGCTGATCAGCTAGGACTTCAATATGAAACCATATCCAAAGGGGTAGTGCAGTTGGATGGGACAGCAGTAACAACAGTTGGGGTGATTAGAAACTTGAGTCTTACCTTGCATGCATGTCCAAATGTTGTTGTTTTACAAGATGTATCAGTTATAGACCTTCCACCACTCTTTGCCCTATGTTTGTCAAGAGATTTCACAGCCAAGATTGGAGGATATTTGTCTGCTGATTGGTCACACATGCTGTTCAGAACAAGGTATGGAACCAAAGCTACAATCAGGTCTGAACCTATTGCAAACTTCCACATTGAGCCCTACACTCCAAGTCAGATCAATGCCAACTGTTCAGAATTTGATCAAGAAGATCACCCAAGCACTGATGAAGCTGACACCAAGGTTGGAAGCATCCCGGATCTAACTCTTGATGAATGGGCAAACAAGGTGCATGCTTTTGATCCTTATCAAGAAGTAGAAGAATCTGAGCTAGGGGTCTATTGCATACATCAAGAAGATCAGCCCATTCCTAGCATCACCAAGCCAAACCACAAGGATGACAATGAGGTATGGCAGCTATTTTTTGATGGATCAAGGAGTAGACAAGGTGCAGGAGGTGGAGCTATGCTTATTTCACCTCAAGGAGTAAAGTACTATTCAGCTTTTAGATTTCAGTTTGCATGCTCCAATAACACTGCTGAATATGAAGCCTTGGTGCAAGGGATGCATTGGGCAATAAAGAGAGGAATAAAGAACTTGCAAGTCTTTGGTGACAGTGAATTGATTGTAAACCAAGTTAAGGGGCAGCATGCTGTCAAGAATAATCTGCTCAAGTGCTACAAGAACAGGGTGTGGGACCTCATTGAAGATTTTGAGGGCTTTAGCATAAAATCCATTCCTAGAAAAGAAAACCAAGCTGCTGACAGGCTTGCAGCAGTTGGGGCAGCCTTTGATATTGTGGAAAGCATTCAAAAGGACAAGGTACAGCCAAACATCCATGTGATTGTGAGGCCTTCAGTGCCGGATAACAATGTAAGTTGGCAAGTGTTTGAGAATGACCAGCAAATCATCCATTTCTTACAAGAAGAAGCTGAGTTCTCAGCTAAAAATCAGGAAAAATTGGAACAGCAGTATGGTGACCAAGTGGTACAGCTGAGAACTAACAAGCTGCCCAAGGGACTTATCACTTTGGAGTCCATTTTCAATCCCAATGATCAGTTTAGGAAAGAGAAAGCAAACATTCAGGTCAAGAGAGAAGATTCAGTATCCATCTTGGTGGAAGAGAACAAACCATTGCAAATTGGAAAGATGACAACTGAACAAGAAAGGTATGAGTTCATACAGCTGTGTCAAGAGTTCCCTGATGTGTTTTCTTGGAGCTACGAAGATTTGAAAGGTTTCAATCCCAAGTTAGCTCAGCACACCATTGAGTTGGATCCAAATACTAAGCCCATCAGGCAGAAACAAAGGCCAGTCAATCCACACATGGAACCTCTCATGAGGAAGGAATTGAACAAGTTGATTGAGTCAAGAATCATATTCCCAATCAAGCATTCTAGTTGGGTTGCCAACTTAGTTCCAGTCAGAAAGAAGAGTGGAGAGATCAGATTGTGTGTTGATTTCAGAGATTTGAATAGAGCATCTCTCAAGGACCATTACCCACTTCCTTCTATGGAGCAGATTTTACAAGTTGTTGCTGGCTCCGAAAGGTTTTCATTGCTTGATGGCTACTCAGGGTACAATCAGATTATGGTGAAGGAAGAAGATCAGTTCAAGACAGCCTTCACAACCAAATGGGGAACTTATGCATACAGGAAAATGCCATTTGGGCTGTCCAACGCTGGAGCTACCTTCCAAAGAGCAATGGACATGGCGTTCAAAGGTTTGATTAACAACATGGTGCTGATATATCTTGATGATATCACTGTTTTTTCAAAGAATGCAGCAGACCACCTCTCTCATTTGAGACAAGTCTTCCAAAGGTGCAGGAGATTTGGAGTGTCTTTGAATCCTAAGAAGTGTATCTTCCTAGCACATGAAGGAAAGCTCCTTGGCCATATTGTCTCCAAAGAAGGATTAGCAATTGATCCAGAGAGAGTTGAAGCCATAAGAGCACTACCATTGCCAAGCCACAAGAAGGCACTTCAGAGTTTCTTGGGGAGAATAAATTTTGTTCGGAGGTTTGTCCCAGATTTTGCAGCCCTTGTCAAACCTATCACCAAGATGTTGAAGAAAAGCATGGCTTTCAAATGGACAGCAGAAGGCAAGGAGAGTTTTGAAGCAATCAAAGAAGCCATCTCTCAAGCACCAACTCTCATCAACCTGGACTTCTCCAAGGATTTCATCCTCTATGCATTTGGGGGTAATGATACCATTTCTGCCATTTTGGTACAGCAGAACAAGGACAATGATGAGCAGCCAATTGCTTTCTTCAGCCAAAGCCTAGATGACTATGAGGTGAGATATTCTTTTATTGAGAAGCATGTACTTGCAGTAATCAGAAGCTTGAAGAAATTCAAGCATCTAGTCTCAAACAACAAGGTTCAGTTGTTGGTCTCTCATGCGGGAGTAAAGGACTTCCTCCTCAACAAGGATTTGAATGAGAAAAGGGCAGGTTGGATCACTCGTGTCATGGAGTATGACATTGAGATCAAGGTCACCAAGCTGGTAAGAGGAAAAGGATTGTGTGAGCAGCTGATTCTGGGCAAGCAAAAAGGAGTATGCAATAAAGAAGAGGTTGTTTTGACAGTTCAAGATAGCCATGTGCAAGGTAGCACTCAAGAAGAGGATAATGTTGTCCCCACTCCTTGCTGGACCCAAGGTATAATGCACTTCCTAAGCACAGGCCTATGCCCTCCAGAGATGAACAAAACCCAAAGAAGACACTTCAGATTGTAGGCTGTCCCATATGCCATAGTAGACGGTGTTTTGTTCAAGAAAGATGTGAATGGAGTGCTGCTGAGATGCATTAGCACAAATCAGATTCATAGGGTGTTGGAAGAGTTCCATGGTGGACCAGCTGGTGGTCATTTTGCACCAAGAGTGATAGCTCTAAAAATCATGAAGGCTGGTTATTATTGGCCCAAGATTTTCAGTGATTGCTTTGCGTGGATCAAAAGGTGCAAGAATTGTGCATTCTTCACAGGTAAAGAGAGGCTTGCTGCCCTTCCATTGCATCCAATTTCAGTTGACCAGCCATTCATGCAATGGGGTTTGGACTTCATTGGAGTCATTAATCCCAATTCAAGCCAAGGGCATAAGTGGATTTTGACAGCCACAGACTACTTCACCAAGTGGACTGAAGCAGTAGCACTCAAGGAAGCAAATGAGTCTAGCATCTTAGACTTCTATGAGGGGATAGTAACCAGATTTGGCATACCTGCTACAATAATCTCAGATAATGCATTAGCATTCATTGGATCCAAGGTGACTGAGTGGGCTGTCAAGAACGGGATCTACCTAAGTACTTCATCAAACTACTACCCTCAGGGTAATGGCCAGGCTGAATCTACAAACAAGAACTTGTTGAGGATCATTAGGAGGACTCTTGATGAGAATCAGAGGTCTTGGCATACCAAACTGAAATCAGCCTTATGGGCTGATAGGATAACTCCCAAGAGATCCACAGGTAACTCTCCATTCAGGCTTGTTTATGGAAGAGAGGCAATCTTGCCCATGTCACTTGAGTTGCCAACATTGGAACTCATGAAGCAGTTAGAGTTGCTAGAGTTTGGGCCCATGGAGGTGAGATATGCAGAGTTGATGGAGCTCCAAGAGATCAGAGATCAGGCATCCCAAGCAATGGAGAAGGATCAAGCTTTGATCAAGAAGACCTTTGATAGGAAGGCCAAGAGTAGATCTTTCCAAGTTGGAGATCTAGTGTTAAAATGGGATGCAGATAGAGCAAAACCGGGAAGGCATTCAAAATTTGATGCCATTTGGAGTGGCCCATACATGGTCACAAAGTGTAAGGACAACAATGCCTTCCAATTGTCTTCATTGGATGGCGAAGAACTGTAGATTCCAGTCAATGGAATCTATCTAAAGCATTGCTACTAAAGGGAAATTCTCCACCTTGTAAATATTAGCTTAGGTTTTCATTCCTCCAAGTGCTTGTGCACATTGTTTTGTTGTAGGTTGTTTTGCTTTCCCTAAGTGCTTTGGCACAGGCTTGTTGTCCCTGGAGATGTTTTGCAGTCCTTGCTTCCATCAGGTGATATTCCATCTTCCTCCTTGCAACATTCTAAGTCAGTTGGGGTTCCGAACAGAAAATTTTATGACTCCATGCCCAATGGGCTGCTTCAGGCAACTGGTATCTTCATCTAGCAGGCAGATGACCCCTCTGAGTCGCCAAAATTGTTATCCAAAATGTGCCCCTGCTCATTTTTGTGGCTAACTCCTTGTGTTCTTACCTCTCTTGTGCCTCAGTCTCCATTTTTTATTTTTAGGCACTCAAATCTTTCTAAAAATGGCACCATTGGATAGAGCTCTCTCTCAGCTTTCCAGAAAGGTAAAGTTTTCCTCCTAACTCCTCATATTTTTCAAGTTATGGCTCGGCGGAGTTTTTGTGGGAAATTTTCCCTTAGGAGGCCCGTGGCCAATAGGAAGCCACCATGTGGCACCTGGAGTGGCGGAGCACGGGGAAAATTTGAAAAAAATTCCAAAGACCAAACTGGTAAAAATTCAAACTTTTGCCCACCGATCCGATTTTGGCTTGTTTTTACCCTAAATTTTCAAATCGCCATATCTTTCGATCCAGAGCTCAGATTTTCACGTTCTTTATATCAATGGAAAGCTGGTGAAATTATCTACATGATTCCAGGGTCAATTTTGCATTTTGGTTGAGTTTGGAGAGATAAAATCAAGAAACGCCTCTGGCACGTGGTAATGGCCAGAAATGACGTTTCAACAACCAGTTTTAATGCAAAATGGGTCGCATTCTTCTTCAGCATGGCCAAAAATGTCAGGGCATGGGTCTGTAAGGATGCCCATGCTGTTTTAATGCATCTTCATTCAATGGGGAATGGCTTCCACGTTTTTTACATGTTTTCTCTCTCCTGGGCTCGACCCATGCATTGTAAAAGCCAGATTTGGCTCATTTTTTGAGGTTGAACATTTTTTTGGATAGCAAGCTTCTTCTTTCACCTTCAACAAGTGATTTTTGCAAGTATTAGACCTTCTTCATGATTGTAACAGGTTTCTACCTCTTTGATGTTGCAAATGCAAGGATTTTGACAGTGAAAAATGACAGTGCAGACTCTGTGATCAATTTTCAGTCCTTTGTTTGTATTGTCTTGCTTCATTTCAGACCTCTAATTGCATCTTATCAGCCTGTGTATGATGTTTCATGTTGCATTTTATGAAATTGTGTCAATTTGCATGAACAAGAAGTGTTCACCACTCCTTTGGTGTATCACCTATTAGTTTAGTTTCAATTTTTGCACTTTCTATCTCTGTCTCCTTGGAATTTAGAGTAGGATTAGGATTCAAACCTCTGCAATTGTGCAAATAACAGATCTGATCAGAGGAGTTTGAGGAACCAGCCTCTAATCTGGAGATTCCTCTCTCATTTTACAAGTCCCACACTTGGAGAGAGGTTTCAATGTTGTGCAATCACACTGGATGCCTGAAACATCAACTTAGAAACCTGATTTGCATAGTTAGTGCCTCCTCCATTATTGCAATAGATTGTGCACATTGTAATCAACAATATTTTGTTATTGTGGCTCTCTTTATGTCCTTTAACCTGTGTTATTGTATCCATGTTTTTTTATTATTCTACGGCATGTTGTGTGTGAGTTATACTTGCATGATTTTCATCCTTTGTGTCACTTATGCAAAGAATCAGAATTTGATAAAAGTTGCAAGGTTGAATGTGTCTTCTTTTTGACCTCTTAGCTTTGCATTCCCCCCTCATTCTTCAGCGACAACAGGCTTTATCTTCAAGATTCATAGCCGAAGAGCGGATATTGAAAAGAGTCTGAAATCTGATTAATTTACTGTTTTCTGTGGTCCCATAGACTCTTTAGTCTTGTGGACGTCATTAAAATCTTTCATTTCATTTCATTTCATCTCACGGAGAGAAAAAACTTCCATTTCGATGCATCACCTTATTTCATTCAACATTTCATCTTTCTGAACCATATGGTTCCTTGGAAATCTTAGATTAGAACTAGTTAGTAATAGAGTGTAGAGCAGGTTAGATTAATTGTAGTGATTTGCAGTGAAAGGAACCAATGTTTTCACCTGGAGATTGACCTTGAAGGAGCCATTGTCCCACACTTTGAAGGTCTTTCCATGTTTCACTGAGGTCCGCCTAGCTTCAACAAAGGGTGCAACTCTAAGTGACAACAATTATGAAGGATGAAGGGGTTGTGGGTCATCGAGTCTCAACTTCCTCATCCCCTCGAAAACACACAGATCACTAGCCCCAATTTTGTATTTAAGCTAGAATACAAGCATAATACTTCTTATAGTTGAATTTAATCACGAATTTTATGACTTATTTTTGTGGTAACGATTTTTTTACAATTTTTATCCTTAATAAATTTGAAAATGAATTCCAATGTGGCAACTTAGTCTACAATGGCATCATTATAACTACTTAATAATATTTCTTCTCATCCTTGGAGGACAGGGTAAGGTTCATATGAAATAAATAAATAAATTTGGCACCATTTCTGTGGCAGTTACCTGTGGTTCTTCACATTTCAGGGAGGGAGGTTCATTCCCAAGGAAATAGGTTTGTTTTGTTTTAACTTTTTTCATTGGGTGAGGGGTTGGGTTTAGGTTTGGGGAGGATGTGCGGGCGGCAGGGGGGTTGAGGCCAGATTTTTAAGGGACATGGCCCCTGGAAACACCACTGCCATTTCTGAGAGATTTTTTGGGGATATCCCTCCCAACGTTTCAGAAATGTTACCCCATTATTTTGGTACCCGTTTCTGTTCTGGGAACATAGTAACGCTGAAACATGTAGGAAAAGCATTTCCTCGAACTCAGAATGGTGTGATAGATGATTTGCATACACTCAATGCAAGGATTCAGTTAATATGGCGAGTAGGCAGGATATAATGACCATTAGACGAAAATGCAAACAGAATGTGGAAACTTATATTCATTTGCCCATGCCGAGTTGTAACTGAAAATGCGTTTGTATGGGTTTCCATGGAGATCTTCCCAGGACAAAGCACAATCATGATTATTTCCTGGTCACAACCGACAGATTAACGAGATGGTTGTTCTCATCCCATGTAAGAAGACTCTCTTTGTCCAAGAAGCAGCAAAAATGTTATATAAATATCAAAATTTTGATAAATTTTGGGTCATATCATGGGGAATGTTTGGCAAAATGTTAGGTAGTTCGACATTTCAAAACAGACAGATCTACAGACTCAGATGATAAATCTACGGGCGGAGATGATAAATTGGACACTGCGGTACACTTGCTTAGAGTCTGAAAACATGGGATCAGTTTGTGGGGTTTGGTTACAGAAAATAGGCGGATATGAATCACAATAGATATCCTCTTTTTTAATATTGTTGGAATTTGTTAATTTTTGTGTCGGATTTGTTGTGGTCTCCTGTAGTGCTAATATATTTCGCCAATTTACATGAAAATGTGTTTGCGCTAAAAATCCAATACAGCCTCTACGATGGGGATTTTAGGAAGAAAATGGTCTTAGTGCGAGCAGAGGGCCTCGATTTTTTTATAATGAACCCTACTGTTTGCTGTAAGAGGTCTGGTAAGTTTGCCAGAAGAATCTAAAATCAAACCAAAATCCCCAAAGTGGTTAAAGTTTATACTTCATGATGCATGGAAACTAGAATGGGCTTCCTTATTGTGATTATGGAAATTATTTTATCATGCATCTGCAATATAACTTATTCAAGCACATTTCTGCATTTTCCTAGAAACCGGAGCAAACCTAAATTTGTTTGAACGACAGATTTATTTCCATGTTGGTGGCAATATGTATATATATTTCACTTTCAAGAATAGTTATCTACATAGTCCCAAAGCCTGCATTCAAAATGGAATTCTCAGAGGCCTGCTATGTCTATTGTCTACCGACCTTTCACAAGGCCTTCTATGGATCCCAGAGTAGAACCCACTGAGATGAGAAGACAGAGGAAACTGAATGTTTGCAAAAGAACCCAATCGATTGTCCAATGTTTGAATTTATTCTGTACAATGTGCATCCTAACTGGAAAGTAAACTACCAATGGCCAAAACTTAGCTCCACCCAAAAGTCCAAGAACCTGATTGAAGAATGGAAACAAAATGGCAATACCAGTAGTTGAGATCACAAATGCAGTTCTCCAAGACAACGTGAACAATTTAACTTTATATGGCCCATGCAGCGGAATGAGTAGAACACGTTCATAATTAATGAACCTATGATTTGGCCATTTATTCAAAAACCAGTGTTCAATGAAAGCAAACAGGGGTTGACAGAATACCTGCAAGGATATAAGATGTTATGGCAATTGGTTTTCAATGTTCATGTATGGAGGAGGAGGGTCCAACTTCAAGGCTTATAGATTTCGGAAAATAGTAATTGAAGAAAAATTAGGAAAATGAAGGGTTGGAAAACTCTTACCTGGTATGCTCCCACCAGGTGAACCACAATACATGCATTAGCAAAGTCAACCAGCCAGTAAGGCTCATAGAAACCAAAACCTGTGAAGATGTTTCCGGGTGCATTATCCCCAAAGGCTGCATAACCAAAGCAACCACAGAGCACATAGAAGAAAGTTGTTGTTACTACAGCAAACATGGATGATTTCTTCATAGTTTTGTTTTCTGGAGGCGATTTCAAAGTGTTCTGCATGATTATACAAAAACCCACAATCAGCTGTGTAGCTTAGATTAGAGTTTGTCAAATTATTTTAGCATATAGGTCAATACACTCGTTCTTTACATTACCTCAATTTCTATGACAAGCACGGAGAAAGGATATGAAAATGCGATGTCACCAACAGCTTGCAGGACCCTCCAGAGTTTCTGTGATGTAGATAAGCTGATTCCACCAATACTTCCATAAAACTTTCCATTTTCTACAATTTCCAAAAGTTTTGAATCTTATGAGTGAAGGGTTTAATATCTAAATGCAAGCTTTGAGGTGCATGGGCAAGGTTAACGAATGCAATGCGCCACATAGAATTTTGAACATATCTAACCTAATCATATAGGCTTGAACAGAATAGTAAAGTATCCCTTAGAAAACTCTTTTCATGAAATTGAAAGAGAATAGGATACAAGAATACCAACTACTCTTGCAATGCCAAGAACCAATCCTATTGTCGAGTAGGAAATGGACATTATGGCCGCAATTATTGAAAGCCCTGAAACTTTATGGAAGTTCGGTACTTGAGATAAAATAACTTGTGCCATTCCAAAAATTATCGTGAAGGTGTACTCTGAAAACTGGCATTGATAGTCATGTCCATTCTTGTGATAGCAATCTGACTCCCTGATTGCTCTGCAATGGTTGGATCCAATTAGATCAGGTGTAGAAAGCATGCAAACTTTCATAATAATTTACACAAAATCTTCGATTTTGGCTGAAAAGCAAAATGCCATTCCAATGCAGAAATTCCCATTCAAAACGATATTTCAGCTAACAACCAACGCAGACTAGACAAGATAAGAATCCATACTATGTTACGCAAATGGAAAAATGGAAACAAAACAGGAATGAGTTTGAACAGTAAACCAGGGGGTTTTAAGGTTTTGGGAATGAGATGGAATTCTAGGGTTTTGTTATATATGTGCAGGAAATACTGAATTGTAATTCTCATACAAAACAATCACTTATTATTCAACGTTTTACAATTACAAAGATATATTGCATTCAAATCCATAGCTGAGAAACGAGATTAAAATGTAACAAACAATACTGGATGCCAAGCTTAATTGTGGCATACTTTCAGTGTCCCCATATAAGATAGAAAAAGCATACGGCTGAAAATTGGTGAAACACCTTGAAAGGAGACTTATTAAACAGAAGTCCATATCAATGGAGGGCTCATAAGTGACAGATCAAAAACACAACTAGGGGACAGATGTTGAGATAGTAACTAGATAATGCACAGATTTGGTTTCTGATGATTTCAGTATATTTGTTGATATGGTTCAATTTTCAAGAACTAAATAGTTTTTACCTCATGCTAATTGAAGCAGTGATTGTATAAGCAATGCATGTTCCACACAGTCCCAAATATTGTACAAGCCCACACAGCCATGCTTGCCTATCACCTACAAGAAAATACCAAAAAGAACAATTATCAGCCTTGGTATGATGACTAATACTAACAATTTATACACAACCATGGCAAGATAGAAAACCTAAATTCGCTCTCACAGCATCCCTGTATGTATAATTCTTGTTGGGTCCACTGACTGGATCAGGGAACCTGTAACAATCTGCTAACAAAGATGAGGAATAGTATGTTATGAGAGCAAAAACAATCATGACAGCAGGGCCTGCAATCCATCCCAACTGTGCAACACTCCATGCCAATGATAAAACTCCTGCTCCTATCACTACTGTGATAATATGTGCAGTTGCAGTCCATAATGTGCCTGCTCATTTCATCCAAAACCCCAAAAAAACAGAAACTCGGTATCTTACATATCAAACATAAATCATAAACAGGACAGACTGAAATTCGAATGATATGCAATACCTGTACGAGGAAAATGTTTTTCATTTGAAAGAAGGGATGTCTGGAAATCATTATTCCAAACCAGGGGCGCTTCTAATTCTGTCATTTGCTCTTCCTAACTTTTTCTCCGTGTTGGACCATGTCATCTGAATATTTGCTGCTATGAACACGCTAATGGTTCACCCATAAATTCCTATCAAATAATTTCAGTAGTAGTGGCTGCCAAATTTGTCGCCCGAAAAGGATGGTTTTGAAATTCAAGAGTTGAATTTAATTTAATGAAATTAAAATAGTGTTCTCATAAAAAAGTACTAAATACATGAATAAAACATAATTTAATATACAAATTAGCATTAGTGCTGGATTTTGACATTTAATGTTACATGTTACAATAAAATTATTTGATGGCTGTTTAGAAAATTATATGGATGTCATTTAATTCTATGTAAGTTGAGTTCTAATTTTCTAGGCAAGTTCAATCTTCAAATTTCCCTTTTCTTGTAAAATTCCAAATGCAATGCATCTAGACCACTATACAATCTTTATTTGTAAGAAGTCAAACAAATAAAAAATAAAAAATGCAATTATAAATCAAAACCAATAAAACAAAGCTAAACAAAATGCCAAATAAAGCTAAACAAATCCAATTACAAATCAAAATCAATAAAACAAAACTAAAAAGAAATCAAACAGAACTAATAGATATTTCTATTTTACTAATAAGATATGAAGATAATTCTATTATTTTTATTTTATGTATATTTCAAAGTTTTCACTTTTATTTATGTTATATTTGTCATGAATCTCACAAATTTATAATTGAACATCTAAACACCTTGCAAAATCTAACACTGGGCGTTACTATTGACTTTTTAAGTTATCAAAATTTCTATATCTAGTATAATTTAAGAAAATAATCAAAATAATCAAAATTTTATTTACTATTTTTTCCAACAATCTATTTGTAGGCATAAAATTTCTAACAAAAATATTATATTTATGGTTGGTTATTTTTTCATATTAGATTCTAACATTGAATAAGTTTAAGGAATGATGATATCATATTATTGGATGTTTATATTTACTTTCTTTACAAATGTCACCTTGACATTTCACATATTATATCTAGAATAATGTCATAAATTCAACAATGTTGAATTTATTAAAAAAATATTAATTATAATTAACCATTATTTAAATTTATAATATTATTTTCTTAATGAAATTTTTGGTAATTGTCAATGTAATAATTCAATTCTTTACAATACACTCTAGCATGTCCCTAACCTAAATACTAACAAATATACATATATAATTAAGAAGGATGTGAAACATTCCATTTCTAATTATAATATTAATATGAGCTAGTTGCTTTGGACCTTAAATTTCTTGTTATTTATAACTCTTTTTAATAAATGATTGGGATGATATCCCAATGGACTTGGGCCTTCTAAGTTTTTATTCTTGGTCTCATTCCCAACATAAATGTGGATGGATGAAAGTGGGAAAACAACATTTTTGGAAAGTGGTGATATGGAGTGGGGATATGCCAAATAATAATAATATTTTTCTTTTCATTTCTCCTATTTATTGTTTAATATATCCATTCTCACTCTCTAATAACAAAATTCCGTAGAGTTAGAAGGGGGGGAAAATGCGATCGAAGGAGATTGGTGACGAGGGATTGAATATGGTTGGGAAAATGTGGAAGAATGATGAACTTTGGTCTTTATTTTGGCTAAAAATAGAGGAGCACGACTATAATGAAATGACCCAATAATTCTCTTTTTTTTTTTGGCATTTTATAGTAATAGAAAATAAACAACCAAGTCAATTATAAATGTTCTCATGAATGAATTATGCAATAACTTTTATTTATTTTAGAGAAAAATCTTAATGATTTAATGGAAATGGGAAGGTTCCATTCAATTCAGTTTGATGAACATAGAATCCTAGGTTATTTTTAATTGTTGCACTTCTATATTTGATGTAGTATTCTCTACTCCTAAGGAAATTGATCTATTTTTTTCTTGACTCATCTAAATGTAAAGGAGATTAGGGGAAATATTTTTTCATTGTCTATTGAAATAGTGCTCTACTTTTTGCAAGGGTAAAACCCATGTCATGACTCACTGTACATTAGTTACTATATGGTGCAGTTGTAGTTAGGGTTCCCAATCATGGGACACCTTACACCATGCAACTTATATCAGAGTTAGATCTCACTAAGCAAGATCTCAAGAACAACTCATCAAGAAGCAAGAAAATATTATTCTATTATATTGAACAATTTTATCATAGACTTGATGACACAATGACATTATACTCCAAATAATAATCTTATGAAAAGACTATGCAAGAACTCATCTAAGAATTCCAATCCTACACCCATCTCAAGCTTGTAAAATTTACTAAGCTCATATATATACAAATTTGGTTCAATTTGGCAATCTCACACTAGATGCCTTTCTAATACTATAGGATAAGCCCTCTTGATGCTCGTAGCTCCCTTCTATTTATATATTTAATAATGAATCAACTAGGAGAAAAAAAATTCCTTTGCAAGGTAAAGATATTGTTGGTGGTTGAAAGTGTTTGTGTTTTGAGTTGAGCTCGCTTTCAACACAACATGAGAACTTTGTAGAAGGGTGAGACTTGCACGAGAAAAGAAAACCTCTAGATAGATTTGGTTCTCACCTATCTCTACTTTTAATGCTATTACTAATCTACCTACTCTAATGCTTCCAAGGAAAAGGGAGAAGGAAGTAACATGAAATGAAGAATATTGTGCCAAGAGAGAAATAAGGATATTCTTCCACTCTACATTTGGAAATAACATAGTAAACTAAATTCAAGGCTCCTCAACATTTCGAAAAGGTGAGGAAGGGATAAAATAACACAAGGATCACAAAACAAAAAAGAAAAATGAAAGAAAAAGAAAAGAAAGAAGAAGAGGAAAGAAAACAAATAGTTATGTATAAAGTGTGGCATAAACCCTCAAAAGTATTACTAGAGAAACATCCTATTGAATAAGATTTGTAGATGTTCTTGATCATGTTTGAAAGACCAAAGAAATTATTTTTCTTTCATGAGGTGATTTGATCGGGACCTCTCTAAATGGTGTTGGCTTGGAATACCTTTCAGGCTTAGAACAATCAACATCCCACTTTAGTACCAAGTCATCAACATATCGAGATATGGATAACCAACTTGTGGCTAACATAATCTCTTATCATGTCATATCATATTTATTTATGCTTTTGAATGATTAGTAAGTCATCCTTGGTGCCTTGAATAATATAGTAGGGTATATATAGGAGTTCGAAAGCAGTAGGCGATAAACATATTGAGCACTTGAGTCATATTGTATGGTTTGGAGGTTGCCCCCTCGAAGTGGATATGTCATTATACTTGTATATTGTTATAATTTCTATATATTCTTATCTTCTTTGGTGTTATATTTCTATTGATATTCAGTTCTATCTGAACAATATCATTACAAGTGGTAGCAAAGCTTTGATTCTAGCCAAAATCGGGTCAAAACCCTAATTTTAGGGACTCATCTATATCTTGTTATTAATTGCAATTTTTTCATTAAGTTTTATTGGAGTTGTAAATTTTGAGGATACATCTTCCCTCAAAATTTTAGTTGATTTGGATTCGTTTTGGGGAAGTTATTGCAATATTAGTTTTTTCCACAAATTCGCTCTCTAGGCTACAAAATATGGCATTTCTCTAAAAAAATTACATTTTTAGAAAGCTCTTTGAAATGTTGTTAGGGTTTATTCTTGAGTTTTTTTTTTCTATCTAATCGAAACTAGCTAAAAAACCTAAACCCTAATTTCCATGATAGAGAGATAAACTAGAGGCTAAGGAAAACAATCTGCTACTCCAGGGAAAAATCACAACAAGGATGAAGCCGAATCAAAGTTGGAAATGGGTGGAAATTATGATGTTTTTTATTCCTTTGTGAATGAAAAAATCCAACCTCTTTTAGAGAGCATAACAAAATTGAAGGGAAGTATGGAGGCAGTAGATCATAACATACATGGAGAGGTGGACGCAATAAAATGATATATGCATAAGATATATGAAAATATTGAGTTGTTATCCTCTCACACAACTCAAGGTGGATCAAATGGAAATATAAATCGTGATTCACATACTACATCACATTCATCTAGAGTGAGATTTAATTTGGGGCCATAGAACCTACTCCCAAAGGTGGGCATGCATAAGTTTGATGATAGGGACCCTCTCAACTAGATCACCCAAATGGAGAATTTATTTGATTTACATTAGATCCCAAGTGGGAAAATTTGTCTATGGCATCATTATATCTAGAACCAAAACAATTCAGTTGGTATCATTGGTTGTGCACTCAAAATAAGAAGAAGGCTCTCAATGTCACTTAGTCTGTTTTTACGGAAGAGCTACAAATACATTATTGTTGGAAATATGCATGTAATTCCAACCGTGGATTTTTAGGAATATTAAAAATAGATTTTGTTTTGTTTTAGTTTTCTTTAGTTAACTCAACTTTATCTTATTTTTAGGATTATATTTAATTTAAATAAATCTGCTTTAATTCATGCACATCATGCAGCTGTTTTAAAGCATGATTTTAAATTTAGAATGCTTCGTTGAAGAGATGTTAGTGGGTGAGTTATTCTATTTAAATAACAATAGTTGTGATTGTTTTGTATGCACACACAGAGGTGTGAAATATGCACAAGCAAGTAAGGATGTACATTGAAAGCACACAACTGCACGCACAACTTGATTGTAAAGAGCTGAAGCTCTAAGTATGATGAAGATTTTATTAATGGAGATTACACACAATAGTGTTGGTTCGAATATTCTTCTGTTTATGCAAGTTAATTAATTGTTCTATTTATTTTCTTTTATGCTATTCATTGTGTTAGACTCCAGATTTTCTACAACCAAAACAATTTAGTTGGTATCATTAGTTGTGCACTCAAAATAAGATGAAGGCTCTCAATGTCACTTAGTCTATTTTTATGGAAGATCTACAAATACATTATAGTAGTAGTGCGGTCAAGAATTTTTTCAACCAATTAGAAAATTTACGAAAAACATAATCAGTAAAGGATTATATTCAATAGTTCCAAATCCTATCATTGTGTGTGGATACCATTATAGATGATAATATGAATGATTTGTTCTTGGGAAGTCTCAAGGATCACATCCAACATGAGGTGGAAATATTTTCTCCATCCAATGTTTCTGATTCTATTATAAAGACACGTAGGGTAGAGGGAAAATTCCTTTCCATGAAGAGGAAAACCTTCACTAACATTATATATCATAACACCTTGCTACCATCATTCCCTCAACCTAACTGGTTAGCTCTTCAAAAAATAGAGGAGAAAAGGGAAAAGAGCTATGTTTTAGTTGTGAAAACAAATGGAACAAATGACATAAATGTGTCGAGAAGAAATTATTCTACATTGAAGGACCTAATGAAGATGAAGCTTTTGGTGAAGAGGAAGAGGATCTTGAGATCAAGGATGAAGAATCGCAACCAACTATCTCTTGTCATGCAATTTTATCCATTAGCACTCGTCAAACCCTCAAGGTGGTTGGTTTTGTGAAGAACCAAAGAGTGACAATATTGATTGACTTTGGTAGTACTCACAGCTTCACCAATCATAAGTTGGATTTTTTCTTAAATTATTATTTTTATCGAGCTCCAGAGTTTCAAGTTAGAGGTAAAGTGACTTGTTAGGGAAAGTTCCATAAGATTAAGCTATCCATGGGAGATTACTTGTTAGAGGTCCCCATGTATGTCATTTTAATGGGGGGTGTAGGCATTGTGTTAAGGGTTCAATGGCTTAAAAAATTGAGAACTATTGAGATGAACATCGAGGGATTGTTCACGTGCTTCCATTCTGAAGGGAGGACTTTTGAGCTACAAGGGATGAAGGAAAAAACTCCACATTTGGTAAGTTCTCATTAAATGCAAAAGATTCTTAAGAAGGGTGCAAATGGGTTTGTGGCACAACTATTTCCATAGAATCTTACCCATCTAATGAGACTATACCATCGGATCTATAATCGATTATTGATGGGAATTTAATTGTCTTTGGAGATATTCCAAAGATATCGGTACCCTTAGTGATGGGCATTCAGTTATAAGTACCCTTATCTACAAAATAGTGATATTGAAAATATGGTATAGGAGGTGTTGCAAACAAATATTATTTTCCATAGTCATAATGCCTAATCTTCACCAATAGTGATGGTGCACAATAAGGATGAAGGTTGTTATATGTGTCTAGACTATAGAGAGTTCAAAAGATACACGATAAAAGATAAATTCGATAATTGTGTTATTGATGATTTTCTAGATGAGTTATATCGTGTTTTTTATTTTACAAAATTAGATCTTTGACCAAGATATCATCAAATCTGAATTTGTGATGAAGATATTTATAAAAAACATTTAGGACAAATGAGGGATACTATGAATTTTTTAGTAATGAATTTTGGCCTTACAAATGCACCCTATACATTCCAAAGTTTGATGAATTCCATCTTTTAGTCATTAATGTGAAATGTTATCTTAGTATTCTTTGATGATATATTAATCTACAAAAATACTTGAGAAGAACATTTACATCATGTCAATAAGGTCTTGCACACTCTTGAACAATAACAACTTTATGTTAAGCCCTCAAAGTGCAATTTTAGAGTCAGAGAAGTAGAATACTTGATTATATCATTTATCATGAAGGGGAAAAAGTGGATCTTGACAAGATCCATGCCATGGTGGATGGGAATATTTGTAAAACCCTCATAACCTAAGGGGATTTTTAGGGATTACGGATTACTACCATAGATTTATGAATAATTATGGTAGAATTGAAACACCACTCACATCCTTATTGAATAAAAAATCTTTTCATTGGAGTAAGGAAGCAACCAAGGAATTCTAGGCACTAAAGAAGGCCATGTGTATTACTTTAGTTTTGGCTACCCTAGATTTATCCAAAACCTTCATTATTGAATGTGATGCTTTAAGGTGTGGCATAGGTGTAATACTCATGCAATAGGGGTGCCCAATTACATTTTAGAGCCATCAAATCAAAGGTAATAACCTATCAAAAGAAACTTATGAGAAGGAAATGATGGCTATTATTCATGTAGTCCAACAATGGAGACTGTGTCTCATGGGTCCTCACTTCAAGGTAAAGAAAAATCATGATAGCTTTAAATGATTCTTGGAGAAAATATTATCATCTAAAGAACAAAAAAATGGGTCACAAAGATGTTGGGATATGACTTTGAGATCATCTACAAGAAAGGAAAGTAAATGTGTTAGTTGATGCACTCTCCAAGAGGGATAAGCCCATAGAAGAATTGTTATATGTCATGTCCATATTACACGTAGATTGGGTATATAAAAAAAATCAGAATGACATGACATAGAGACCATAACTCTCATTCAAAATCTCCAATAGGATCCGAGTATGTCAGAAAAAATTGTATGAAATGGGGATGCATTTTGGTACAAATATTGGTTGTACTTATGTAAGAACTATATCCTCTAAAGTTAGGTTCTCTTAGAATTCCATGCTTCTCTAGTGGGTGGCCATTTTGGGTTTCTGAAAACTTATCACATAATTAAGAAATATTTATTTTGGGAATGGTTTAAAGGGGATGTTGAGAAATTTGTGGTAAAATGCTTTGTGTGTTGGTATTACAAGGTAGAAACTATTAAGTCATTAGGCCTTTTACAATCTCTATCTATTCTTAGTGAACGATAGGTAGACGTTTCTATAGATTTCATCACACAATTACCAAAATATGAAGGGAAAATTTTTATTATGGTGGTGGTGGATAGAATCACCAAATACACTCATTTTATACCTTGTATCATCCATTTACAATAATTACAATTGTTATATCTTTTAAGGGTATAGTTTAGAAGCTATTGGAGCTAAAAATTGCACCCTACCCCGAGTCATAGACAACCCAAGATTTTGAGGCAACATGGGATTGTCTCCAAGTTCTGGAACCTTGCAAACTGAGATAGACCTCTGGAGAAGGCCGATTCCTCTACCTAATCATAATGCTAAAATTACACCTAATGTAGATAGAAAATCCTAAACTAAACATGCCAAGGGACTAGGGTAAGAAGGAGATGTAGAAAAGGGAAATACTAAGCTAAAAGGGAGGTGATAACACCATAAAAAGGGGGTGAACACTATCCACAAGGGGAAGGAAAGAGAGAAAACATGGGAGAGAGGGAAGACAAATATGCATTAATTTGAGAACGAGGTAGAATCACTCTCCAACTCATTTACAATACAAACAAATGGAAAATGCAAGTAAATAAATACACACAACATACCAAAAATGAGCAGAAAGGGAAGGCTGCAAATAAAACTAGCTAGGGCAGATAAACGTGCCACAAAATAGATTTTAAATTGCTTAAAATATAAATTTTTTTATTACATTCAAGGTAGAAGGCGTGAGTACATTGTAGAGACCAAATTCGAGGTCTAGAACTCATGCAAAGATGGCCACCATTTTGGCATGGTGTCGTTACAACAAAGAGCCTCCTCCTTTACAAATGAGTGAGTTTTACATTATATAGAAACTGGGCTCTCACCTACCATGCATTAATTTCTTGATAGGTGGTTGAGCTACTTTGTACAATGTCCATTAATGTCTGAGGATTCGACTAGTAGAGTCTTTCTCTTTTTCGACTAGTAGCATCATTTTTCAATTGTTGGCCGGTATCACCATTTTTGATACCGGTCAGTTGCATTCGTACCTCCCTTGGATTGTCGGTTGGGCTAGTTGCATGTTCATTTTTTAGTTCCATTGTTGGTTTGACCTGCATGCCATCTTTCCTTCTATTACTAGCCAGTAACATTTTTACTCTTACAGTCAGCTAGTTGCACTGTTTCATGTTACTGACCGGTAGCATTCATACCTTCTACCAACACCTTCTCCATTCCTTAGTTCTCATTGTCACCCTGTCATTTTTCACTATTGCTACCAGCTGATAGCACTAAAAATTTCTACTGACTGGTAGCATCCATACATTCTACCGGCCAGTAACATCCTTTGATGCTACTAGAAGGGCCAAAATTTCCACGACCTATGCAACTTTCCCCGTTCTATTCTTGTAGCTCACTGTAACTCGCCAAGCTTACCAAGATCACCACACTCACCCAGCTTGTCACAACTCACTAAGCTTACCTCATGTCCTACTCTTCTGATACCCAGTGCTGAATTTGATAGGTATTTGAATGTCCCAGGCCTGTATAAAATGACTAAGTCCGTTTTGAATGAGTTATCCAAATTAATCCCACAGGGGGTTAATATGTGATAATAGTTTTGGTGACCTCTAGGGGACATATTCCTATTAGATGATGAAGACCAGCTGCCTTGAAGTACCCATTGGGCATGGATTCAAGCCTAACCATGAAGAAAATGATCTTTTCCTTTAAAAATATATCTCATGAATCCTTATGAACTTAACACTGAACTGAAACTGCTTTTTGGCCACTAGCATGAAATTGATGTGTGGAGATCTGAATGAAGATTAGAATATGTTCCAACTATCTGATTCTTCCAAGGAAGAGGCACTAAGGCCTCTAGACTGTAACTGATCTCTTGGGGCTGAAAAATTCACTTTGAAAATTGCCCCAAAATCTGATTTTTCCATGAAGTGGACTGTGCAACAACAAAAACCCGCAAAACTATGTACAAAATTAAAAAACATACATGCCCCATATGGAATATGCAAAATGTGCATAAACACTTATTCTATTGAAAAAAAACCTACACTACCCTACTCTATCCAAATGAACAAGAAGCTAAACAAATCCTGTAACAGGCAGGGAGAAATAACTTCCCTTTTTTACAAAGTGCGGCCATGTAATTAATTTGGCAATAGACATGGCCTTTAAAAAGAGTGAAAAACTATTTTGCAACCAATTTTTCACCATGTTATTAAAAGTATTAGCTATAAAATAAATAAATACCTCCTTAAGTTGGTCTGCATTTGTTCGGAGGTGTTGTATGGGCTGATCTTTGGTACATTGAAGTTCATTCTCATGCTTTAAAGTGAGCATGACTGGTGGAAACTCTCCTTTTGACTCTAAACTAGCCAGATATCTGATTGTGAAAGGACTGATCCTTTTGATTTTCCCATCTTCTTTGCAATTAACTCCAAGGCTGGAGCTAGTAGAGACTCTCTCGATATCTTGAGGCCCTTCTGTTAAAAGTGCACCAAGCTGCAAACATGTGGAGCAATGAGGATCATTGCATTCAATTAAAGCACCTTGCTCACTTCCAATACATTATTTCTCAAGGCCTTGGATGTCATTGGTGTTAAAAAAAACTTTCTCCTCTCCTCTAGTTCCAATATGATTTGTCCTTCACATCTACCTGATTCCTCCTAACATTTAACACCTCTTTTTGCACATTTTGTATCCTCTCATCCCCCCAATCGTAATTAGACCAATCCTCAATAGATTTGGAATTATATTCTTTCGAATAATTTGTAGGAGAAGAAGTATAAATAAGGGGATTCTGATTTTTTGTATGCTTGGGATGAGATGTTTGATGCTCAAGAGACCTGATTTGATCAATTTAAGGATCCAAATGATCCTCCAAAACACACTACCTACTTTGTTGATCTACTTTCTCCAGAAAAAATGCATGATTATTCCTGAAGTCTTGTTGTTTTGGAGTATTGCATGGGATGTTCCTTCTCTCCAAAAGCATAGCAAACCTCATGTTCTACCAACCTTATAGGATAACTTGGCCTAGTAAGGGTTGGGTAGAAACTAGGGACAAATTTTGAAATACCACAACTCCTAGAAACTTTAATGCAAGGTTTAGTGAAGTTGGGTAGTGCCGTGAGTGGGGATGGGAGGGAATTTTGCAAGGTTTGGGGAATGATTTGGGTATGATAAACTTGTGGAGCATTAAATGGAGGACAAGGAAACAAAGAATCTTCCTAATTTTGAAAGGGGAAAATGGATTTTTCATTTTTAGCATAAATGGAGGGAAGCATTTGAGATGGTTAGTGAATAATTGCAGCAAGAGAGATAGGTTTTTTCTTTCCAGCTTGAATGAGAATTTTCTCAGCTTATGATGCAATGGAAAAATCTTGAGGAATACTTCTGCCTCCTAGGGATTGAATTAATATAGCTAGATCAACATCAAAGGAATTTAAATAATCCAAGAATGCCATACCTTATAGGGGTATGAATTCTTAAGGAATTCTATGCCAAGTCCTTGTAAATATGATTTTGAAATCAAAGATAAACTCCATTGGAGCCCACTGTATTTTGCTGAGATGTTCCACGAGGAAAATGACATCTACATCCTCCTTGAATAATTTGTATAGTTTTTTTCCCAACCGATTCCATGTGGAAATGGCTGTGGAGCCAAACTACTATACTAATATTTTTCTTTTCCTCTGAATGATGACACCATAAGTCTAAGGAAAATTTGATCTTCTGTGATATTGTGAATGACAAAATGGTTTGCTATTTATTGAATGTGATCAAAGGGAGATTGATATCCATTTCCAAGGAAGAGAGGTAACTTTTTCAGGGATATTTTGGGAATATCATCCCATTGGTGCAAATGGAGAGGGTTGGAACTGAAATGTGAGAATGGAATATCTATTTAGAGAGCCAAGAGAAGATGGGGGCATAAAAATGAATGAGGGGATGGAGGAAAAGGTCTGAAACTTAAGAAAATGGGTTTGTATGAATCAGTGGAGTCATTAGATGTGTTGAGAACTACCTCTAAAGGTTGGAATTTACCAAGAACACATCAACTTGGAAAATGATGAAATTTAAGCTTTCAATACCTCTCCCACCGGGCATGCCAAAATTGTTGGAGCTCAAAATTTCACCGTGCCTTGAGTCATAGACAACCTAGGATTTTGAGGCAACATGGGACTATCTCCAAGTTGTAGGACCTTGTGAACCAAGATAGACCTCTGGAGAAGGTTAGTTCCTCTACCTAACCCTAATGCAGAAAGAAAATCCTAAAATAAACATAAAAATGGACCAAGGTTAGAAGGAGATGTAGAAAACAAAAATCCTAAGCTAAAAGGGCAGTGATAACACCAAAAAAAGGGGGTGAATACTCTCCACAAGGGGAAGGAAAGAGAGAAAACATGGGAAAGAAGGAAGAAAAATGTGCCACAATTCTAGAACAATGTAGACTCACTCACCCACACATTTACAACACAAAAAAATTGGAAAATGAACGTAAAGAAATACACATAACATACCAGAAATGAGCAGAAAGGAAAGGTTGTAAATAAAACTAGCTAGGGCAGACAAATGTGCCACAAAACATATTTTAAATTGATTAAAATATGCAAAATTCTATTACATTCATGGAAGAAGGTGCGAGTACATTGTAGAGACCAAATTAGAGGTCTGGAACTCACGGGAAGTCAGCCACCATTTTGGTATGGTTCCGTTATAACAAAGAGCATCCTCCTTTACAAATGAGTGAGTTTTACATTATATAGAAACTAGGCTCTCACCTACCATGCATTAATTTCCTGATAGGTGGTTGAGATACTTCGTACAATGTCCATTAATGCCTAAGGAGTCGACCAGTAGCATCTTTCCCTTCGTCAACTGGTCGCATCATTTTTCAATTATTAGCTGGTAGCACCACTTTTACTACAGGCAGATCACATTCGTTTCGACCTTAGTTCACTGGTTGGGTCTGTTGTATTTTTGTTTCTCAGTTTTGATGTTGGGTCGACCTACGTGTCATTTATCATTTTCCTACCAATCGATAACATCCATACTCCTTCAGTCATCCAGTTGCACTGTTCCATGATACCAACCGGTAGCATTTATACCTATTACCAACGCCTTCTCTGTTCCTCTATTCTCGTTGTCACCCTGTCATTTCCTCTCTTGCTACAAGCCGATGACACTACAAATTGCTATCAGATGGTAGCATCTGTACCTACTATTGACTAGTAACATCGTTTGATGTTATTGACGGGACTGAAATTTCCATGACTTACACAACTCACCCCATCATGTTCTTTTAGCTTGCCATAACTCGCCCAACTCGCTGTAACTTGCTGAGCTCACCCCATGTCCTTTGCTTCTAATACCTGGAATGTTGAATTTGATAGTTGTTTGAATGTCACAGGCCTGTATAAAATGAAGAAGTCCATTTTGAATGAGTTATCAAAATTAATCCTAGGGCAGTTAATTTGTGATAACATAAACTACATGGAATACCTAAGAATATATTAAGTGGTCACGATCCTATATTTACTAGTAATTTTTTTGTTGATTTATTCTCATTTTTAGGAACTCAATTGACTCATAGTTCATCATGTCATCCCTAATATGATAGCTAGAATAAGGTAGTAAACATATATTTGTAAGGGCATCTACGATGCTTTGCTGTAGATAAGTAGGAGAGATGGGTTCAAAGGATACCACTGTTAGAATTGTGGCATAACACTTCATTTCATACCTCATCTAAAATTTCCCCATTCTTGGAAATGTATGGTTATCTTCCACCATCACTCACCTCTAACTTGAGGGTCAAACCTAAAGTAAGAGAAATTGAAGAGTATCTTCAACACCAACAAGAGGTGTTCTCTAGCCTTAAAGAAAATTTGGTAATAGTACAAAAGCACATGAAACAATAAGCTGATCAATATTGTAGTGAGTGTAAATTTGAAAATAGAGACTTTGTTTTTGTACGATTACAACCATATAAGAAAATTTATTTGAAACAAAAAAGAAAGATAATAATATTTCACCTAAATATTATGGCCCTTATCAAGTGTTGCAAAAAATTGGTAGTGTGGCATATAAACTAGAGATTCCTCAGTAAACCAAAATACATCCCATTTTCCAAATTTCTTGATTGAATAAGGTCATTAGGAAAAAGGTGTATTTTCAGTTAGTGTTATCAAATATTGATGACAAAGGACACATTATATTAGAGCCTCAAGGAATCCTCTAGACACACATTAATAAGTTGAGGACAAGGGTCATCACAGAGTATCTGATCAAGTGGAAGAGCTTAGACATTGAATGCATAACATGGGAAGATAAAAAATTATGGCAGAAACATCCAAAAATTACCAACATTAGGGAAAATTTTTCTTTAAAGGGGAGGGGCATGCTATTACCTTAATCTAAGTTCACATACCATGACATAGATATATGAAACGTGGATAACATAATCTCTTATCATGTCGTATCTTATTTATTTAGGCTTGCGTATGCTTAGTACGTCACTCTTGGTTCCTTGAATATCATATTAGGGTATATATAGGAGTTAGAGAGTAATAGATGATCATTATATTGAGAAATTGAGTCTAAATTTATGGTTTAGAGGTTACCCCTAGAAGTGGCCAAGTCATTATACTTGCATATTGTGATAATTTCTCTACATTCTTATGTTTTTTGGTGTTATATTTATGTTCATATTCAGATCTATCTATGTAATTTCTTCATAGTTATTACAAGAGAAATATCCTATTGACATGCACTTTTAGATGTCCTCCGTCGAGATTGAAATATCAAAGGATTTTTTTTCCTTTTATGAGGTGATTTTAAAAGGGCCTCTCCAAATGGTGTCAACTTGAAATACCTTCTAAGCTTGGCACATTTAGTATCCAACTTGAATACCAATTTGTCAAATTCAAACATCTGGTTGGTGGAATTTTTTTCAAAGAATATCTCGACATCTTATTGATGTTCCTTAAGCTTGTCTTTGGAATTACCCCTAACTTCATAAAGGTGCAATAGATTAGAAATCCTAACTTCCCTAGCATCATGATGCTCTAAATCTAACTATGAAGCAATTTATAAAGTTGTAAGATCCAATGAGAGTGTGATCATTGCTTTAGTTTCATACACCAATATGAAAGGAGAATTGAAAAGTGATCATTTAAGCATAATCCTTTCATCTCACTTAGATGATTTTATCTTAGTATGCCATGTTCTTTGATTTTTATCAATTGTACACTTCATAGTCTAAGATGAAGTTCTTGTTTTCAAACTCTATAAGTCTATTTCCCTACAAATAGTGATTAGAGGAAGTTCTACTGTATATGTCACATCTTAGAGAAAAATTTGTGATCTTGGCTCCCATAAATGCCTTAACATTGTTTGATATGACTATGTGAGGATTACTAGATCCTGTAATGATACTTTCAAGGAAGTAGATCATGACATCCTTAGTTGTTTCCTTGGGAAGGTTCACTTCAGTCCATTTAGTGAAGTAGTTTTTGCTTGTGAGGATCCATTTATGGCCAGAACTAGAAGGATATTTAATCATGTTAATAAATTTCAATTCCTATTGTGAGAAATATTGATCCACCATAATAGGCTATAATGGGAGCACAATTATGTGTTTTCTATCTATGAAGAATAAGAATTAATGGCATTTCCTTACCCACTTACAGGAATATGAAACCAAGTAGGCTAGTTGTAACCAACCTGCATGATCTTTATGGATATTGTCTATGGAGAAAAGTGACCACCAGATATTATTTAATTTAACTCTAAGAGTATTATTTCCACGTCCTTGGACATGATGCATCTTTGGAAATTATCCCAAAAATTATCTCATAGGGATAAAATTTCTCCTTTTGGTTTTATCCAAGTTTATGGTATATTATTTAGTGGAGAGGTATCTTAACATCCTTTGATTCTAATTGCGGTCATTTTCTTCATTCAATGACTTTTCAACATGGTTGAATATAAGTTTAGGTGATCTTTCTAAATATTTAGATAGATGTTGGAAAAATGTTATTCCTTTTAGCAGATTGGTCACTCTAATCTCAATGTCAAACTCCATGATCTCGGTGATCTAGAAGAATCTTGGTCTTATTGCTTCTTTGAAAACATAGTGATATCATCTAAGTAAACTAGAATAATATTACTAATTAGACCTTTATAATCCATGTTATTTTCCCTCTAAAATATTGCTTCAACATTGGATGAACCAAAGTTCATTCTCTTGTAAGAATATGTCCTCCCCTTGGTGGTGAAGTAATTTTAAAGTTGATCTTCCTCCTTGACCATTAATTAGTTAAAATGAGAGAAAATATCAAGTATTAGGACCAAGTTTGAAATTAATATAATAAATATTGTTAAATAAACATTACAAACCACATTATAACAAACATGTGAAATAAACAAATTCACACAGAGACACCAGATTTAACATGGAAAATCCCAATGAGGTAAAAAGCCATAGATGAAGAACTTTCTATTATATGAGAACATTACACAGTCCAGCAACTCCTTTCCTCACTTCTTTCCATGTTTTTAACTTGGTGTGAATTCCATTTCTGTATATCCACTTGATTATGGCTGACGACGATATTTATATAACCCCAAGGGTTACAAACATTTAAGTGCTGGGGTATAACTCCCCGGTTTATATAAATTTATTTAATTAAAAATCAATTAATCATAAAGTCATAATTTATATTAAATAATTCCGAATATAAGTCCTCTAAATTATTTAACTATAAAATAAGGTTTGTAACAACACTTAATATTATCTTCTAACATCAAGAAGAGAAAACCTCTCAACTCCTGTCATTGTCTATAATATTTGGTCCATGGAAGACAAGGGATAATATTAGTATTTGAGAGAAACTATGTTTAGGTCCTTGAAGTCAATGCACATGCATATTTTATCCATTCTTCTTTCTGTTTGGAACCAAGTTGAATTAGTGATGGGGTAGATGATGTTGGCTTTAATTATCTTTTCCAACTCCTTCCTCATTAATGGATCAATTTTGAGATTGACATGCTTTTGTTTCTACATAATAGGATTAAATTCAATTACATGATCAATGGTTATTACATGACCTATTGATCATAATAATTCATGTCATCATAGTTCCATGTAAAGATATAATTGTAGTCTTTAAATTGTCTGATAAAATATGCTTGTTGATCAAGATTACATATCTTTCCCATTTTAAACATATTTATCTGGGTCAATCCACATTTCCTAATAGTCTCCATATGTGACCACCATGCTTCATTTTCTCCTCTAATCGGTCATCAAAATTATTTATTATCACTGAGGTAACAAGTCCCTTTGGATGTTATTTCATCTTCAGTTGAATGAATTTATCATCACATGCATGATTTAATCTAGGTTAAATTTATTATAAGAATTCAACCTAGTGTTGGATGAAATTTGAAAAATGATTATCACTCTCAAACACTTTCTAATGAAAATAGTTGTTAATAACAGAGGGTTGAACCAATAGCTTGACTTGTTGAATGCAGTTTGCTATGATATCCATGGGCAGATAAAATTGAGCACTAACCAATACCATTTTTTCCTTTGTATTTTATTTTCTTAGGACCATTTGAATGTTGAAGGCACTAAATCCTTCAATGAAATCCCATGTTTTATGTTTTTAGTATTTCAATAATGTATTTTTGGTATTGTAAAGTGATCTGACCTATCTGATTACCACCTCAATGTCACCAAACACTTGTAGTTTCTTGATTTATTTCTTCACGGAAATATGGAGACCTTGGATAAAAGCTTCGTACTTCATGACATTATTTTCACAATTGAATTATAACCCATGGGAGAAAACTTTCCTTTCCTCACTTGGGGAGATGAGAACAAAACCTACACAAACATTGAGTTTAGATTTGGAAACAATAAAAAACATATGCCATATACCAAATCTTGGGTTCTTGTCTTTTAGGCCTCTCAAAACATTTGAGTTCACTTACACATTGATATAAATAGTACACATGTGGTATTCATTGAAATTATCATAGGTATTAATGATCAAAATATCAACTTCCATAAGCACACTAATAATTTTTTTGTTAGATGCTTCAATGCATAACATATCATGAGTGAAAAATTCTTATATATCTTCACCTCAAATCATGTATTTTTCTTCCATCAGTTGTAAATTAAAATTCTCAACGTTAAAAAAAGTGTTTGGATTATTCTAAATGGATACCTTAGTTAATTATTTAGTTCTTAGTAGCATGTGAGACTAATCCAAATATAGGTATCATCCTATCTTGGAAGTGAAATACCTGGACATACATATGGAAAACATAGGTGGTAGGTTGATGAATGTGATTTCTTGAGGTATTATTATGTGTGGGAAAATATGTAAAGGAATATGTACTTGATAATGCCCACTGTATTCAAGGAGGTGATGTCAAATTAGAAAAAGAAATTACTCATAGGGGTGTAATTGATATCCAAATCATCAAAAACTTGTTATGGCATCACATAGGTGCTTGCATCAAAATTGATCATGCAATTGTGCACAAAATGATCAAAGAAATTTAGAAAGGAGGGTGTTTCCCTTGAGTACCTTTCCTTATTTGATATGACCAATAGAGGTTAGAGGATGTAGAATATTCCTTTATTATTGTATTTGGTGTATATTACAATTTATTTAGATATTTTTGTATTATTTACATTTGTCTTAGCATGGCAAGAGCATCCCACATCATGAAATTCATGCTAGTCTTCTTCATTTGGTCCACTACATTTAGAGGAGAAATATAAGATTTTTTCTGATTATATGCAATCTAATCAATTTTATGTTTATCCATAAGGGTATATAATTTTTTTTGGAATTCACGTGGTTGTAGAGGATGGTTCTTTAGGTGTAAATTTTTATTTAGTAGGATCTCTTCATTCAGCAGGCTCCAGTACACTGGAAATGACAAGGGTGAATGATAGGTAAAAAAGAGATTCCTAGGTGAGTTCTCAAATACAGGAATCCAATCTAAGATTGACCACACTGTGTAGATACAAATATTCTCAAGGAGCACTAATATCAAATATTTAGAGGACAATAGCGCTAGGCCTATGATATCTATAGGTTGTTAAGGCCTACGAATAAGATAACGACATGTATCCTACTTAAAGGAGGTAACCGAGGTGTGGATAAATCCAAGGGGCATAATAATAATAATAATAAAAAACAATAAATAAAAGTAAACATACATCTACTATAGTCTATAACAATGAATGACCAATAAAAAACAACACATACATATATAATAAGAAACTAAAGAGGGTTAGAAATACTTACCTATAGCATTGTGTGACCATTGATGCATAATCCTCCCTAGAGACACAAAGAGAGAATTGATATGAGTGGAGAAGAGTAAAGATCAATAAGAATATCTCCAATCATAACTCACTATGGTGACCCAAATGTAAATGAGGTAAGCTCTAAGACTCTAAAGTTAACTAATAAGTATGAAATAGTGTGAGAAAGAGTGATTATGTAAGTATTGTATGTGAGAAATTATTTGTCAAGTGGTGGTATGGTTGGTGTTTGTAAAGTATGTATACCTAACACTATTGTCCATGGGTGATGGCATCAACTATTGAATTACCAAAAAATATGACATCATCCTTGAGGAAACCCTAATGTCAAAGGCTAAAAAATGAGGAATGAAGGCTAGAGATAAATGATGGTGAATGAAAAAGGTTTAAGGTGACAAAAATAAAGGATAATAATGCACAAAAAAGAGAGTAGGTAGACACAATGGTTCAAGTGTAAATAATGAGTGTGATTTGTGAACAAATGGGGGAAAGAAAGCATATACAGGGTGACTAAGGCTAATAATGACATCTCTCTGATGTTGTGGTATATCCCACATGACCAAGTTTGATCATAGCCCAATCTCAGAAGGTCCTTTAATGCCACTCAAGAGGATAATGCATCAACAACCCTTGCAAAAAATAAATGGATGGAAAATATTAAAATATGGTGTATACATATGCCCCAACTAAAGATCATCGAGTGTTATAATAGTGATATACGAGATAATGCTGGGAAAAATATTTATGCAACATGTAATCAAAAGGAAAATTTGAAAGTAAAGTGTTGAAATGAAAGTGATGAATGATAAATGAAATATACCTACCTCATACTTACCTTCCAATGTCACTTGGATTTCCTATTGTGTGCACAATAGTTTCTTGGAACCATAAATAAGAAAGAATGAAAATAAATTCTAGAAGATAATTAGTTAAATAATACATAGATCACCTAGCTAGGAGGTCATGGGAAGGAGGATAATCGAGATGTAGATAACAATTTTGAAGAGTGAAAAAAATAAATGGGTAGATGCTATAAGGATAATACGATGTGATAAAAGGTGCTAATCAGGGCATGATGCCATTAAGTTAGCATGCCTAAAGAGATAGATATAAATCACCAAAGTATCCAAGGTATAAGTAATATATGTATAAACCCAAGTGGGATGGAAATAGATTAAAATAATAGGTTGATGAAGTGGTTAAGTTGAAGTGATTTTAATGGAAGTTGGCTATACACAAGTGGATAAGTGAAGAAATCAAGCGTAATTATTTTTGAGAAAGTGAACGTTGGTGGGTTCATTGAATATGTGGCCCTCATGTTTTTGTAGATAATAGGAACTAAGACCCATGATGTCTTTAATGAGGTAAGGACCCCAAAACGTTTGGGCATATTTACCTTCTTTTTCATGGGTTTAATATAACTTCAAGACAAGGTCAACAATTTCAAATGTATGAGGTTTGATGAGATTTTTTTGTTTCTTAGAAACATGTTCATTGTATTTGGAGTTATGATGTGTAGAATTGTAACATTTTGAATCAAGAATATCAAGGGCATGTAAATGTGATTTTTGGATATCCTCATTAGGAATGATTCCATGTATGGATATGTAGAGAGAAGGTAGTTTCACCTCCAGTGGAAGAAATGGTTTGAAACTGAATACAAGAAAAAATGGGGTTTCCCTAGTGGCCATATAAACACTAGTATGATAAGCCAAGAAAGTTGTATAAAGCTTGAGATTCTAGTCAGAGTGTGATTTATGGATGATGTTTTCAATAATTTGGTTAAGTATTGTATTGGAATATTCAGTCCATATGTTGCATTGAGGATGATAAGGAGTTGAGAATTTGGTGGAGTTATTTCATTTATTTGCATTTGAAATTCCCACCATTGTTAAAAATAGGAATTCTGAAGTGATAAATGATTTTTTTGAGGATAAATTTGAAGTTGTAAGGCTTGTTATATTGGTAAGAGGTATGGATTCAACCCACTTGGTGAAGTATTCAGTGGCTATAATGATGAAAATATGTTTGTGTTGTGAGTGAGGAAGTTTACTGATGCAATCCAGTCCTCCATAATGAAGTATTAGGGAGATTTGAGGACTTGAGGCTTAGCCGATGGAGAGTGAATAATGTCATCATGGTATTAATAAGGTTTGTATTTCTTAGCGAAGGAATGGGAATCATATTATAAGGTAAGCCAATAATAACTCATACATAGGAATTTATGGCTATGGCATGGCTGCCACAATGTCCACCGTAGGTTTCCCCATACAATTCTTCGTGGAGAGAAGGAACTTCATCTACAAAGACAAAACGGAGTAGAGAACCCTAAAATATGTGATGATAAAGGATATTGTATTTGAGAATATATTTTTGATCTCTCTTATGGATCTTAGTACACTTGCGAGAATCAGAGTCCAGGGGATAAGTTTGACGTATGATGAATTGGATAATATATGTATACCGTCAACTGTTAGAATTAGGCATGGCATCCATGTGACAAATAAGAGGGGTATCGAAATAAGGTTGTGTGGAATATAATTTATGAATTTTTATTGTGTATTGATCATGTGAAATAGATAGGCAAGGTTAGAATTGAGCATTGTATGATTCCAGAGAATCATCTAAGGTGTCGTGCTCTTAAGGGATAGATTCAATGGTGAATGAAGTGAATTTTCATGCCAAGTCTTGGATGGTTTCATGATAGGATTTGATATAATCTAATATGTAAGTACATCATACATGTCAAGATAAACCTCCTCCTACTTCATATAATCATCCACTATATTATATTATTGGCACAATCACTCTTACTTCGCCTCCTAGGCCTATTATTACATTTGATGACTCTACTATTACTCACGATCTTGTTTATGGTAAACTTTATATTTTATTATTTTTGGTATAATCCCTATTAATAATGATATGATTCATAGTGGTTCTAAGTGAAACATGTGTACATATAAATTCTTTTATTCTCCTGGATATACTAAGCAATAAATTAAATTTTATAACAAGACTCTCTTGGGACTATTATTTATCTCTTACTATGTGTTTACACCATGATTAATTTTTTTATATAAAGTGCAAGGGTATAAATAGGATGTAAGTGTTTGTCACATGATATTATTATGATATAATCAATTCACCATTAACCTTACATAATCAAAATAATGTATTAATACGTGAAATGATGATAAAAAATAGAAATGAGATATCAAATGCACAAGATGAGATGAAAACTCAACTATATAGGTCATAATAGAGGAAACATGGATGGGTATAAAAGTAGAAAATACAAATAAGAAACTGTAGATGCTCCATTATCAATATTGGAACTAGAAACTAAGATGGTTTAGGAATGTATAAATGTTGTACAGTCTATCCCTAGAAATATATGGTCTTGATTGTAGATGTAATGTCTTGGATCCTTTTTTAGTTAGGTTATAAAATTTACCATGTACTTTTATTTCCTATAAATGTACTTAATTATATGTATCTCTTACTCATGCAACCCCATGATGACATATAATCACTTGAAACAAAGTTGAAACCCTATACACATGTAATACCCTTTATCCAAAGCACTAGACAAAAGAGGATAAATCATGTGTGTGGTAAGGCTTGACTACCCTTGATGGTTGACCCTGTCAAACCAATCCAACTGTTGCATTGAATTCCCTCTTGTGGGATCAAACCTCATGTAGTTTTCCTTAGTGCTTGTGCAAGTGTGAGTGTGATCTATTTCAACCCCCTATGAATGCCCTCACGTCTCTTGACACAACTAAAAGGGGATAAATATATAATAGAGAATGTACCCATCATGATAGTATTGTGGTGTAGTGTGCTTATGTTTCATTACCTAACCCTTTATCCCTTGAAACCATTTGACAATGCTTGGAGTGACTTTTCTCTTAGTAAAACATGGATCTATGAACTTTTGATTCTTGTAAAAGAAGGAATATAGACTCTTTAGCCTTGTTTAGTGATTCATAACTATAGTAGTGGCTACTATAAATTATGTGTAACCAATTTAGGAAGATACATGAGATCCTTGAGTTCTTTTGAAGTTATATTTATAATAAGAACTTGTAAGAGTGTTAAGTTAGTGATAATTGAATTGCTTATATATCCTTCTATAAGAGAATTATTATGATAAGGTCGACCTTGTGAATATGAAACAATGTAATAAAGATATTCAAATTTAAAAAGAGTTATAATGTGAAAGAGGGCATCACTTTACAAGTCAGATATGAATTTATAAATTTTTTTGACAAAAATTTATGGTACAAGATAATAAGCATGTGATGCAAAACGAAAAGTTCTAGAATGATGCATATGATTGATTTACCACTTTTGTTAATTAATGTTTCCTAAGTTTGTGACAAAGAAAAGTATGAATATGAGAAATTATAGAAAGAAATAAATATGTAACTTATTAGACTTCAAATGTAAATATTGTCTTAGGAAGGGAGAATAGCAGAAAAAATCATTTCTTGAGGATAAGTTACCAAAATTTTTAGTATACATTTCCCCTCTTTAATTTTGTAATTGAAACTTGTATATTTTATTTATTTGGTAGTTGTATTATGATTTTTTGGTGATGTTACACTCCATGGTCAAGCCTAAAACATATTGTAGTCAATGAAGAAGATGTCTGCATATGATTTGGTGTGAAATGAACAATGGGGTCATGCAAAGGAACATTAAAATATGTGTCAAGTCAATCATGTATGACAACTGAAATCTCAAGTTTCTCAAGCTTGAATGAAGGTGCATAACTCATGTGTATCTCATGATCCTTGGAAAGAGTTGAGTGAAAAAAATACGAGTTCTCTCAATGTGTGATCCCAATGAAGTACCTACTCAAAAACTAATTCCATGGCAAGAATTAGACTTAACATGCGAAATAGGAGAAGCAATACCCTATGAATGTTTGACAATACCTCTACCACTAAAACCCATAGAATAGAGCATGAGAGAAAATAATGCAGTGGTATGCTTCTTAAAATAGCCAAGTAGGTGAGTAGAAGGAGATGATGTGGGATACACATAATGTGTTACTTTTATAGGCTCACAACCATGAAAGTGCATAAAAAATCAACTCAAAGCTTCATAATAAACTGATACAATTAGTGTACATATAGAAGGTGATTAACTAAAATATGAAATTTTATATCTCTATATCTACAATTAATCTAAGTAGGTACATAAATGCAATAAATGATATAAAATGAAATATTGATGGTAAATATTTTATTTCAATATTTAAATGAAATAAAATAAATGAAATAAAAGCGGTAAGATACGAACCTGGAAATAACTTACCTCGCTGTGTGTCAGGACTGAATAGAATGATGTGCGGACAAAGGACAGTGTGACAAAATAACCCACAAAATTGCAGCAAATGGTAATTTTCCCAGACTGAGGCGCCTGGAGGAGGACTGGCGTGCGTATGGGTGCCCTGGTCTATAGTATTGGCACTTTGGTCTTCCGAATAGCTTAGGATCTAAATTTGATCGTGTCGCTATATCTTCGCAATATCTTGATCCTTGTCATGCGAGTGTCATAATATCTTCTCCAATGACGCCATAAATATGAAATTAATATTTACTTGTAAAACCCCATACAAAGCATCAAACCCATAAAAAAGAAAGATGCATATGAAGGGGTCAAACTGACCTTAGCTGCCACAATGGTGGACTTACAACTAAGTGTTGCACTACATTCCAGACCCAATGTAGTTCTATATGATTGTGTGCCTAAGATTCCCCACTGCCAATGAAACAAAAATAGGGGCAATAATTAGATGTAAAATGCAAATGGTGGATGGAATAGAATGAAAATAACCCTTCCTATGTAGTGTGTGTGATGTAATGATACCCAAATGCAGTTCCTTGCCTTACTAGATAGCTAGCCCTTAATAGTGAATAGTTTGCCCATAAAATAGTGAGTATGTTATGTTTATATAGGGATATCTTGCTCAAATTTTGACTCTAATGACCCGACATGCTGACTAATACCTAGGGGAATGAGAAGGAAAATGATAAAAACTGACCTCGAACAAATAAATTAAATCTAAGTACTGCCAAGACCAGGGCACCCATGGGTGCCCCAATTCTACCCTAGGCGCCCTAGTCAAATACTAGAGATGAAAAATGAACAAATAACGACACCTGATACTCCCTAAGAGATGACCATAACTATGCAAACAACCGACGACTATGTAAGACACATGATTACGAAGACCAACTAACTGATGACAAGACTAGGGGATAGTTCATTAGTGAATACTTTTTATGTGAGATCCATATATAAAATAACATATTTGGTGGTATAAATGTATAGTAAGTGTGTGATTTTGTGACTACAAGAGGAGGAAAGTGAAACACCTAGATCCATGGTGAATAAATCTCACTAGTTAATACTGGAAGTAGAGCTGACTCCACACAACTAGTAAGTTAACTCAACACAACCGGTAAGCTAACTCAACACAACTGGTACACCTAAACAAGCTAACACAACACGTGTAGATATATCACACATGTAAGAATTATCTGTGGGAACATAATGGTTAAGTGGGCTCGACATCCCTTAATTAAATATGGGTCCAACATTATACTATAGGTTGAATTTTTAATAACTAGCAATCACAACGTAAAGGTGCAATGGATATGCCAATAGGGGAGGCAACTATTTTTCTGAAACAGTAATGATCATGGAGAGAAAGAACCTGAAGTGTGGGAAAGAGGACAACAAAGAGGAAGAATGTGTGCAGAGGGAGAAGACATGGCGTTAAATTTGTAAGGAGATTTACATTTGAAGGATTCTTTGTTCTTCTAATTTGTGCTTGGAAACATATGTGAGAAGTGTTATCTTGGAGTAGATGGGAGAAGAAAATGTTTAGTAGTTTGCAAGCATGACACTAATGAAATAACCATGAACGTAAGGCCCTGGTGTGCAGTTTCTTCAATGTCAATAGTCACATTGTCTAAAGTTAGGCCTTAAAATTTATGTAATATGAGGGCCCAAACTATATTCAGTGGGAGTTTCCTTTGAGATCCATGAGAAATGGTTATGATAGGAATGTGCAAAGTAGTATGAGGGTCCTATGCAAATCAAATGTATCTTCCAAACTGAACAACAACAAAGAAAGGTAGATTTGGTGGACTTGAAACTCCATTGTATATGATGAATACCATGAGATTCAAAGCAATGGGGTGCAATACCAACATATTCAATGTCATCTACTCAATGTTAAAATATTTTGATATGAGGTTAAAAATATACACTCGTTGAAACTATACAATTACTGCTTAATTTACACATTAACTTGTTTTCTAGTGCCATTCTGACAGGGACCTCTAGAGGGATGAGCATGAAAGTCAGGTTGGTAGTTTGTGTAGTTTTTCATTTTAGAAAGTAAAGGGGTGATTGCAAATAAACAAGACATCGCGGGAATTGCACATAACTAAAAGGAGCTCTTGCTAATAGCCGTCCCAAAACCAACACCCTTATGGGTTGAATAGGCCCTTCACACAGAGATAAATCTGTAGCCCAAATTCATATTTAGTAAAATTTCAAACTTATATTTAATGTTGAATACATTAATTAAATATAAAATAATCTATATACATGTATTGAAGTTTAAAATAATTTTTCATATATAACAATTAGAAACCTCTTCATTAAACTTATTTCCACGAGTGAGTATCCTAAATATTAATAATGTTGAGAAAATTAGAAAAGAGGTATTGGATAATGCAATGTGGAAATGCCACACAGTACATTGGAGTTTTCAAAATCAACACGTGAAGGTTTTACATGCACTCCATGTTAATCTCCATTTTCATTGACATGAGAAGGTAACAATTCATGTCTATATTTTAGGTCTTCGTTTGGATGTGTATTGGACTACAACCACCACTATGGCTTCTCCCCACGAGAATGTGTCACCCAATAATTATGATGAAATTGGTGCATTAATGATAGAGAGATAAGATTCATGCTCAAAATCTTTCCAAACTCCAAATGAATGCAATCAGATCTGCATCAATTCCCAAAGCAATGGCAGGCTGACAACAACATTCTTCCATACGTAGGAACATATATGCGTATAATATTCCTTCAAAATTCAATGTAGACATGGTAAATCATTGTCATGGTCTGATTCCGCGGCTCAACCTATTTCATTATTTTAGAAACCAAGGCATGGGGAAACCCATCGGCTCCTTTTTTACGTGGTGGTATCAGATCTATAAAGAGGATGATGTTGATTCTATTTTATATCTTCATCTTCATTAGGGTAAGTAGAGAAGTTCAAGACTCGTGTCTTCATCTTCATGTAATGAGATTTGTTTTTTCTATTAATAGCGATGAATGATCGCATTCACAAAAAAATTTCATGGCTAACAGAATCACGACCCACCTCACTGCCAATACTTGATGTGCAACCTCACCAACACAGATTCTAGCTATTTTAACTTCTTTCCACAGTCCATCACTGTGCTCAGAAACAAGGTGGTGGTGGAAGGTCGCGAGGATGAGTCCCTCTACTAGATTCATGTTTGGACGATTGAGAAAGGGAAAATAGCTCAAGTTTGAGAGTATTTTAATACTTGTCTAGTTGTGAGAGAGTTCAAGCCAAGCTCTTCCTCTGATACATTATTTGGGAAAAGATGGTAGCCATGCTTGTAGTTGTGGGAGACTAAACTAGACGAATCCGAAGTAAAATCAATGCCAGGCCTCATCCTTGTCATTTGAGGTGAAACTAGATTGGTTGTGTAATGTGCATATCTACTGTAACACTTTGTATTTTTCAATGAAAATAAGTTTATTTTAAGATGAAATCATGTCTTTCAATTTCCTGTGTGTTTCATTTTTAGTTTGTAAATGAGAAACTTCCATTTCTATAACCTTTGCAAGCCTGACCATTCATTTATTATATTTGAATTTCTAATCCAGATCAGTAATCAATGATATAAGCTTAAATAGAGCCACACCCGCATATATCGACGCTGATGTGGTTTCCGTCCAAGTCGTGGAATTGGTGGTCCATATGCGTGTCAAATTCCATTAATGGGAACTCAAATTTCATGGGGAGAGGATAAATCTGCCACGCGTAAAAATATGCACAAACCATGGAGGATTTATCTTGCCTTTATGAAGTTGAACTGTTTGACAGAAACATAATGGAATTCGTACTGCCAAAGAACAATGCCAACCATTGGATTTCATCGCATGTACCCAAGAAATAATTTGAACTACAGATTCCCTGTTGCATGTGTCAGAAGTCGGGTCTTTAGCTTTGAAAGGGAATGCCTATCGATGTAATAAGAAATATTTATATTTCTATTATTAAACATTCAAACCTAGGAATATACTTTAGGTTAAATATTTAATAATAAGAAATAGTTATATTTCTATTATTAAATATTTTAAACCTTGGTATATGTGTCAACCGACATGGTTGAAAAGGTGAGTCGGGAGACAGCCAATCACCTCATATAATAAGGACTTCATGTCCTCATTTGATATATTCTAAAAATAATATATCAAAGGTTTTCACTTATTACTTTATTATTATGCAATGTGATGTGATGTTTATTTATTTAATATTGCATAGTTTATTAAGGTTGATTAAATCCATAATTATTAAAATCCTCAAATTCTATCATGGTAACAAAGCAAAGGTAAATTAAATAGATTAGATCAAATGTTGTTGTATTTAATTTATTTAATTTTGTATGGGTTTTTGCAACCAACCCGAAAGGGTATTTAGAAATCATCTGGCCCCTTCTCCCCAAATTTTTGTAATCTAAAATTTTGAATTTTTTTGTGAGGAATTAATGTGAGTGTGCACAGGTGAAAGGGGTTTATATGCGCGTGAAAAATCACATACATGTAAGGGTAAATTAATATATGAAATCTTTCTATTTCTATATAGTTTAAAATGTGTGTAGGGTAGATGTTTTCAAATGTAAAATTCAAGAGTAAATGAAGGGAGAAGACAAGTTTCATGAAAATAGGGATTTCAAATTATTTCATTGGCTGGGTGAAGTTACTTGTCCCATATATAAATCTCTAGGTTAATTTGTACTCTCATATGATTCAAAATCTCCTTGCACCCAGTAAAAATTATCTTACCATTTTTACCTTATTTTTTTTAAAAATAATATGCCCATGTCCTTTGGACCCCCCTCTAATAAGGGTTAATTTAAAAAAATATAAGTTTATACTTTTTATAACTATATTCCTTAAATAAAAATTTACTATAGAATAAAGACAATTATAGTTTATATTATGTAAACTATTCTTAAAAATTATATAGTTGTTTATATTTTATAATTTATAAATAAAATCTATCTGAAACTATATAGAAGAAGAAATTTTGAAATTTCATATTATGGAAATAAACAGAAACTTTTCAGTGTGTTAAATTTGACGGTTATATGAGTGTCACAGAAGACCAAAAATAAGGAAGAATTACGGTTATTTAGACATCAAATTTAAGCTGGACAGATCCAATAAATTTTCACTATGTTGAACTTGACGGTCAAATGACTGTCCCGACAGACCAAAAATAAAGCATAATGACGGTCATTTAGACATCAAATTTAAGCTGGCCAGATCTTTATCTACATTAACACTTTTCAAAAATTTGAAGTTTTTGTGTGGTCTTAGGGGTTTCATCTTCTCTTCTATATGGTTGGAATTTTTTTATGATAGGTATGGGGTATAATGCAGTTTCCTTTACAATACAGGTCATTGTTTGATAATGAGAAGTTAATTAATATGCATTTTTAAGACTGAATTAGTCATGGTTAAATAGTTTCTTTAAATATATAAATTTAAATCTAGTTCTATTAATATTGTTATGATCAGATTAGTTATTTCTTTATAATACTTATTTTTTTAATGAAATAATATAAGTTTTTTAATCATAAAATATGGGTATTGTTGTTTTTTTGATTAAAAAATTTCTAACTCAGTGGTGCATTATATCATAATGGGGTACACTTTTTAGGTTTAAGAAATTTGAAAGACAATGGTGTCTAGTTACTTTTGCCTCGATAAATCCCATATCCTAAATGGAGCCAATTACAATATTTGGAAGATTAAGGTAAAATCGAAACTTATGGCGAGGAAACTCTGGATGATTGTTTCAAGCATTGAGCTTGCACCCACTGGTCATCAAGAGATCACAAAAAATATGAATGCATTCTTATAGCATACACATGAGACCCTTTCCATGATTCTTTGCAATGTGAATGATGAATATTTTCTACAAATTGGTAATATCAAACATCTTATAGAGGTATGGATACAATTAGAATCCATGCATGAAGGTACGCGCTTACCTAAGATTATTAAAATAGTTTTAGAATTTCTTACAACTCCTATGAAAGGAGATGAAAAGGTAGTTAATTTCTTAGCCAAGATTAAAAAATATCAAAGCATAATTAGATGGATGCAATTGTGATTTAATTGGTGAAAAATTAATCTACTTTATTGTTCAGTTGAATATACATGAAAGATTTAGGAATTTCCTTTCTATCTTAAGCTCTAAATATCAGAATGAGGATGAATTACCAAACTTAAATACTTTGAGTTATATTCTGATATATGAAGAGAAAGTGATGATGAAATTTGACTCTAAGAAGAATGTCTCTCAGGAACTTCTTACACAGAATTCAAAGTTCAAGCCTCATAAGCCCTTCTTTGATCAGAAGTTTATATCTAAATATTCATTTGCTGATAAGAAAAGTGTTACTTCTGAACATTTGTGTGTAATCTTTAATAGTAAATGTCATAAATGTGGAAAATTTGGGCATAAAAAGAAAGAGTGTAAATCTAAGAAACCTATCCATAATAATCAGAAATAGAGTGTTTCATCTAAATATAATTTAAGGAAAAAGGATAGTTCTAATGATGCTCCTAAAACTATTGCATTATATGATGCTTTATAGTCTTCATCTAATTCTGAATGGATTCTATATTTAGGTGCTTTAAATCATATGACTTGTATTTCCAATTCTTTTATTTGATTTTATTAAAATCAATGAACATGTGTATCTTGGTGATAACACATATTTAGAAGCAATAGAGAAAGGAAAATAAACATTTACAAATGGTATTTTGAATAATGTTTTATTTGTTCCTAAGCTTAAAAAGAATCTTTTTTCATGTTCACAACTAACTCATGATGATTAGAATCTACTGTGAATAACCTAGGTGCACTGGCACATCACCGAGCTTGAACTGAGTGCTCACCCGAAGCACACAAAGGTACCATGCCCCTCTTTAGATTTGTTTTTGTAGGATGTTAGTGTGATGAAGATAAGACATATTTAGATCCATAAATGAACATAAACATTCCACAGTGCATAATCCAGATCTATAACTTAGTGAATCATGAATTAAACGATAACTGTAATAAGATTAACCATACATGAACTATTTTCAATTATGTCTAACACCATTATCCAGCCAATATCATTCATTACATTAAACACTGTAAAACATATAAGATTATTACATTATAAAGTATCACCATAAGTCATGCACGTATCAGATCCAATAACATAACTCTACAAAAATTCACACACACACACACACACACACACACACCAAACTACATAGTTCAATACATATTTATAGAGGTGGGGAATTTCCCTTCACTACCTATGCACTTCTCAAAATAGGTCTCATGCTTATAATAGCCATGCACCTTTACAATAACATGCACACATGCAAGTGTGCTAATAATAGATGTCCTATAGTTAACTAGAATAATTAATCCTATTATTAACTACAACCATGCATGGTGCTTATCATCCGCCCGTTCCTAAAATACCGTTTGCGTGTCACGCAAGTCTCCATCCCGATGTGTGCTCTACACGCTATCTCCAATAATAGCTTGTATCCATAAAGATGGATAATTCTGAACCAAACTATTCTGGCACGTGTTTCCTTCCATGCCTTCAAATGCACCTTGTTCCTACGAGCATATGCTTTGTGTTTCTTCTCCTTAGAAAAATATTATGTTTACTCAACATTACCCCACACTAGAGTACATTTCCGTCTCGGTAATGGGAATTCCTTCTGGTGTCTCTAACAATAAATAATAAGAATTGAAAGAATTAAAGAATCACTGTACAAAAGATTGAATCTTTACTCTACAGATCCCTCTTCTTAAATTGAGAGGATTAGCTTTGGATATTCAAGTTCTATTTTTGCATCTAGTGTTTTCCAGTCATCTAGCACTATCCTTGTCTTTTCTGGAATTTCTGTGGATATGTCGTATAGTTCGTCATTAGTGATATTTTCTTTCTCATTCTGCAGTACTCAGAAAAAATTGGAAATACCTGACATCATTCCCTCCATGAGATCCATCTTCTATGTTATGAGCTTCCCAAGCTCATCTATCCTCTCCTTATGTGGATCTTGGGTTGCTATAAGGGCTTCGTGCTTTTTTTTTACTAGTGCTAATATTTTTGTATGCCCTAAAGTGTCATCCTTCATTGCTGTCAAAACTTCATTATATTCAACCAAAGTTCTGGTCCTTATCATTTCCTCTGGTGCTACACACAAGTTTAGAGATGGGTCTACTTTCTTTAGCTCATCCTTTAAAGTCTAGAGCAATACCTCATATGTTGAAATTTTTCTGATCATAGAGGCCCTTGTTATCTCCACTTCTTATTCAATATATTTTGGTGCGGGCATTCTAAGTGGTCCATCTTCAAGTACCAAAACAACCAAAGTGCACAAATAATGCATAACAGAAGGAAAATTTTCAAGTACCTTTGGTTTTAGATGAGACCTTGCTTTTAGAATGTAATCACCAATCTCTTTAACCATGGAAATAAAGGCCTCATTCTTTGTGCATTCTCATTTCTTCTCTACCTTTAACAACTCTATCTCTGCAGTTTTATCCTTGTTATCTTCCATCAGTGCTCTAATGGTTGTGGCATTATTAATATTTCTCCATGCCACCTTAGCAGATACCTTGACTAAGGCATTTCTGAACTTCTCATCAGACATAAGAGTGGGCTTTATGGTCATGTGGTTGCTCCGTGGTGCCTTCTTTACTCTTCTTGAGACACATGAATCTTCACATACATCAAATTCTGATTCATCCATATGGGTCAACGTGGACCAGGATAGTGGTTCCTTGCGCATGTAGTGGCCATATCTAGATCCATTAGATCCCATCCATATAATTCCTTAAGGTTCATTCTTCTCTGAAATTGAGCGCAAACAATTTTGCTTATGTCCTCAATATAGACCATATTTGGCACAAATATTCTTAACTTCTTCTTGTTCTTGGCCCCTTAGGAACCTAAGTGCCAAGGTTTGGAGTTGGCCCTTCTCCTACCTGAGTCGTAACAACCACATTGGTCTGCTCATGCACATTTTCATCTATTTCTTTCACCCCTTATTATTCATCTCTCATTTCTTCATCCCCGAGCTCATCCACATCTTCCAGTTGAACTGAGGTTGTAGGAACACTCTCTTTAGACTCCTCCACCTCCTCACTAAGCTTCAAATTTCTTCTTTTCTTCTTCTATGGTGCTTCTTTCTGAGGGGAGAGTTGAGGTGATCTTTATATAGGCTGTGATGTTCCTACACCTTGAGTCCTGGTTCTTATGAATACCTTCTTGAATTGACGCTCTTAAGGGACTACATCCTCATCCAAGTCCTCTTCTTCTTCTTACACATGTGGTGGAGTATATGCACGCTCACTTTCCACTCTATCTATGGGTTGACTTTGGCCTCTATAGTCTAAGCCCCCACTATCCTCATGTTCTTCTTCCTCGTTTATCTATTTAGTCACAGAAGGCTTTGGAGCTGCCACATTCTCAACTGTCTATTTTCCCTTAGGTGACCCTGGGAGCATAAATTCATCCTCCACATACTTATTATTCTCCAACCTAGGCTTACGCTGAAGATATACGAGCACAGATCCACTTTCCCCAATAGAAAAACTCATTGACTTCATATTTATAAGATCTGAAATGAGCCTCTCAATGTAGGAAGAATGAATTGGATAAACATATGTTTTTATGAGAGTATTGTAGTCACAATCTACCTTATCTACATTGAAGTTCAACTGGCACACATTAGTAAAATTGTGAACTAAGGCATGAAAGTAACATACAATGAAGGCATATGGCAATTTGCACCATGGAATCCATGTCCCATCCTTCATTACAAACCACATGATGCAGAAAAGATGATACACCATGAACTGTACTGCCTTGCCCACTACCGAGGGTAGCTCCTTTGGAATGCACCATTCCTCCTGAAACGCCATGCAAATTCGGTCATACCACAATTTTTCCCTTTGCTTGAATGACCCACTCATTGTTCCTTCACACAATTACTTCTCAAATCTCTCTGCGAGGGAATTTTTCTCTTTGGGGTATTCCCAAATTTTATTCTATGGCCCATCGGGCACTCCAATTTCTACAAAGACAATAGATAATAGAATAGTGCCAAAAATTATCTTCTCACATGTGCGCTCTTCATCAATAATAGTTTCTGAAATGTAGTCATCTAAGTTTTAGACCTCTCCTTCTAACATTTTCTTCATGATATATAGCCACATGGTATTTATCTGTGACCATCTCTCTTGGTCATTTAACTTAGTGAGCAGATGCACGACTTCCTATACTACATGATACTTCTTTAATATATCTATGTCCATTTAGCGCAGACCCTTGGAGTATCCTAACTCCTTGTTGGTGGCTATAACAACTGCCTTATCAGTTAGATTACTCATAATATCTACCCCTGTTCTCTTCAGTCCTGCTAATGTAACAATCAAGGCTACTGTGATCCTTACCCTCCGTCTAGCAAAATAGAAGCAGTCCTCGTGAGATCTACTTATAAGCCATTGGTATAAATCTTCTGGTTTTCCAAAATATGGGAGTTCATATAACTGATAAACCCCTACCTTCTTAAGCAAATTCTCCCACAAATCATCATATATTGGCATATCGTCCACCGTGCGCTTGTTGGTCTTCTTGTTCAACGATGCATCCAATTGTCCCTTTTTGTCAGTGGCGCGGTGGTTATAATCACTTACTTTGCATCTACGAATGTGGGAATCCCAATCCCATCCGATTATAACTCCTTCTAGATACTTCATCTCTGAAAATTTACTCTCAGGAGAAACTTTGACCTCAACTTCCACCTTTTTCTTCCCCTTTGTACCTGCTACAGGTGCTTTCTTCGATGCCATTATAAAAATCCCACCTTTTATCTTTTGTGTCGAGTAATCTCAAACCCTAGCTCAAAACCACATTCCCTAGCTTGAAATTGTGTACCCTAACTCATTCTCAATGCTTATGCTATTCTTAAACCCTTCACCAATGGGGACACAACCACTTCCACACACAAATCTACTCTCCACATCTAGTTTTGTAGCTCTCCACACCTCAACACATTTCTCTTGGCTCAGTTGCACTTAGCTCACTCAAATACTTGTGATCACAAAGGTAAAAATGAACCCACATCACAGTCCTTATATATATTTTCAAAAAGTTAGTGCATTTATTTCTCCTTCACCTACCACCAATCCTCTCATTAATTGACCATTTTCCCAATTTCCACATGGTACACCTTCACACCCCAACTATAACCTTCTAGTGTGCCTTCCTACCTTCTGGCTAAAGACCTCCTTCTATGTGCTTCCATGCACCAAATTACCTCACCACTGCGCCTTCCCCTAGTAGTTTCCATGGCCACAGCTTACCTCACGTTATACTATTCATTCATTTTTTTCCAACTATGGTCTTCTTTAGTAGCAATCTTCTTTCTAGAAGATCCTTTCCATTAGTTTAATATCACATGTAACAGTTTGTTCTCATGTGTACCCATTTTTGAATAAAAAATAACAACCACCCCACACCAATGGTATGTGCAGTCCTCTGTGCATAAAAATATTTAGATTGTAATTATCTTCCAGCGCAAACATGCTTATTACAAAAAATACCAAACTAAATTGACAAAGCATAGCAATGAAGAAGGAAATACATTAAAATAAATACAAAAATGGAAATCTATACTAAATGACAATACTACCTTATTATAAACACCAAGAATACTTATTTATAGTAGGGCTTCAACCTAATCCTGTTAAAGTAACCGGGTAACTGTATTCCATCAAACGCCTTTAACTGATAAGCATCTATTTCAAGGATGTGATTGATAACATAAAGTCCAAACCAATGCACCTTAAGTTTTCATGGATAGTGCATAAACTTGGAATCATAAAGGAGTACCATTTGTCCAACCTCAAGCTTCTTGTCCATGATGTGTCTATTATGCCATGCCTTCTGCCTAGCCTTTTATAGCTTCTGACTCCAATGTGCTATGGCACACCTCTCATCTAATTGTATTAACTTGTAAATTCTTTATTCTAATGCCTGTTCATAAGCTATACCTCCATTTTGTGTAATACGCAATGATGGTAACATGAATTCCATTGGAAGAACTGCTTCTGCACCAAACACCAACTGAAAGGGTGTGGCCCTATTTAACATCTTGTAGGTTGTTCTATACACCTAAAGTACAACAAAAACTATATCATCCCAATATTTCCTTCCAACATCATAATTTTTTGTCAAGATATGACTTAATATCTTGTTTAAATCCTCAACAGACCCATTTTCTTTAGGGTGATAAGGAGTAGTCTTGTGGTACGTGACCATAAAATCATCCAACAATATTTTGATTGTCTCATTCAAGAAGTGTGTGCCCCTATCACTTGTCAAGCTCAATGGACATTCATACCTAGTGAGAATATTTTCCCATAAGAACCTTGCTTCCGTAGCTATTGTATAATCGTTTGTAGGGGTTTATTCTTCCCACCTTGTAAGATAATTTGTGCAAGTGATGATGTAGCGCTAATATCATTCTATGCACACCTGGGGAAATATGACCCACAAAGTCTATAGCCCATTTCTCAAATGGCTCTGCACTAAGAATAGGTTTCAAAGGCATTTCATCTCTTTTCCCAAGTTTTCTAAGGCACTGACAATGATCACACACCTTACAATACTCTTTACAATATTTATACAGGGTATCCCACCATAATTAGTGAGTAGGATCTTGACACGCGATGGTGGTGTCATTACATAGTTCCCACCTACAATACTATCATGAGCCTCTTCCATGATATCTGTGTGCTCATGTTCCAGTACACATCGGTGTAATACCTCATCTCATCCTAGTTTTTATAAGTCACCACTGATAAACATGAAAGGTGCAGTATGAATTGCAAGTTGTTTCTTCTCTAATTCTTTCATTTCTTCTAGTATCATACATGTGTGTAAAAAGACAACATTATCATGTAATTCTGAAGGTGTGCGATGTAACTTGTATAACTGTGCATCCGACATTGTATCTTCAATTATCTAGACGTATTACCCTGATTGAATCCTTGATAAGTGGTCCAGGCCAGAATTATTTTTACCTGGTTTTACCACGACTGTAAAGTCAAATTCCTGGAATAGGAGAACCCATCGATATATGTGCCCTTGTAAAATGGGCTTATTTACCAAGTATTTTAATCCCATGTGATCAGTATAAAATACAAAGGGTGTTACTAGCAAATAATATCTAAATTTATGCAATGCGTAGATCATCAAAAAGGCCTCACGCTCTGTAGTTGTATAATTATGTTCTGCAGGAGTCAACTTTTACTAGAAAAATAGATAGGATGATCTATAATACCTTCTCTAGTATGAGATAACACCATGCTAATGGTTGTGCCAGAGGTGTCCACATGTACGTGAAATGGTTGGTTCCATGAGGGAAAATGCAAAATAGGCGTTGTATTAAGTCTCTCCTTCAATGCCTCAAATGCATGCTGTTATGGTTCTCCCCAATAGAATGTCTCGTTTCCTTTTAATAACTCTTCCAGGGGTGTGAAAATATTCACATATTCTTTGATAATTTTTTTATAATACCCTATGTGACCTAATAATCTACACATCTCACTTTGAATGGTAGGTTCCTCTAAGACTACAATAAATGTAACCTTAGTTGGATCTACTAACAAACCTTCATTACAGATGATATGCCCTAACAGAGTTCCAAAAGGTGTAACAAACACACTTCTTGATGTTTAATGAGATGTTTAAATTATCTACATCTTTCAAACATTAGGTTTAAGTTGTCACAATGATCCTTAACAAGCTCATACACCATCCAATCATCCAAGTAAACTTGCAAGAATTTGTTAATAAAATCATGGAATGCTTGAATGACTATGCATGAAAATATAGCAGGCGTGTTCTTCAAACCAAAGGGCATCATTGTATATGAAAATCTTCCCCATTTCGTGGTGAAATTCATTTTCTCTTGATCCTTTTGTGCAATTCTAACTTAGTGATACCCTGAGAATCCATTTGTGAAAGAGTAAACTTTACGCCCTGTAACACCTTCTAATATTTCCTTAGTGAAAGGTGTAGGAAAAGTATCAATCACACATTTAGCATTCAGCTCCCTATAATCCACAAAAATCCTAATCCAAACATATTTTTTTATAATGATTACCATGGGGCTAACCCAATTTGATTCTTCCAGGGGCTTAATGATGCTAGATTTCAACATTTTGTCAATTTCTTGTTTAAATTTTACTCGCAGGTTTGGGTTCATCCTGTAAGGCATCTTCCTGACTAGGCGCACTCCTTCCTTTAGCTTAATATTCATCTCCCTTAATGAATCATGTACCTCCTTTAACTCATGGTATCCCCTAGGGAATAATTCCTAGAAATCACGTAGTAACTCAATTATCTTTTCTACTTAAGAATCAGGCCAATAATATCCAATTGTGGCCTCCTTGGGATCAAATTCTGTGTTAATGTTCACTTTATTGGTTTTCATAGGTTCATGGTAGGCACGCGCATTTTTATCTACACTATCGAAAACCTCATGCATACCTACTAAATGAGATATGTCCAAATCTTCTACTTCCTCATCATCCACTATATAGACCATCTTTCCTTTCTCCTTCTCAAAGCAAGCGCACATAAATAAATTAACATCTATATCATATACTTCTTCAAAACACACTCCTTGTCCTTCCTAACCAAATAACTCCTAAATGAGTTCTTCATCCTTGGCAATGTATCCATAGTTAAGCACTCCATAACCCATAATGCCTCTCTTACCAGAGGTTTAGTAGATAAGTACTCAAAATTTTGGGTCATTCCTGCAATCAAGTCCTGCCAATTTCTAGTCTCCCTATGCATTTCCTCATAAACATACCAAGCACATGCACAGCCTTGCAAAGTGGAATAAAGTTTATGCACCCAAAGTGAAGGTGGTAAATCTTCCTGTCCCTCTTTCAGAGTCTCTCACACTGCTAAACGTGGTGCTGAATAGGTTGATTACCATGATATATGAAGATTTGAGTAGGCACATTACTCCTAAAAAACTGAGTTGTTAGAGAAATTTTGACTTCATTCCATTCTATGAGATTATCCCTGTGAACCATCCACCAGCGAGTTGTCATCCTGCGTAAGGGTATACACTAACATATTTCTTCTCTCCACTTGATCCATCCACTTCTCCTCCATGGCGCATAGGAATACCGTAGGATCTCCTTCTCCAGTATACCAGGGTACAAGAGTTGTTACCTATCCTCCTAATACAATGAGTTTTTGTCCTCCATGCAAATGTGCTTCTTACTTCGTTCCCAACTATCTCATAGGTGCCATGTACCCATTTGTCACAAGCAATACTGGTAGTATCACTAATATATTGTGCATCTTCCCACTAGAGGATTCCTTCTTTATATGGCTCGAGTACTTCTGGATCCTGAATGGCATGTACATAAATTTTGTTCAAGTCTTTCTCACTCAATGGTTCAACATAAGGTGTAGACTTCCCATCTATTAAAGGGATAATAACTCTTTCTTCCTTGTTCTCAAAACTTATATACCCCTTGTTGAACCGTAGATCAACATTATTTGCATAACACCAAGGGTGCCCAAGTAGAACTGGGAAGCTTTTGCAAGTGCTAAGACCTCAAAGTCCCCAGTGAACTTGACCCCTTGTATAGTAATGGATGCATCCTTTAAAACTCTGATTAGAGTGGCCTTAGTTCGATTAGCCATAAACAATTACATTAGATGATGGTTGCAATGGAGGTCTTCCCATCTGTACCCATGCATCTAAAGTAAGCACATTCACTTCCACGCCTATGTCAATCAATATATTACTCAAAATCCACCCATCCACAACAACATTCAGAGTGATCTCCTTGTCATAATCTAAGCTATGAGGGGGAAGATTAGCATGCAAGATCTACCATCCATTCTCAATACTTCCGCATGGAGTGTTTCCCTTTATATAATTCCCTAGTAATGGAATGATATTCTCCCAGTGCAACATCTTGCATACCTCTTTCAAATCATCAATATCAAACTGGATCGTCTCTGTTACCTTCTTTTGTTCCAACTTCCATGATTATTCCTTTAAACATTATATTTCACCCTGAATATTTCTGAGTACCTCCATGGTTTCCTAATAAACCTCCTTCTGATGTGTAGGATTTGGGTACCTTACATGTAAAACCTCCTCCTTAGTGATGGTAGGCTTATGTTGTAACATCTCTCTCGCATGCGCAACTTCAGCACATGTAGTAATCTTCATAGGTACTACCCATTTTCCAGTGCCAACTTTTGCATCCACTAATTCTATATGGCATGTTGTATTCTAACCATCCATGCACCCTTGTTTTCCTATTTATGCTTGCTTGCTAAGATGCTCATATAAGTCCAGGAATTCCTCATAGTTATGATTCTTCCCACAAAAATAACAAGTAATATTCTAAGGGCATTCACACCTGTAGTGGTCAGGAGATCTACATGTAAAACATGTTTTATGAGGAAACTCGTCTCATCCACCACAACCTCAGCCCCTGAATCCACCATATATCCTCAACCTCTGCCACGACCTCCTTCAAAATGCCCTTCGTTCTGATCATAGAGCCCTTGGTTGTGATCATGATCATGGTGCTCATTTTTAATTTTATAGTTATATGATACTAATGTCTTTTGCACACCAATATCTATGGCATCATGGATCTGACCAATAAACCTGCAGTCTTTTGTATTGTGAGTTGTGCACCAGAAAATCTTACAATAGCAAGATATATTATTTCTTATCACACATTGTAATAATGGGCAACAGATGAAATCATGGTTTGAATGGCATATCTCACAATCTAACAACAATGAATGTACAGACCTGCGAGGACAACTATCTTTAATGTGCCCTTTTGCTTCACAATCTGTACACCAAATCCCAATGCATGTCTCATGTGTTAAATTTGTAGATAATTTCTCCAACTTATTTTCCATAGCTGGAATCTATGCTTCAAGGAATGGGCTCACTCCAGTGTCTATACTTCCGATTACCTTAGTGTATAATGCTACTTCAAGTGCTTCGCGTGGGTTTGTATATGTCTTATGTGACAACGCCCTCCTAAATAGTGTGATCAAACCCCTAACGAAACACTGTGTATGCTAGCTTGCATGAATATCATATGAAAGATTAGATAAAAGTGTTTTGAAATGGGCATCATATTATTGAACACTCTCAGTAGTTTCCTGCTTAATATCCTTGAGTGTGCTTATACTCTTCTGCTCAAACTTAGCAATATGAAACTTGTTAAGGAAAACTTCTCATAATGCTGCATAATCTATGCAAGTCTGATCAGGGTCGAGCTTCGTGTACCAACTGTGAGTGTGTCCCTATAACTTAGTTGAAAAATAACTTGCATTACGCTCAGAATCCATGATTCCTTTTGCACACCAAAATATCTCACACATGTGCACATGCTCAGTAGCATATTATATTCCCCTATACTCTAGAAGATGAAGTGACATCTCCATGTAAATATTCTGGGGTTAGTGAGGACCATGCCCACCTGATCTAAAACCTTTTGTGTTACCTCTACCTCTAGACCCACAAAATCCACCAGAACTAGAGCCACCTATGCTCCCTAATCCTCCTCATGTAGTCTAAAGTGGAATAGTGAATGTACTTCCCTATGTCCCAAAAATGTTACTAAACTAAACTACTATAGTCTGCGAAGTGGTACTACTCATAGAAGTGAGTCCAAAATTCTATGCGCTTGAGTTCTATGCCAACGATATGCCTAAAAAGGTATCTCCAAATAAAAAAGAAGATGTTTTCCCGGCCATAGATGCATTTTCTACTTGATTTACTCCTTTTCTACTACTCCCTAAACTAGCTAACTGACTATTGATTGTACTGAATACTAGAAAACCAAGCACAAGGGCTAGGTTTCTAGTAGATTCAGATGTGTGCCCATGGCCCATGTCGTCTCTACTGGTGCACTCCCATATGAGGCCAAGAGGGTTCCCTATCATGCTTGCCCAAATGGGGGAGTTCCAGATGCTCTAGCTCCACAGATTTTGTGTGATCTCTAAATCCTTCATGAGCCATCTCTCTCCTCAAAGCCATCCATTTTACAATATCACACTTCTTCTCTATCTCCCTCTTGAGTGCCTCATTGTACTTAATTTATCTTTCTTCCCTTTGTCTCTTTGCCACCTAGGTCTGCTATCCTTCACCAAACCTACTCCTGCCCCCGTGTGTGGTAGGGTTTAGCTAGCCATTGGCTTTTCTTCCAAGTTTAGGGTTACCATCAATATTTTGATTTCCAGTGGAATGCCTTGCAAATAATTTCCCCTAGGATAATGTAAAAAATGGAACTTAGCTACCTCTAGGAAAGAATGAGTAAAAATTGAGTACTCCAAAATATAGTTATTCAAAACACCATGGAACCAAGTATCCATAACGCGCGTCCAAATTAGATCAACATTATAAAGGGCTTGAAATTATTTATGTTTCTAGACAAGTGTGCAATACCTCCAATTCCGTTTAGATGCATAAACAACTAGCCACTCATACAACTCTACCAGAAATATAAAAAAAAGCTCTCATATAAATAGTAATACAAATTCTGCTTTACCCATGTGCATGCGTCAAACTTAGATCCAGTGGTGAACCTCCGAGGGTACTCTTCTTCCAGATCTTTTATCCACTCCTCAACACTTGTTAAGGTCAACTGATACGTCTCGGCAATGAAACCAATGATCTAGCCTAGGATCTACTATGAATAACCCATGCACGCTGACACATCACCATCCTGAGCTGAGCACTCACCCAAAGTGTGCAAAGGTACCAGGCCCATATTTAGAGTTTCTTGTGCAAGATGTTAGTGTGATGAAGATAAGACATATTTAGATCCATAAATGAACATAAACATTCCACAGTGCATAATCCAAATCTAGAACTTAGAGAATCATGAATTAAACAATAACTGTAATAAGATTAACCATACATGAACCAGTTTTAGTTATGTCTAACACCATTATCCAGCCAATATCATTCATTACATTAAACATTGTAAAACAAAGAAGCTTCTTACATTACAAAGTATCACCATAAGTCATGTGCGTATCAGATCCAACATCATAACTCTACAGTAATTTACACACACACACACACACACCAAACTACATAGTTTAATACATATTTATAGATGTGAGGAATTTTCCTTCACCTCCTATGCACTTCTCAAAATAGGTCGCATGCTGATAATAGCCATGCGCCTTTACAATAACATGCACACATGCAAGTGCACTAATAATATATGTCTTATAGTTAACTAGAAGAAGTAATCCTATTATTAACTATAACCATGCGTAGAGATTATCAGTCACTCATTCCCAAAATACCATTTGTGTGTTGTGCAAGTCTCCATCTTGATGTGTGCTCCACACGCTATCTCCAAAAATAACATGTATCCATAAAAATGGCTAAGTCTGAACAAAACTATTTTGGTGCACATTTCCTTCCCTATCATTCCACGCCTTCAAATGCACCTTATTCCTATGCATGTATTCTTTGTGTGTCTTCTCCTTAGAAAAATATTATGTCTTCTCAACATTACCCCACACAAATTACATTGAAGCATCCCATTAATGGTACATCAAGGATAGTAATGATAAAATAATTGTTGAATGAATTCAAAGAAATGGTATGTATATTTTTGATGATTTTTTTTCTTTATCTTAATTTTGTGTCTCAAATTTTGAATAATTCAAAACTATGTCATGAAAGGTTAGGACATGTGAATTATCGAAGCTTGTATGAAATGTCCTGAAATAATCTAGTGAAAGGTTTACCTATGTTGTATTCATCTCATGATGCTTGTGAAAGGTCATTACACTCGAAACAAAGTGCCATAACCATTTCACTTACATCCATCTTCAGGAGATGTTCACTCTTCACCACTAGAAATTATTCATAGTGATGCTAGAGGACCTCTTGAAGTAGATTCGTTAAATGGTTCTTTATATGATGTGAATTTTATTGATGATTTCACCAAGATGATTTGGACATACTTTCTTAAAAATAAATATGATGTATTTGGAAAATTCAAGGAATTTAAAGCATCTGTTGAAAATTCATCAAATTATATTAAGAGGCTTAGAAAAGATAATGGGGGTGAATATGTTAGCAAGACATTTGAAATTTTTTGTTTTTACTGTGGCATTAAAAATAATTAACTTCTCCCCATTCCCCCCATTCTAATGGTGTTGCAGAACGGAAAAATGGGACTATTTTAGATATGGCTCGCACTATGCTTCAATTTTCTAGTCTTCCCAAATTTCTGTAGGTAGAAGCAATGAACACGACAATCTACATCCTAAATAGGGTCTCTACCAAAGCTATTCACCTTTCAACCCCCTTAGAGAAGTGGTCAAATAAAAAACCTGATGTATCACATTTAAAAGTCTTTGGTAGTTCTACCTCCTTATGTATCCCTAAAAAGAAAAGAAAGAAACTCTGATATGACTTCTTTTTCTTGTAATTTCATTGGATATGGTATTAAAACTATAACACAAGGATTCCACAACCCTGTAAAAAGGGAAGTAACTAAAAATCACAATGTTGTTGTTTTGGAAAAATGATTCTGTGCATCTACAAATATTAATGAGATGATTAATCCTATACATATTTCTATTGATGGTTCTGATTCGGATAATGACAATATGGTAAATGATCATGATGATGTTTCTTTTATTGATGCTATGGATGTGTCCGATATCTTGTCTCCCTAGCTAAGAAACCAAAATGGGCTCAAACTATGTTAGAAAGTTATAATCCTAGTGACCTTAGGAAAATGACCAAAAGCCATCATACGTACCATGTATTAATGACCTTGTATGAACCTGAGCCGCAAAGTTTTGAATAAGCTTCTTAGGATGAGAAGTGGATCAATGAAATCTAGGCGGAATAGAATGCCTTGATTAAAAATTAAACCTAGGAGTTGGTTCCACCTGTAGGGAAAAGAAGCATTATAGGGTTTAGATGGTTCTACAAAGTAAAATACAATACTGGTAGTATTGAAAAATATAAAGATAGAATTGTTGCTAGAGGTTTCACTTAGAAACCTGGGATAGATTATGTTGAGACCTTTTTCCTTGTAGCTAAAATGAGCACAATTGGGTTACTATTGTTATCTTCTATTGCTTCTTACATTATGGGTAACAAATCCACCAAATGGATGTGAAAAATAATTTTTTGAATGGTTATTTAAAGGAATAACTTTACATGTCTCAACCTAAAAGATCTTGAAGAAACTGGTAAAGAAATTCTATAGTTTATGTAAGCTTGAAAAAAATCTTTAACTTGTCATGGTTTAAAGCAAGATCCTAGAACTTGGTATGTGATAATTCTCCAGTCTTTAAACAATTAGGTTTTGTTAATTGCTATTCTGACAATGCCCATTCATTAAGCAAGAAGGTTCTCACTGTCATTCTATGTATTGTATGTGGATGATTTGCTTATGAATGGTGATAGCCCTGCTTTAATTCATAGGATAAAGACAAATTAAAACAATACTTTAAAATGACTATTTTAGGTCTCTTACATCATTTTCTTGGCATGGCTACATTTCAAGACAAATATTCTATTGTTGTTTCTCAAGCATAATATGCAACCAATGTACTGAATTTTTTTAATATTATTGATTATAAACCAATTTCTACACCTATGGAAGTTGGATTAAAACTTGATGCTGAACTTGCATGTTAAACTCCATTTGATGACCTACTTTTATCCCAATTAGTTGGTAGTTTGATCATTATCTAACTATTCTACCAGCCTAGGCTGCACTAGACTAGATATTTCCTTTGCAGTAGGAATTTCTTCAAGGTTTATGTAGGAACCTTATAAAGATCATTAGAATCTTGAAAAAAAATTCTTAGATATATTACAGGAAAAATGAATTATGGGTTGCATTATACTAAGAATAAAAATTCTAACTTGTATGGATTTTATGATTTTGATAATACTGGTGATGTATTAGATAGTGTTGTCCACTCAAAATTCCCTGCTCTGATAAAAGTAAAATTTCCAAATTTTGAGTTTTGAGTGTTTTTCTCTAAAGTGCCTAAGTCGTGAAATTGAGAAAATCTGTGTTTTTGGGTCATTTTGTGTGTATTTCGGGCCTGTCGGAATTTTTGTCCCAACTGTCCCAAGTACGAAAGTGCATTCTGTTCCCCGATCGGCCGAAATCCCTGAAGTTGTTCCATTTTTAGGCCCATCGGAAATTTTTGTCCCAAGTGTCCCAAAACTTATTGTGTGAGATGTTCCATTTTCGGCCGAAACACCCGAACCGCGTACTTCGCACTTTCATGTTCCAAATGTCCCAAATCAAAAAGTGCAAGTTGTTCCATTTTTGCCTGAAAAAATGCGCGGCCGAAACCGTCCAAACCGTGTACTCCGGAACTTTTTGTCCCAAATGTCCCAAGTTCAAATGGGCCTTTTGTTCCATTTTCGGCCGAAACACCCGAACCACGTCCTTCGCGCGTTTTCGTCCCAAATGTCCCAAAAGCATTTGTGCATCTTCTCCCTGTTTCGCCCGAATCGGCCGAGCCGCGTGTTTCGCGCATTCACGTCTCACATGTCCCAAGCGTACCAAGTGTCATTTGTGCTTATTTTTCCCGCTCTACCTGAATATCATGCTTATTCAAATTGGTGGTTGTGTATTAAATGCGCATTCATGGCCTTTCTCTCTCCTAAACGGCTATATAACGAGCATTTCGCCTTTGCATTTTTCGCACTACTTCCATGCTATCTTTTTCCCGAACCCTTACAATTTGAAAACCTGCGTGTGTTCCCCTCCCTTTGTAATTCCTTTCTGAGTCTGGTTTGCAGCTCTGTCCTCGCAACTACTATCAATATGAAGATCAAATTTTAGGGATAGGAGAAAATTTCTCCACTTGAGTCTGCCGTTCACAATATTGGGGACAGTGAAGCTCGTCATCTTGATTTCAGTGATTTTTGGGCAAGAATGGCAGATGCAAACCCTACACCAATGGCGCAGATGATTCACGATAGCGGTTTGGCTTTTGCTGGAGGTTTCCCAATCTCAGTACAGTGTGCTGATACCGTGCTTTCATGCGGAGCTCACTTCGACCCCGCTTCGAGCGAATTGACCAATGTACATGGGGAACTCATTGCCAAATTGGATGCTGCCACCATTAGCACTGCTCTGAGGATTCCAGAGATGGATAATGCCATAGTAGTTTTCCAAGATCAAGCACAGGCCCTGTTCGACCAAGACAGTGACAAATATAAGGCACGAGTGGCGAAGTCCTGGCTGAAGAACCCTAAGAAAGGAGCTTCTCGTCGTACCAAAACCCTCTTCCGAGTAGATTTCAATGAAGAGTTGTCAGACTTCATAATCTTGCTAGCTCGGGTTATGGGTTTGCCCTCTACCAATGAATTTCACTTCTGGATGTGCCCGCTCATCAGCATGGTGTGCGAAGGAACGCAAAATATCAATTGGGCGAAAATCATAAGCATGAATTTGACGGAGCAGCTGTCCAATGTGCAACAAACGAAGAAGTTCTATATGACATCGTACCTGATGTATACCCTAGCAACGTCATAGCAATGGTTTGGCTTTTCTTACATCGACACTCACAAAGATGATCCAGTGTATGCCTACTGCCCGCAGTTCACCCTGGAGACCAGCAATCATAATTTAAGAAGGGTCAATGATGCTTTCACCATGTACGTGGTCAGATTGCTCGAAGGTGATACTGCTAGAAGGTTTTCAGATGAAGCCATGAACCTGATATCGCAATATGGTGCTTATTTCATCCAATTTAGGAAATTTTCTTATATCCGGCTTGCTGGCCATGAGAGCACCCCTCTGCGGCTTCCCATGTTCTGCAATGATAAAATGGCCTTGATTGAAGTATGCAGGCAGTTAGACAAACTACACAGAACTTGTAGAGATAAGAAGATTTCTGGCTTGCACTTTCCCATCTCTCTGGGAAACTACACTTGCAAAACAGCTCTGGATGCTCAGAACATAGAGAGAGCCTGGTACCTATCACTGTTCATTTCTTCAAGCCAAGAACCTACTTTGACTTGAAGAAGTTTATTGAACAGAACATCAAGATAATCTACCATCATAGGGCAGATACAGAAGACTACTGGGCTGACTGTGCAGATGATTTTGAGGCCAGGAGAAGGCATTGTGGCAGGTTCTCCCTGCAATTGATCCAAGAACTCGGTCTATACCAAGTTCCTGAAGGTCTCCAGGATGACAATTCTGATCTATACTCATATGAGTATGAAAATGTGATTAAGCACACTCCTTTGGAGGACCTGGATTGGAACAGAAAAGAGAGGGATGATCTGGCTGAGATCCTTGCTCCAGTCTTAGTCAGGACTAAGGTCTGGTTTGACAGGATGGTTCGAGAATTCAGGAGGCATTCAGGAGAATCCTCTTCTAAGGATGCTTCAACACCAAGAAGAGAAACATCTATTCCAAGGTCAGAAACACCAGTGAAGACCCCTCCTGCCTCATCAATACAAGGACCTGTAGTTTCTACTCCTTCTTCATCCACTCAAGTGTACCAGAAGAAAGCTCAAGGAGGTTAAGAAGGAGCCTGTGGAAAGTGACCCTCAAAGAAAGCAGGCAGAGTTGCCTATGGGACCAGAGAACATCATTGTTCTCAGTGAAAGTGAAGAAAGTGAAATACCAACTCTTGCAAGTGCTCCTGAAGATCCAGCTGATAAAGATAAAGAAATCCAGAGCACTGAAGCTTTCAGGTGATGTTGACTCTTCTACCGCAATTGCCCCAAGTGCCCCACTCACTTCTCAACTCGAGTCAACAGCTGCGCAGACCTTGAGCGTCATGAGCTCTCTGTCTCTTGGTCCCCTTGCCCCTCCTGTTGATTCCTCTTCCTCTTTTGCGTGGGTGCAACCTTTGGTTGACAAAAGGAAGAGGAAATTTTCCTCTCAAAGCTCAGGACCAAATTTTGATGCTGTTGCAGCCTTGTTGGGCACCACTCCTTCTTGTACCAAGAAAGCCAAGAACCACCTCCAGAATAGTGTCTGATGCTCAAGGTCAGACAATTCCTTGGAGATTGCCAAGCCTACAACGGATAAATCAGAGCAGGACTTGCAGGTATCTGACTTAGAGCTCTCGAGAATCCCAATGGGAGAGTCTACCCCTGAAGGTGAAATTCACAACCTCTAGGAAACGGTCACAAGAGTCATTGGGAGGGTAGAGAAAGGGCAACAAACTATTGAACAGTTGGAAGAACAGGCCCAGATTCTCACAGGTTTCATCAAGTCTCTTTTGTCTAAGGACAAAGTTTTAGACCCTACCCCATTGACTACTCTCCCACCTCCTGTAATTCTAAGCCAAGATGAAGTGCAGAGTATCAAAGATATGCACAAGTATTCTATCTATGGCAGAGCTATTGAAGCCCTGGTGGATGACATGCTTGTTGCTGGATTAAACTTCATCGATGAAGCTTTCAAACTCCATGAAAAGGTGAGTCAATGTGCAACTGAAGCTCTCCTCCACTATCAATATCATGGATAAAGAGCTCAAACTCTGGAGCAGTTGCATAGTAGACCTCCGACTCATGGGACAGACAGATGAGAACGTTCTGTTGGCGAGTAAAGTCTTTGATGATGCAAAGGATAATCTGTCGAAGTCCTGGGTCTACAGTGTGGAGTGGAAGATCAGAGTCCTGGAGGAGGCTTTGGGAGAACTGAAGAACAGTTGGCAGAAGGGAGAAGCTTTCAAGACACTGGTTGTCTCTGCTTTCAAAGATATACACTGTCATCTTTAGGATGAGACTTCTGGTGTTTCCCTTTCCTTGCAAGAAATCAAAGCTCAATTCAGAGCTTTTGTCAAAGATAACCTATTCAAGGAAAGTTCCATCTCCAAGGAGAAAATGAAGGATATTTGTCTCTCTTCAATCTGCCATTGAAGAAGCAAACAAAGATTATCATACTCATGTCGAGTTTGATAAAGAGATGGAGAAGTGTCTTGGATTTTGGACTCAGTCTACGACCAACACGTCAGTCCCTCGTGGCAGAGACATAGCTGAGGCGTTGAAGAAGTTCAGGCAGCGGATTCTGAAGTCAGTGGGTCCCTCTCAGTGACTGGCCACCTGTCTTCTTCCCCATTCTTTTCTCTTCTTCCCTTTCTTTTCCATTTTCTTTGTAATTAGGTTGAGGTATTGCGATGGTGGCATCCTTAACTATTCTTTAGTTAAAAGAAACGGTTACGAAGAGTAACTGACTTGTAAGCTATATAATGGCCTTTCCACGCCATTCAAAGGGGGAAGAACTTGGCATATGTTCTGAAACTATAAATAGATCATAAAGAAATCAATACAGAAGGAATTTCCATTCTTTTTCTATCTGATCTCTGTTATTCCTAAGCTTTCGTTTATTTTCTTTGTGAAGATCATTTGTCTCAAGTTCGTTAGTCTTACCGATTGCATACTCTTCAACTTTGCAAGCTCGGTGATCTTGTATAACCAAGAAGGAACTTTGTGTCCTTGATTAATGAATCTGTGTTATGTTAAGAAACTTTGTGTTCTAAGCAGATGTTATTTACAGAACTTTGTGTCTTTAAATTCCATCTTATTTATTCAGCTACAAATGATCTTGTTTCAATTCACTGTGACTTTCGCATACATAAAGAATTACTCTGATATCTCTAATTCTGCATGTTGCCTTTCTGCTCTTTCCCATACTCTCATTTCCTCAGTCCTTTTGTAATTAATGATCTTCATAGAAAACACTTTTGTGATATCCAAGTTTAACCAACAAATTATGTTTTGTGCATTTGTAAATAAGTTCGTTTCTGAATAAGGGAACCTCTCCCATTAAAGAGGAGGGACTTCTTGTCCCCTGACTGTTGCTCTTCGTAAAGTTCTATCTGACGACCAATAGATAGAAAATATACTTTTGGTTATGTGTTTAAATTTGATGTAGGTGTCATTACTTGGTGTATTAAAAATCAACTAACTGTTTCTATCTCTTCAACTGAAGTTGAGTATAAAAGTCCAATGGAAGCTGCAAAAGAGGCTCTATGGTTGAAGAGATTGTTTGATGAGATAAAGATGAAGGATTAATGTAGTGTTCCTTTGTTTTGTGACAACCAGAGCACCATATCTCTTGTACTTAATCTAGTACATAATCAGAGGATGAAGCACATTTAGATACATACACACTTCATCTATTAGAAGGTGTTAAGTGGTGAGATAGATCTCAAGTTCATATTGACTGAAGAGTAGGTTGCTAACATCTTCACAAAACCATGAGTGCCATAAAGTTTTGTCACTTTCATGAAAAACTTGGATTGTCAGAGTTTCCATTGAGGGGGAGTGTGCATGAAAATGTCATCTCATAAAGGAACTTGGTATTTGTAATATGAAAAATGCATTATAATAAAGACCTTCGGGAAAATGTAAAAGACCTCCGAGTATGTGTAAAAAGACCTTCAGGCATGTGTAAAAAGACCTTTGGACATATGTATACCTCCTCAAATTATTTTTCAGAAATAAGTTTATAAAGACCTTAAAGGAGGTCTTCAGGAAATTATTTAGTGCTATTGAGTTTATTGGTAAACATCCAATGTAAGCATATTGTTAAGGAGGTCCTTGGTTATAAAAGGCTCCTCTATGCTTGGTTTCAAGTAACCTTTTACGAGAACTTGTGAGAACATGTAAAACTAAAAAATCATACTTAACCACATATCATGGGATGATATTTGGGATTCCAAATCCATTTATACCAAAAGGTAACTTGAGTATGATGACGGTGTTATAATTCCTTCAACCTATATGCTAGCCTAAAACCTTTATGGTTTAAGGATTGTAAAGCCTCTATATTACCACGGGTAGGTAATCTATTGGCATATGTTATCTCACTTAACATTAAGGGGGAGTGTTGGAACATAATGGTTAAGTGGGATGGTCACCCCTTAGTTAAATGCTGGTACAATATTATAGTATAGGTTAAATATTTAATAATAAGAAATATTTATATTTCTATTATTAAATATTCAAACCTAGGAATATACTTTAGGTTAAATATTTAATATTGAGAAATAGTTATATTCCTCTTATTAAATATTTTAAACCTTGGTATATGTGTCAACCTACATGGTTGAAAAGGTGAGTCAGGAGACATACCTAATCACCTCATATAAAAAGGACTTCGGGTCCTCATTTGATATATTCAAAAAAATAATATATCAAAATTTTTCACCCTTGTGATTAGGGTTTCCAAAGAGGAGGTGATTTACTGGATGTAAAAATTTCTCTACAATAATTGTTACTTTTCACAGTGGTTTTTACCTCCAAAATTTCAAATATTGGAATTATCTGCACTCCAAAATCACACATATTGGATTCCAAAATCACACATATTGGATTCCAAAATTGCATATATTGGAATCCAAAATCACATATATTGGAATCCAAAATCACCTATATTGGAATTATATGTACTCCAAAGTCCCATATATTGGAATCCAAAAATCAAAATATTGGAATCCATTATATGGGCTAGCATCTGCTAGGCATTATTTATGATTTGTTATGTACAAAACATGTCTCTATTTTATAAGGGTTAGCAACCTCCAACCATTATTTATTCTATGTTATAAGGGTTAGCATTTGTTGGGCATTATTTATGCTATGTTATAAAGGATAACGACTGTTAACCATTATTTTTTCTATGTTATAAGGGCTAGCCGCCAGCCATTATTTATGATATGTTATACGGTCTAGATGACACTAGGCATTATTTATGACATGTTATGTATAGAACATGTTTATGATTTATACGGGATAACGAACATATTCTCTTGTCCTTCAATGGTTGCAATAAAGGCCACAACATTGTGTTAAATTTGACACACGTTTAGACATCTTTTATCATTTTTCTATAGGCTAGCAGCCACTAGGCTAATGAATTTCAAGAGATGTGAGACACTTCCAGGTTAATTTACTATGATGTTATTGAACCTCACTGTAACTAGAGAATGATTGAAGATATTTTGAAGAAACTAGTAGAGGGCGTCGATCTAGACTATGAGAATATAATTAAATGTATGTATCTGCTGCATATTTCGGTACACCTTAATTATATCTACTACATATTTTGGTACAAATTAATTTTAAAATCCAGTTCTTTTATTATGGCATAATTATTGTTTGGGGAACCATAATATAACTCATAGAATAGGTAAATATCCTTTCACATCACAGTCCTCCAAGAATCATATATCTAAAACCTGCACTTCTCACCATAGAGAGAAAATAAAATAATAATTGACTTTACAGTACTTGCTGCTTTCACATGATTTGATAAGAAGCATGTTAGAGCCAAAGTGAGTTTGGTCTACATTGAAGAAATATTGAACTAAATGTGAGATAAAATCTTTATGTTAAGTGGAAATAAGTAAAAGACTCCATAGAAAGAAGGAAATATGCCTGCTTTTAAGTCTTCCTTGCTTCAATTTAATTTTTTTCCCTTGGAGTGGACCATTCCACTCAGAGAGTAAGATTATTATTTTTTGACATTAGGTAAAAGAGGGTTGAGGGGACCCTACCTCGTACATAATGAAGCTCCAAAATAGAGCAGATATTCAATACCAAACCATACAAAAATATAGTCTGAAATAAAAATAATAAAAACTAACAACCAGTACAGTAAACAAATAGGAAATAAAAAACACAAACTAACAACACTAAACAAATACCTAACAACAACCACTACTTTTTCATTTTCTCCAAGTTGTCCACTAGAGTGGCCCATTCCTTAGCTAGTGATTCAATGTTAGTGCCCATAGTGGTTACATCAGCTTCAGATAGTTCCATTTTCCTCTTCTTTAATGTCCCTTGCTCTTCATATTTCATGTAGGCATTAGCCAGTTGTCTGAGAGTTTGAAGGTGTTGTAACGTGCACTTGGCAGTGAGAATACTCCACTCAGTGACGTTTTGAAGCATATCCTTAAGATGATCCAAATAACTGTTTAATTTCTTACATTTTTCCTATATAACCTACATACTACCAGCCTTTATGACTTGAGCCACATCTTGCACTTTCATCTTCATTGCATTCAAGTTGTTGAGGATAAATTGGATAGTGATTTTAGTAAGCTGAGTGTCACATTTCACGTTTTCAAGGTCTGCAACCAATTTAGCAAGATCAACTCCCTCTTCCACACCACCTTTTCCAAGAACTTCCATTTGGGTCTTTTCCTGGGTGTCAACTGAAACCTTCCTCCTCTGTTGAATCGGTTCCCCTTTTTCATCCTTCTTAATAGCCACCACCTTCATGTCATCTATGTTTTAGGTCTTGGAGGCCCTGCACTACTTCAACCACATTTTGATCATCCCCTTCACTCGACAGGGTATTTGTTAGAATCATTCTCAGAATTAGTTTCATCTTCCACAACATAATATTCAAGGGATTTTGATAGGACACTATCCCAATTAACCATTTTATCCATATTCAAGATTGATCTCTTCACAATGGCCATAATAAAACCCTGATGTAGGGGAATATTGATTCTTCCTTTTTTGTAGTGGTCCAGGGTAACACATAGAGAATGAAGTATATAGTATGGAAAACTAAAACTATGCCCATGTTTGAGGAAATTGAGCATGGGAAGATGGTAAGCATAGATACATTTATGGCATCCCTTAAGAGTGAAAAACTAGATTAGGTTAAGGGCCACTTCGTTGAATGGGGGAGGTAAGGAATTCCTAAGAAATCCCACAAAATGAGGGGTGAGTTTTTCCTTACCTGCAAAAATAGCTTCATTTCATCTAGTTGGATCCTTTTTGGGTTTGTAGACTTTGCATCCTTCCATGGGCATGCCCATAACATAAGCCATCATGTTGATTGATAATTCAATATTTACTCCTTGCAACACCACATTTCCCCCCATTGATTTCTTGGTCGGACTGCCATGCCAATCATGAAATCCTTACTGAGTTGCTCGTTGTACCCCTCAAAAATATTTAAGAAAGGGGAGAATCCCATTCAGTTGAACACCTCCATAGCCTCAAATTTAACATCATTGAGATCCCAAGGCTCAGTGTGAACCAAATCTTCCCCCATATTCCTATTAACATCCAGGATATCATGAAGAAAAACTCATTGTTCAATGCTACACAGACCCAACCACACAACTGCAATACCAAATACACCAAGTAGCAACATAAATCCCAGATTCCTAGATAGGAGTAAATGTGAATTAACATCCCCTTAATATTTATAAACCCTGGAGGTGCTAGCATTACATGAACAATAACCTCCCCTTAATATTTATAAACCCTAGCAATGCTCGCATTATAAGAACATTAACATCCCCTAAACCCAGATTCCAATAGAGGAATAAACCCAGATTATGAGAACATTAACATCCCCTTAATAGTAATAAATGTGTGACATCATTCATCATTAACCCCCCACATCACCTTCCACCATCTTTGCGTACCTCGAAAGAAGGGACATGAAATCACTGTGGAGAAATTTTCCTCACACACTTGACACTTTAAATGACAATTAAAATTCTCCTACTCCCCTTGTCAAGAGGATATCTTTTCATAATTAAATATAGATATGAAATAAATTAAAACTCCTTTTCTAAAGGTAGAATTATGGTAAATCATTTTAAGAAGAATTTGAATTTTGTTGTAATACTATTAGTCACACTGGAATCCCAAATCCACAGAATAATTCATTGCAAATTAAAAATGTTTTCACGATATCTATGAACACACTGATTGTTGAAGTGCCTGACAATTTTTAAATTCTTTATATACCTTAAACTGATGTGAACAATTTTTTCAGTGGACAATTTGAAGTCGAGAGGATAATATGACCTTAAAAAATCAAAGTAAGAGAGTTAATACTTAACGCTCTGCTAGGTAATGCCAGTGTAGCTTATCGAGGTAAATTAACGTTAATCAAATAAGAATTCACCAGAAATAAAAATGTTATGTACACTTTATATATATATATATATATTAATATATCTATTATCATTTAAATCCTTTATTGTATTATAAATTTCCTATAGATAATCACACATATTATACATATAAACATTATTAAGACAGTCAGGCACATTATCCAACAACTTATTGTCAAATAAACTTAGGGAAAAATTACATAATTTTCCTTTTTAGATAGTAAAACGCTTTTGACCTGCAGACATGCGATAGGAGCTATGAACCGGAGGGTTGATGGGTCCCCACCCTACAAGTATCCCACATTTTGATCAATGAAAGGATACATATAAAAACTAAAAATGAGTATGAAAGATAATGAGGCCAACATGTAACATGAATAATCAGTCCTACAAAAAACATAGAGCCGTGAATACAAAAAAAGAGCACGAATGATAGAGAAACCATGGGGTTCCATGTAGCCAAGAATTGTAATCATCTTGAGAAAGGAAAAGGACATGACAACAACATATTTCAAGTACACCACATGATCAGGAAGGGGCGAGGTTGGTTTTGTGAGCATGAATAGGTCCAGGGATGGAATGTTAGAGATAGACACCCCATATGATCAACATATGCTTTGAACAGTATCGAAAAATTGAAGTAGGACCCGAATTTTCAATTTTAGGGCATCAAAAATCCTACTATCAACCCAATAAGGTGATGGAAAGGGATTTAAATTTGTAAAGAGACAAGGAAGGCATACTTCTGCCAGAGCTTCACCCAAACCCACACAATGATCTGGGTAAATGAAATGGGATGTGACCACCATGACCACTACTTTATCTACACACAACACCAGGAAATTGAACACGAAGATGACCTGAAATCTCAGAGTTTACATGAAGATCTCCTAGTGCTCTAGAGATAATCCCCACCCAGGACATTCATAATCACAGTCATAACATCTGTGGAGTCTATGTGGAAGACATTGTGAAGATGACTATTAGACACAGTAGAGATGAAATTCATTTCCACTTGTTGTTGCACAAGAGGATGAATGGAACATAGGTAGATGCCATGAGAGGGAAGGGGAAAACAACAGATAGAAATGTGAGAAAATGAGTGAGGATAGGTGAAAGCATAACCCAACAATTAAATAGTCCCATGACTCATGTGAGGAAGGTCGACGCAATAAAAAATGGATGGCATCATCAACATTTTCACATGCATTGGCTATATTTTTTAATGAAAAGGATCTTATATTATATTAAATGCAACATGATACAATATTCTCTCAAAAAAATAAGCAGGTGGTATGAGAGAAAGCCCCAAAGCCACATGCACACTAGGCCAAGCCTAGCAAAACAACAAAGCAACAACTATAAGGGAGTCTGAGGAACACCAAAAACAAAGGCTAGATTATGAATAAAGGCTACCCCTGATTGATAAACACACATTATACAAATTTTCATTACTAGAGATAGTCACACACATTATACAGAAAGGTGTTACCAATTAAATCTACTGCACCACCCTTGGAGGAAGCCAGGATGGATAGTGCATCTACACCAGATTTTGAATCATCAGGCTTGGATCCTGGCGGGTGGGGGTACTACAATACAGGATTTCTTCTAAGGAGATGCCTGTGTAAATTTTTCTGAGGGTTCTTGGTTGGTAGTAGCTGCGAGCTTGCACCACCCATGTGCTAGAGATCACTTGTTAAGGTGCACTTTGGCCACTTTGTGGATGCACGTGGTAGTGGTGTGAACCACCTTCTGGTCGTGCTCATTGAACTTGTATTCCATGATCTTCTTCACACCATTTTCATCTGGCCCAATGATATTTGGTGGTGGCTGATGAAAATCCAGGTGTTCGTTATCCTCCTCTTTAAGCTCCCCCATCACACTCTACCAGAGGCCATCAATGTTTTTGTTTTATACTTGCTAGTGGCCGCTAGGCTCTATTTGTTGCCTTGGAATAACGTTTATAATTGTTTTACTAGAAAATGCATCCATAGGTGCATGTGAAAGGCCGATAGGCATATAAAAAGATATGTTGAAATGAATATATTGTAAATACATGGAAGTTGAAAAATGTTGAGAAATAGATTGTGACATAGGTAGGTAGAATTATAAAATTACCAAAAGTGTCATACTTTCAAGTCTAGTATTTGATAGTATCAATCATCCACAATTAGGTTTAATATGTGGATGAAAAAATATAATATGTCCATCAACAAAAATACTTTCCTTAAGTGAAGCTGGTTGAATGCTTGAAAATGAGAATGCAATTTTTTCTATAAATAATTAAAATTTTCTGTAATTTTTTGTTGCCAAATTATGGAACTCAATTTGTTTTCTTATTTTCAAATTTGGGCATCAAAATAAACTGTATTTTATTTATATTTCAATTTTTATTGATGTCAAGAATCCCACAATATGCAATAATATATATAAAGTTTTGAAATTTAAATACTTGTTTAACCAATACTAAGATATATGTCTTAGAAGTTCTCCCACACTACATTACAAATGACGCAAGTACATATTTTTGAGTCATTGTCTTGTTTTTTTATGGAAATATACATTTAACTCTTGCAAAGATGGCACCACCATCTCACCCATTTTCCAAAATGTTTCCTCTAACCAATACTTAATAACAAATAAATCACAACACAATGAAGTTTATATATGTCCCACATTTCCCTTAAAGTTTTATCTTCTCTAATTCTAAATACACCAGTAGAAGAGTGCAAGTGTCAGGCCAGAAGTGGCACAATCACAAATTCTTCTAGTTTGTTATCATTTTTACAAGTGTAGTAGTTTGCATTGGAAGCATTAGGCCCCTCTAGTTTTGACCCCAAACTCTATGTTGATTTGCATCTAAGCTACAATTTGTCTGTCGCTAAACATGCCTTCCAAGACTTGCCTCAACCTCTACTGGAAAAAGTGTTCTCTGATTTTCTTAGAAAGTATTTTGGGGAGGCAAGAGATGACATGGGAGTTTATTCTCTACCAATTTTTTTTCACATAGCCAGAATTTGTATGGGTGAAGTAGATTGCATGGCATCATGGAAGCTTATGTTAAAGCAATGTTATACATACACTCTGCCGGAGGCCATCAATGTTTTTGTTTTATACTTGCTAGCGGCCGTTAGGCTCTATTTGTTGCCTTGGAATAACGTTTATAACTATTTTAAAATGTCATTAACATTTTGTTTTAAAATGTATAACCTGTTTCCTATAAAGAGTGCAATATGTAACACTTGTCTCATTCTCCTTAATCACTCAAATCGTTGGTTATCACAGTAAAACCCTACAAATAAAAATAAGAATACTTATGCTCACGTAAACTTCTTGTCAAGGTTTTTGAGTTAATATTTTTTTAGGGTTTGAGGGGTCTGAGGGCTCTGTATTCTCTCTGCCAAAAATCTTGAACAATTTAGGGTTACGGTCCCATCGACTCTTCCTATTTTATTTAGATTTAAGTGAATTTAACTAGTAAATTACTATTACAAATAAAATTAAACAAACATGTTCGTTAAAGTGGATACCTGTTGAACGTAATCAACAGAGGATAATCTTGTTTGAGAGCGACGACGTATGACATTGCAAAAATATAATTTAAATGTCAAAAAGACATGTATATTACAAATTTAACCGTCAATATATATATATATATATATATATATATATAATTTATAATAATTAAGAAAGTTAATAAATTAAATGTTATATTATATATTAAATATTTTTGAGATTCATGAAAAATACAATAGAAATAAAAATAGAAAATTTCAAATATAAAGAAAATAAACATAATCGAATCTTACTATCTTATTAATGATTATGAAATAGAAGAATCTATTAGTTTTGATTTTCAATTTTGTTTGATTTATGTTTTACTTTTATTTGATTTTTTGTTTAGATTTTTCTATTGATTTTGATTTGTAATTATTTATTGTTATTTGTTTGATTTTTTACAAATAAATATTGGAAACTGCAATTATTGCAGTAAATGTGAAATTTGAAGATTGAATTTGCACCAAAATGGAATTTGGATGTAATAAGGTAGCACTCATTTTTTTATAATTATTTATTTCAATTTAATTTTAGAAAGTCATTTAAATTTATTGTTTCAATCTTGTGGATGTAAAATTTTACTCAATTTTACTTAATCTTAGGAGAACATGTTTCTTAGAAGAACAAAGACACCAACTCAAATCCTTTGTATCATCATTTACATTAAAGTCGGTGGAAGACATCAAGCATTACATAACTTCAACATCTTGCATTGTCTTAAGGGGTAAAAAAATAGAATACAAATCATCTAGAAAAATACCACATGAGTGGCCCATTCGACTCTGAGAATAAGATTATCAAACTGTCATTAAGATTAACATATGAAGATCTGGTAAAAAAACATTTTATGATTTTAGGGAAGCCTCCATGGATTTGCCTATACGGTCTAAATCAATAATGTATAAGCATAACATTTATATTTTATACGGTCTATAAATCAATAAGCTAGGATTATTTATTGCTTGTGAATAAGGTTCCTATCAATTTCAAAATGTCTTTAAGATTAAACCATGCATAACCAGGGGAAAAAAATTTTTTTTATTTCAGAGAAGCCAACATCGATGTGTGAAACAAAATTTTAAACTATGTAGATCTGGGAAAACTCGTTCTTTTATTGGTCTATGATCCATGATTGTCTCTTCACCCAAGTCAGAGAAAATTGTTTTTCTTTCCCAAAAAAGAATCGAAAAAAATGATTGCACACTGTGAATCTTTAAGAACCTTAAGGTAGTTACTTTATTCCATAAAAATGCACAATACATTGTTGGATTTGGAAGAAAAGTATATAATTCAAATGCCAATTGTGTGTTTGAATGTTTTCAATGATCTACACATGTTTTTGTGCTCTCCTGCATGTTTCAACCATGTACATAATTCAGTATAGATTTTTGAATCAGTCTTATAGTTTCCATCAAATCTCCAGTATGTTGGGGTTTTGAGAGTAATTTCTTCTTTGACCTCGTGCGACAAGAATCTCGCGTCATCGATCAAAAGTATATTGTTTTCACCATAGACATTACCATAAATGTCTACTATTTGTTGGCTTGTTTTTTATTTGAACTTACATTCTTGGCATCCCCAAATGAACCTGAAGTTGGTTTCTCGCAGCCAACTAAATTTTTGATGAACATGTATTTCACCATTGTTGAATCCATAAATGAAGACCATAAGGCAGTGTCAAAATATTTTGATGCAGTACTTATCAAGTCAACACTAAACTCTCATTCAAAGTATTCAGTATTCCCAGATCTAAAATATGGAACCATATTACGAGGTATTTTGTCACCAATACCAGAAATTCCAAACAACAAACCTTCAACTCCCAAAACTAGTAATTTCTGAGGCTTCCCAATAGGATCTATAAAAACAACTCAGAATCAATGTAAGCTTCCAAAAGTGATTAAGAACAAGGCATCAAAGTATTTAATCACAACTCAAAAACAACTTATAAAACAACTTATAAATCTATAATATCATCTCAATCACAGTGAAGATATAAATACTGCCTACTTTTAAATTTGTAATCTCAACATATAAAATAAAGAGTGACCATATGACTGTACGAATGAATATCATTGTAAAAAATATTTTGAAATTATTAAAAGTTATATATTTTATGTTTGCTGCAATTTTTGGATGCCCTCCACAACACTCAAACCCTAACACAATATGTCTATTATGTTTATGTACAAATCGGTCATCAACCACTTATCTTTGAAACAATTTTCTTCATTGGATTTCTTCCCCACCATAAAATTTTCTGGAGGGTTTCCCCTTGGGCCCATTGTAATACACAATGTGTTTCTAAGGCCGAAAACAATACCATCTCTACTCCAAATATTTTGGAGATCTTTTACTGCAATTTCATCTTCTACACAACAATGTTCTTTACCCAAAATAATAAATGGTTTGAAATCAAGCGTGATTTTTTTTTCAAAGCCTTAATCAAATTTTCAACTTCGGTGCAAGAGAGATAGCTAGACCAAAATCCCACTTCACATTTTGATGCCAGTATCTTTAAAAAATCCATGATCCCACCTTGCAAGTTGAGAGTCTCTTTACCAAACTTGATTGTCAAGTCTTTGTAGGGTTGGTTTTTCTCATAGAGTAAACCCTCCAAATCTAAAATAATTAAATAATCCTCTTGGCCAACTACACAAAAGTAATTTTTTCTCAATTGTCTACAATTTGATATTAACTAATTCAAATAATCAAAATTTCAGTATGTTAATACTTACTGATTGAGACTCCATTCTGGATTCCCTCACACTCCCCCTCTACAGGTTCTTGTGATGCTCATTCTATATAAAAAATAGTAATCAATTCAAAATAAATTTTAAGTCGATGTAAAAAAAATACATTAAACAACTCACTTTTATACAATATTGCATAGATGTAGTTGTATATTAGCGACCAGTAGGCATAAGCCATTAATGCTTGACTATGTTTAGGTTGGCAGTCTATGATGGGCTTAGTGACCGCTAATAGCCAACTGTACATAAGTAATTTTTTTTATTGTCCACAAATAAATATTAACCAATAAACCAAAAATTTACTCAATTCAAAATAAATCTAATTAAAAGATGCAGGTTAGCGACTGCTAGGGTAATACATATTACAAATAAACTACTTTGCCATAGGTTCCTTTAATTATGAGGGTCTTATAAATGGTTTTATTTATAATTGTATATGACTATCATACCATTTTCCATCTACGAGTTCATGCATGACGTGCCAAAAACCTCCCCATTTGGCATCAAATCTGAAAAAAATTGAAGTTATTATTAAAAATATGTAAACAATGGCAATCGAAAACATCTTGTAGCGATAAATTTATAAAACAAGTATTTCACAGTCACCTTTTATAGATTCATTGGATGGATGGTCAGTGACATATGGGGTGACATGTTGACTTGGTTGTGATATACTAAGATCGACATCATCTTCTCTGTTTGTATGTGGAGAGGAAGAGACAATGTCTTCCTTTATTGTTTAGTTGACTGTATAAATATTGTATGTATCATTTCAAATACATTAAACTAATAGAATTGTTTAAAGTGATCTTAATCAACGTACCTTTTTTCAAATGATAATAGTAATGTTTTAAAAACATTTCTTGATCATGTGATTCAACAATAAAAACCACAGATAGACCTGAGTCAACCAAATTCTGCACTACAACACTACCACCATACAACACTATAACCGGAGAATTATCGGAAGTGAGTCGAGTGAACATATGAGACCAAAACAAATAAGATTTCTCATAAAGAAAAGGATGTGTCTTTCCTCGTAGGCCAATTTCACTTGCAGTCACCATTTGCTATGGAAGTTGATCCATCCAATCCATGGTGATTTCAGCTATATCCCCATCGTCAACATCACAATTGTGCACATCAGTTATTATGTACATAAGACACAAGCTCTTAAATTTTCCACTGCTGTCATAAAATCTGTAACAACCTTCCACAACTGATTCCCCCTTGGCTTTGACCTTTTGCATGTAATTTTTTATCGTCTCTCTTAACATTTTTGAAGAAGCAACATAGGTAAGAGCACAATAATTACACAATTTAACAAACTAGATCCAACAATTGTAAGAAGGTACATTATTGCATCGAAAGTGAGTACACTAGAAAAATTGCAGAAATCTTGTGATCACACATTCTGCATTGAATGGATTAGTTGATGGAATAGAACATATTGTTGACTGGAGCTAGAAGGGATATGCACATTGATAGGTAAAGTCTTCGGTGTCTTCCATCCTTGCTAGAATATTTTGTTCCATTGCAATCACGTAGTTGTCTATAATTACTTGAGTTGTCACTGGGAGAACCTCTGCCACTTCAGCATCAAATTTTCTTTTTGCTGATTTTTCACTTCCTCCAGAATCAACTTTTCTTTTTCCTTTAGTTTCTTCTCCCAAGAGTACACACAACTAGTGGTAGTGAGATTCATGCACACCATATTTTTCAACAATATTTTTTTCAGTGCATTCTACCAATACACGATTACATGGATATTTACTTTTTACATATTTTAGAAATTTTTCTCTCATCCTTCTGTCAGCTTTTACTCTTTGGCAGTAAGTATCTAAAGTCTTCACTATGATGCCTACTTCAATAGAGTGAGTTAGCCATACTTTCCCTGCTTGCACATTATCTAGTAGAATTGATATCTCCTCATTAGTCATTCCTCTTGCAGGCTGAATTAATTCACCGTGAACCTTGCCAATGAATTTGGTTGAAATTTAGGTTGGTTATCCTTAAGAGGAGAACAAGCCAGCCCACCAGATTTAAATAACTCAATGGTTGTTGTCAATTTTTTCCATATGTCCTCAAGTAAATATAGAAATATCATTTTATCATGAAGGTCCTCTACCTTAAACACTTTGAAAATAACAAGACATTGTATCTCAAAACACTACATTGAAAGATGAAATAGTATATTTATTTTCTGCATATTACAAAATTAAATTTTAAGAAAAAATTTGCTAAAATTAAGTTTTGTTACCTTCAAATCGTATGACTTTGATTTTCCCACTCCGGGCCTCTGAGGACATCCTAGGGATCTCCAAATCATTTGAGCCTTGCAGAGTACATCAATAAAATTGGTATCAATCCAATTTTTTTACATCGTTTTACTACTGGAAAATTTTAACAATATCTTCGCAAGGAGCATGTGAAGACATAATGTGAGCCTTTCTAAACTGCATCTTAGTATGTAATGACTTGTATTTTCTTTCAGCCAAAAAACATTTTTGGGCACAAATGGTATGTTGGCTGTCAAGAATGTAGAACTGCACTTCATCCCTTTTCAGGTCATTTGGATCGTCGAGTTGCACAAGTTCCTTTGTAGAAGATAAAAAGGGAAGAAGTAGTGCATCCCTCAGTGTAGGAATAACATTAATCAACATTGAATAGACAAGAAGGTCAACATCCTCATCATGCACAACACATAATTGATATTTTGGAGGCGCCAAACGACACCTAGAAACTTCAATTGGAAAAGCATCACCATTGAACAAAAACTATTTTGATTGTTCAACATTTGCAGAGTTTTTGTTTGCTCAAATATACTGGTCACTTTCTTTAACAATAAAGACAATTTATTATTATTTTTAAGCCCTTGCAACTTTGAATTAGATGGATCTATCTCTAATTTAGAAAAATATGATCTCCTCAGTGTTGTAAATAGCTTTGCATGTTTTGGTGGAGAAAGCAATTTTTTTCTATTCAAATAATGACAAATAGAAGAGGTATCCTCGGTTCTATACAATTTTTTGAATACCAAATTCATGTTATTATGAAATTCAAGGGCATTTCCACACCCTTTTTTGTCTGACTGCAATAAATTCCCCAAATTCCAACCATATTTAAGGCAAGAGCACACCTTATTTTGTCTAGAAGCCTTCATTTCCAGTTTCTTGAACAATGAAACTTCAAACTCCATGTCAAGAATAAGGCACTTATTCAGTATGATGTCAATGTGTTCAACCTGAATACACAATGTTTTCTCATCAATAACTGTTGAAGTTACTACCATACCGAATTCTTTGACAACATCCTCATTAACAAAAAATAACCACAGATCACCGTGGTAATTTTTCTAGGGAATGCATTTCTACAAACCAGTCATTGTCTCTCTTTTTCCAACCCTCTGCTCCTTCAATCAAAGGAATTTGCATGAACGGAGTGTGGCCAATGGAAGACATATTACCTAAAAAAATGAATTAAACAAATTAATATTTCATAAGTAATTGGAAAGGACAAATATTGTTTCTCAACAGTGCAATAACAACGAGATGTCATATCGTAATGTCATTATTTTCATAGAGTAAAAGTCAATAGGAATAAATATTTATAGCATAGCGGTCATCAGGCATACTTCAACCCTCCTTTAGTTATAAAAAATAATAAAGCATTAATAAAAAAAATTATGCATTGCACTAAGAAATTTAAACAATTAGTCGTTATTAAATTTGGTTTGTTTCAAGTAGAGAATTTTTTTCTAGAAGTGAAGACTAGTGGCCACTAGCATCTATATATTCCCATCACTATAAAAAACATATTTGAGTTATACTACATCATTATGAAAACCTGGAATCCAACATGGGTGATAAGGGTTGAGAATTGATTAATTATTAAAAAAAATCATACATGTCGTGATGTGTTTGGCTGTTGTAATTAGGTGCCTTTTATAGTTCTCATGTGATATATCATGTATATCACATAATTGAAATTGACTAGTATAAAGGAAAATGTCTAGCCACCACTAGGTTCAATTAGTAATCAAAAGTTTTGATTTCCCGGTATCAAGCCTTAATAGTTTCTTATTTTAAAATTAGTGATCGAATAACAAACAAATCATGGAAACCCTGACATCTGCTAGGATCCTTGTGGTGGATAATCAACCTAATGGGTGCCAGGATTAAGATTATGTGTTTGACTACGTATTTTGTATTCTCTTGAATCTACATTTTGAATCACATATATTAAGAAAAATTCGTAAAACATTTTCTTGTCTTGGAGTATTTGTTGTCTTCTATTATCTTGGAACATCAAAGAAATGTAGTAAGCATCCTCCCTGTGGTCGCTAGTCTTGTAAAATTTAAATACAATAATCGAGCATAGTTAGTTTTTAGTGAAGTCGTTAGGAGAAATGCTTGTTTTATGTTTACCAATTATTCATTGATGAGAAGGCTAGCGGCCGCTAGCCTCTACAATATCAGGGAATCCATTTTAACGATGTAAAAAACAATCTCAACAATTTTTTGTCATTGTTTGTAATTATTTTATATTAGATGGAATATCCCTGGCAGAGCCAAGTCCTTCAAAATTAAGTGTCTTTAGTTAAGTCTGGTAATAAAGATAGACACATAGTTAGGAAATTTTAGATCATAGTAGAGGAAATGAGCCAGTTATTGTGAATCCTAATGTAAGAGGTTGCTAGAGCCACTTAACAATCATAAATTAAAAAAAAAATAGCCTTTAATAGATCATGATTTTTTTAATATGTCGATTTTCTTTTACACATTTTAATTATGTGGAGAACATATTTTTAAGGGATTTAAAATAAATACTTTTGGAGTACAAAGGAATTAAGGCAACCCATTACTTGAGAATAAAATCACCTTTTATGGGTTGTCTATGTGGCACCATTTCATTTGGATAATTTATTTATGAGACTTGATTTCTTCATTTCCAACATTTTATTTTGGCTTAGAAAATTACATTCTTGGAGCATTAATCATGTCTACAGGGAAGCTAATAGTCGCCTTCCGATCTCCTTGCCAATGCAGGCTATCGATGGGATGGATGTCACATTGATATCGAATCAACTTGAAGATTGGTTCAGTCTAGTAGATATCATTTCACATGAAGGGAGGTGCAGATTCAACTCTCAACATTAATGGAAACTCATGTCTTCTTGTATTTTAAATGGATATCGACTCCTTTCTTCCTCATTCTTTATTTCCTCTTCTATAATGACAATTATTATTTTCCTTAGCTTTTCCTTCATCTCTCTGCGTGGTGAGAGGCAGGAAATGGCCTATTCCTTGGATTTCTTGGAGGTGCTTACAAGAAGTATTCCGATATGAATATTTTCGGGAGGCCGAAGTGATTGAATGTGTGCTCGGTGAAGACTATCTGCTGGAATCTCCCAGGGTGAGGGCCAATTTTGATATTGTTGTGGCCTTTGTTTCAAATTGTCTTCTTCTTCACCTGATTTCAAGGGATGTCGAGGTAGTAGTAGAGAACTTTATCTACCTGGTTCACATAGTTGGTTTGTATGAGGAATTGGATGGTTGTCGTATTCTTAACCCCCTGCTCTAGTTGGAGGACATCGATGAACAAGCTATTGGTGTTGGGTGAGGGATTCATTGGTTGGGAGAGAAATACATGGAATTGTTTCTTCATGCAGAGAGTGTGCATGTTCTCTTCTGGCACGATAGCCTGGATCCCAATAGATTGCCACCCCTGGACCTTCCTGAAGCTCATTATCCTATTGATTATGTAATCGATCAACTCAATGCTCTTTGGGATCATGCAAAAGGATCCTTCCTCCTTTTTCTTGGCAAGGTTCTGCCACGGGGTGAAGGCACTACTGGCGGCGTCAATTAGGCCGTGGAAGATGCTTGGGGAGTGGAGGAGGAGGAAGAGATTGGCATTGTGGATCCCCTCTCATGGGATTCTATAAGCGATCATGTTCTTAGCTTACCTTCGGATAGGATTTTGTGTTTCCAGATCTATTTTGGATCATGGCCTGCTCTTTCTTGGTTTCTTTCTTCTGTTTTGTTCTTGTTGTGGGACTTGGGTTCCTTGGTTTTGTTTGGTTTTCTTTATATGGGTGGGGTATTTTAACCCTCTAGTTTAAAGCTCTAGTCAATAGCATTTAAAAATATTTTTTTTGTTGGAGCATAATAATAGAAGTACATATTTTAAACCTGAAGATTTATCTTGTTCATCTTGGCCTTGCATCATTTTAAGAAATTGACTCGTTAAACTATAAAAGTCTGTAACTCCCTAAACAATCGTCTAGGCGAAGAAGCACAAGAACCTTGCTAAGGAATAACAGTATTAGATGTTGTGAAGAGCAATTTGTTTTATGTTCAATCAATTAATTCATTAATGAGCAAGGCTATGGCCACTAGCGTCTCTACAATACTCAGTGAAATCCCATCTTTAAAGCATGCAAAAAGACAATCTAATAGTTTTTTGTCATTGTTTGTAATTAATTTAATAGATGGAATATCCCTGGTAGAGCCAAGTATTTGAAATGTAAGTGCCACTTTGGCTATGATTGACCTAATAAAGATAGACTATCACAATCTAGAAGTTTAGATCATAGTAGAGGACCAATGAGCCAGTAAATTTGTGAGCTGCCTAATGTTGAGGTTGCTAGAGTCACTTAACATATCATAAAAAAAAAAACTCCTTTAATAGCTGCTATTTTTGGCTATGCCGTTTTCTTACACATTGTAATTGATGTGGTTAACATATTTTAAAGTGGATTTAAAATAAATACTTTGGAGTACAAAGGTTCTTTAAGGCAGCCCATTACTTGAGAATAAAATCATTCTTTATGTGATTGTCTATGTGGAACCATTTCATTGGATAATTTAGATGCCCTACTTGATGTGACACATTCAGGGTAAAGTAGACCTTGTCAAAAAATCAATTTACGTTTGATAAAAATTCCTTTTGGTGCTCTGCATTATCTAGATTGGAACTTAAATTATCTATTAAGATAGCTACTAAATAAGAAGATTGTGATAAAAGTTTACTAAAATATCTTGAGGGAGAATATGTACATGATCACCTTTTCCAATAAAATTGATATTAAAGCCGCTATCAAGATTCCGTATTAGATTTCAATGCATGCTTTATGTTTACCAATTATTTATTAATGAGAAGGCTAGTGGACACTAGCGTCTATAATATAAGGGAATCCATGTTAACGATCCAAAAAATAATCTCAACAGTTTTTGTCTTTTTTTGTAACTAATTTATATTAGATGGAATATCCCTAGCAGAGCCAAGTCCTTGAAATGTAAGCACCATTAGTTAAGGATGGTAATAAAGATAGACACACAATTAGGCAAGTTTAGATCATAGTAGAGGAAATGAGCCATTTATTGTGAATCCTAATGTAAGAGGTTGCTAGAGCCACTTAACAATCATAATTTTTTTTAAAAAAAATATGCTTTAATAGATCATGATTTTTTTAATATGCCGATTTTATTTTGCACATTTAAATTATGTGGAGAACATATTTTTAAGGGATTTAAAATAAGTACTTTGGAGTACAAAGTAATTTAAGGCAACCCATTACTTGAGAATAAAATCATCTTTTATGGGTTGTCTATGTGGCACCATTTCATTGGATAATTTATTGATGAGACTTGATGTGACACCGTCATTAAAACATAGGACCTTGTTAGGGAAAATCAATCTTGTGTGATTAAAATTCCCTTTGTATGCTCTCATTAACTCTAGATTGGACCTTAAATCTTATCTATTAAGATAACTACTAAATAGGCAGATTTTGTGATAAAATTTGCAATAAATATCTTGATTGGCCGGACTCATCACCTTTTCTAATAAATGTTGATATTAAATTCACTGGAAAGATTGTATTAATTTTGATCATGTGATCACATATTCACTCCATATAATTATCTTATTGCTAACCCCTATTTTCACATCTTTTGGGTTTCCTTCATGAGATTTCATTTATTTTGTCATATCTTGACCAATGTTTCCTTTTATGTAATTTTCTGTGGTTGTGAGTGAAATGGGATTTTATACCTAAATTATGTGTCGTCGTTTGAAATCCATTTTTAGAATTGAATTAGAGGCAAGACCTAATTGTTTCATATTGAGGAAGTTCTTAGAGATGTCTTATAGGTTTCTTTAGAGTCTGGGGTACGTTTCCAACATTTATTTGTCATCTTCTTATCATACACCTAGCAAATGATTGGGAAAGATTGCACTAGATTATTCCTAGGGTTGGAATGGAAGTAGAAATAGACAAAACCTTGAGTGCATCATGGCCCTTGCTTTCTGATTCTATGTATAAACATGAATGTTTGGTGCATGCACACATTTTTAGAGATTTGTTTGGAGATGGTTTAATCCTCGATCAAGCCAACGTAAGAAAGTTGGACAAATTGGAAATGGATCGTCGAAAAGGCTTAAGGCATCATGGAACCCCTGAATCTGGATGCTATGTATAACTCTAGGAACAGGTTTGGTGCACAAAAAATTGGGATAGTTCTTCACAAGAAAGGTGATGATGGCGATAAATTGGTACTAAAGAGTCAAGATTCTTGTGAAAAGAAATCTTTTTCTAGAATTGGGTGAGCAATCGTCAAATGGGAGCCCATTAGGTCCCTCCACGGTTACAGCCAGATTTACTCTTATTAAGATTCTATGTGGTTCTAAAATGCAAAGATGGAACTGACATTGTATAGGGATTGTCAACGTTTCCATGTTATCGAAAGGTCATATTATCTGGCTTATAACTGGGGTGTTGATTCCCAGCTATAGATTTTCTTGGCATTGTCCCTTACTTTTTGTAACCAAGAGCATATTTTACCGTAATTCAATTTTTGAGACTGAAAACTCATTATATCTGTGCATGTAAATGAGGGTTACGGAGATTTCATTTAATTAGAAATAAAAAGTCATTCGTATCATTTTATGTTCATTGTTGCACTAATGACAGATTCAAACAATTAATCACTACTAAATTAGAGTTTGCACTCAGAAGTTGTCCAATAACTTATTAGAAAATAATTATCTCTATACTAATCTCAAGAGCTTTGGTTTACACCAATGGAAATAATTTGTGACCTTAGCCCGACATATCCATCAAGAATTCATTTGATGGATTGACCATTGCATTTTTTTCACTCAAAACGTGTTAGGTTGAACAATGTTCTTATTTGGAATTTGTGAGTGCAATCAAGAAATTTGTCCTCATTTGTTTTATAATGTTACATGGGAAAGGGAGTACAATACGCTTCAATGTCTAGGGGCCTTTAATTATAGAAAATCGTAATATATCTTCAATCATTTTTTTAGATAGTTTATTTAATGCTTTTACTAAGTAGATTTAGAATCTGGACAGATTGAGGGGATTGCACTATTTTCAAATTTGAAAGATTCGATAAACAATTGACTTTTCAATTTGTTGGTACAAAAATTAATACTGTTGGTCTCTAACGCATAAGATTTAAGGATATCATTCCCCAACCACTGTCAACAATGGATAGGAACAAGAAGTTACAAATGAGAGGATGATATTCTTGGCCATGGAGACTAACCACACTATGAGAGTCCAGGACTACAAGAGTTGAAACCCCAAAAAAATATAACTTCTCTAGCTGGTTACCTTCACTAAAACCCTCAGAAAGCAATGTGAAATGCTAAAGATTGTACATCAAAATCATATCCCCTGGATGAGAGTTTAGAGTATCACATCTCCTCACTTCCTCCATCCATCCTTGACTTCGAAAAATATTGAAATGTAGTTGGATATGCTCTTGCAAATCTCCAACACTTCAACAAAGTTGATCCGTTGGTGGGGCTTTGTAAAGTGGAGGGTAATATATTTTAAAATTGCAGGGGTAGGGTAATTTGGGGGAGAATTATGGAGAACCCCACTGTCATATAACTGGTCCATATGGGATAAGTTAGCACCCCTGCCTCAAGATAGTCACCATGACCATTTTGAAGCAGAATCTCATGAGCTCAATCAGAATGGAACTTGGGTTGATGATCAAACTACTTCTTTTTAGATGTAAACACTTCCATTATATGTAAGTTCACTCTCCCTGGTAGAAGGGAACTTTAGATAAGTGGGACACAAGGGTGGCTTGGGTCCTGCATTTCCAGTAGAGTGATCCAACCCATTCGAAGCACCCCACTTAATTTTCCAGATTTCCAATATGGAGGTCTGGACCCCTACCTCAATTAGGAAGTCCCAAACTTGGAGATATTACAAACATGTTACTCACCAATAGCCCAAGATCGTGATTTCACCCATATCTACTTGATAAATGTCACCATTGGTGCTGTGATTTGGTGCTATCAAATATTTCATTATTACTAATCGTCCTATATGTAAGAAAGATATGGAAAAAATTCAATCCTCTGTGATGTTGCATCATGCTGATTCACATGATTTTAGAGTTACTAACCACTACTTATCACAACATAATTAATGGTTTAGAATTCATGCATTAGATCTTTATTTATTAAACTCAGTACCTGATAGGCTGTCAATGTTTCTTTTGGACCTCCCTTCTTTACTTGTCTGGAGTTGGAGATTTTACCTTATGCATTCACAAGTCATCCTAAATAGTTTTTTTGAAATCACCCTTTATGGTGAGAAGTTGAATCACCCTCACCATTGACTATGGTTGCATATTGAGATAGTTCTGATATCTCTGAATATGTCCTCATGTCTCTTAGAAATAATCCAATAAATCAATGCGAATGGAACTTATGTTTGATGATTTCAAACTACTTATGCAAATTTTGGATTACGAAGGATGTAAGGCACATTTTGTTTATAAGATACCACTAGATATAAATTGGAGTGCGTGGAGGAGAACCTTATCTGGCTTCGGATCATGCATCCTGGGTCCTACTGATGTCGAGCTTCATGACCCTTGAGGGTGATGCTTCATATAAATTGACAGAATTATGTTCCACATGAGAAATATATAGAATTTGACCCCTACCTCAATAGGTTTCCCATGTCCACTTATTGAAATCATGGGTTGAACTCAAGTGGAAATGAATTAGGTTGATGATTACAAACGACTTGAACTGGTACCAATAGCCCAATTTAGTGGCTTGGATCCTACCTTCACAGATTTATTGTAAGTCATGTATGTAAAATCTATTTAGATTACTAATCATTCATGTAGGTAAGACAAAATATGTAGCAGCCACTAAACTTCTATGATGTTGTAACAATATGATGAATAACATTTTGAAACCACTTCCCTACTGAAAATTAAACATTGGTTACTGGCCTCTAAATTTAATTTGTAATTATGCACCGGGACTTTGAGCATTATTAAGATCAACAATCGATCGGCGAAAACTTCATTTGGATGTATCTAGTGTTTCACAGGTATGTAGTGCGAAATCATGCTTCATTCACCAGTTATTAGCTAAAATCATAAAAATTGACTTATCATTGTGGGGACTATTCAAAATTTCTTTGTTCCACTTGGTCATCTACTGAGATTGTTTGTTCCTTTAACTCAAGGGGTTTTGGCCTCATTTAAAGCATTTTTTTTCCATGCTCTGCCATTGATGATCTAGTGGATCCTGTAATTGTAAATTTTCGGAGGGTCCTCTTCTATTATACAAGATACTTGAAACTCTTAGTAAAGGAGCACTTTCTTATTTTTGTACCTAGGGGTGGGATTTCCTTTAATATTTTATGAGTGACATATGTAAATTTGAAGCACCCTGTTTCATAGCTCTACTTGGTTATAAAAAACTTATTGATCAGATAGCCTGCTAATGTTAATGGAAATTAGGTTGATGATTACGAAATACTGTGCAATCATGAAACTTCAGTGATCCTATCTTTAAATATTTTTCTGTCTAGTCATGTATTTAAATATCCATAAATTCATTACTAATTTTCATGTATGAAAGAAAATAAATATCATAGTGACTGCAAACCTCAAGCCTCTATGATGTTGTAACAACGTTGATTCAAATAAAATTTTGAACCCAGTGGTCACTAGGCTTAAAATTGAACATAATGAATGCCTTACATCGAAGGGGAATATGCCTGAAATTTGGAAAAGCTCAGTGGCCTATAATTATCTGTCATTTGTCTTCAAATATAAATTTTAGCATGACTTAAATTCGCCAGTTTTAACAATAGTCTTAAAATTGAAATATTTGACGGAGATTTCCACCCCAATGTACAAATGTGAAAGATAATCACCCCTATAAAAGGTGTCTCATGAGCCTCTTAAATAAAAACACATAAAATTACTAGGTTATAAGCTGAGAAAACCCAACATCAACATCAAAATTTTGGAAAACCCAACTATTTCCAACATAGGGACATGGTGGAGGAACTTTCTCTAAATTACACATGAGAGGAGGAGCTAGGGTTAATTGTCCACCGAGTGAACCGACATCCTTCCCTGCTACCCACCGAGACATAGATGAAGAAGTTTGACACAACAATAAAGTTTATGCAATTTATTGAATTTTCAATTCAATAGGAATGGCCACACCAGCATGAGTACAAAGACTACAAACTCCCAATACCCCAAGAAATTGAGTAACCTTCTTCAAATAGCTGACTATCTTCACCATAGTCCCTCAAATTGTCAAGCAAGATAATGAATGTCCTAAGAAAACTGCCTCAAAACCTCTATTCCTGGAAGATATTTGATTAAATCAAATCTCCTCACTTACTCCATGGCTAGACTTAAAAAAACAATGTCAGCAAAATGGGTGACTCACTCCAAAAATCAAGCTTCTATTGCTAGTGAACCAAGTTAACTTTTCATTTGCTGAGTACTCAGGAATAAATGTAGTGAGAAAACACCCTCGCATTCGATCATTTGTTAAAAATAGTCTTTTAAATTGAAATATAATTGGGGGGAGCATTTGAAGCACCCCACTATGTTCCACTTTGGTCCTGTATGGATAAGTTCAACCCCTACCTCAATGTGTCCACATGACCTCTTATTGAAAGCATCTAATGAACTCAATGGGAATGGAACTTGGGTTGACGATTACAAATTACTTGTAAATTTTGGATGGTAAAATCTTCTATTATACCAGAGCTATGAAATGGAGTGGTTCAAGTGCACTTTCTATAAGTAGAACATGGGGGTGGGAAAATTGGGTTATTGATTTTCACTGAGTGATCTGTATTATGAAGTTCCCTGTTATGTTACAGAAGGCTTGGTCCATATGGAGAAGTTTGACCTCTACCTCAAGAAGGGTTGAATGAAAGCAAACCTCACTAATCACATTGGGTTGATGATTACAAACTACTTGTAACTCACCAATAGCCCAAGAAATTTGTTCATCCTTTCTTCAAATATTTGGTTGGCTAGTCATGTATTTGAATGTTTGTCAATCTCATTACTAATTGACCTATATGCAAGACAATAACTATCTTAACTACCGCAAAACTCAATCCTCTGTGATGTTGCAACAACGTTGATTTGAATAACATTTTGAACCCAGTAGCCACTAGGATTAAAATTGAACATGGTGTTCGCTAGCCTTAAATTTTCATTTGGAATTCAGTGTTAGAATTCGAGTATTCTATAGAACCCAATCGCCAATAGGATTCAATTTTATTTTGGAATCACGAGTAATCAAGAAATAAAATTAGTGAGAAACTACCCTATCATTCATCAGTCATTAAAATAGTCTTTTAAAAATGAAATATAATTATGGGGAGCATTCGAAGTGCCCCATTATGTTTTTCTTAGTCCACATGGAGAATTTTGACCCCTACTTGAAGGTGTCCCCATGGCCTCTTATTTAAGGAATGCACTAAAATCAATGGGAATGGAAATTTCACCATTTGATGATTCACAAACTACTTCTCAAATTTTGGATGGTAAACACTTCTATTATACCATAGCTATGAACTGGAGTGGTGGAGGAGCACTTTCTCTAAGTGGGACATGGGGGTGGGCTTGGGTCCTTAATGTCCACCAAGTGATCCACATTCAAAGCACCCCACTATGTTCCACTTGGTCCATATGGAGAAGTTTGACCCCTACCTCAAGGTGTCCTCATGGCCACTTATTGAAAGCATCTAATGAACTTCAATGGGAATGGAATTGGGTTGATGATTACAAACTACTTGTAACTCACCAATAGCCCAAGAACTTGAGTTCAACCTATCTTCAAATATTTTTTGTCTAGTCATGTATTAAATATCCATCAATTCATTACTAATTGTCATGTATGAAAGACAATAAATATTCTAGTGGCTACTAAACTCAAGCCTCTGTGATGTTGTAACAACTTTGATTCAAATAACATTTTGAACCTAACAGCCACTAGGCTTAAAATTGAACACAACAGCTGCTAGCCTTAAATTTTGTTTGGAATTCATGCAATAGACTTCAAGTATTCTATTGAGCTCAGCAACCAATAGGCTTAAATTTTCATTTGGAATCATGAGTACTTAGGAAATAAATGTAGTGGGAAACCACCCTCACATTCGTCCAGTTGTTAAAAATCATCTTTTAAAATTGAAATATAATTATAGGGAGCATTCGAAGCACCCCACTATGTTCCACTTGGTCCATATGGAGAAGTTTGACCCCTACCTCAAGGTGTCTACATGGCCTCTTATTGAAATCATCTAATGAACTCAATGGGAATGGAACTTGGGTTGATGATTACAAACTACTTGTAAATTTTTGATGGTAAACTCTTCTATTATACTAGAGATATGAACTAGAGTTGTGGAGGAGAAATTTCTCTAAGTGGGACATGGGGTGGGGATTGGTTCTTAATGTCCACCGATCGATCCTCATTCAAAGCATCCCACTATGTTTCACTTGGTCCATATGGAGAAGTTGGACCCCTACCTCAAGGTGTCCCCATCGCCACTTATTGAAATCATCTAATGAAATCAATGGAATGGAACTTGGGTTGATGATTATGAACTACTTGTAACTCACCAATAACCCAAGAATTTGAGTTCATCCTATCTTAGAATATTTGTTTTCTACTTGTGTATTTAAATATCCATCAATTCATTACTAATTGTCTTGTATGGAAGACGATACAACTATCATAGCAGCTACTAAACTCAAGCCTCTGTGATGTTAAACAATGTTATTTGAATAACATTTTGAACCCAATGGCCACTAGGCTTAAAATTGAACACTGTGGCCACTAGCCTTAAATTTTCTTTGGAATTCATGCATAAAGATTTGAGCATTCTATTGAGCTTAGTGGCCGATATACACTTAAATTTTTTTTTAGAATCATGAGTACTCAGGAAAAAATTAGTGAGAATCCACCCTCACATTCACCAATCATTAAAAATAGTCTTTTAAAATTGAAATATAATTGTTAGGGAGCATTCAAAGTGCCCCACTATGTTATTCTTAGTCCATATGGAGAAGTTTGACCCCTACCTGAAGGTATCCCCATGGCCTCTTATTGAAAGAATCTAATAAACTCAATGGGAATGGAAATTTGTTTGATTATTTCAAACTACTTGCAAATTTTGGATGGTAAATGCTTCTATTATACCAGAGCTTTGAACTGGAGTGGTGGAGGATAAATTTCTCTAAGTGGGACATGGGGGTGGGCTTGGGAACTTAATGTCCAAGTGATCTAAATTTGAAGTGCCCCACTATGTTCTCTTGGTCCATATGGAGAAGTTCGACCCCTACCTCAAGGTGTCCCCATGGCCACTTATTGAAAGCATCCAATGAACTCAATGAGAATGGAACTTGGGTTGATGATTACAAACTACTTGTAACTCACCAATAGCCCAAGAACTTGAGTTCATCCTATCTTCGAATATTTTTTTTCTAGTCATGTATTGAATATCTTGAGGAAGTCATTACTAATTGTCTGGATGGAAGACAACTTAACTATCTAGTGGCTGATCTAAATTCAAGCCTCCACTGATGTTGCCAACGGTTCATTGGTGAATAACATTTTGAACCCAGGTGTCCTCATGACCACTAGGCTGAAAATTAATGAACACAACAGAACTAGCCTTAAATTTTGCAAACTATTTGGAATTCATGTGATAGAATTTGAGAATTCTATTAAGCTCAGCTTTGGATGGTTAAATTTTTATTGGAATCATGAGTAGTCATGAAAGAAATGTAGTGAGACGACCACCCTTTCTCAAGTGGGACTTAAAAATAGTATTTTAAATGTTGAAATATAATTATAATGATCATTCAGAGTGCCCCACTATGTTTTACTTGGTCCATATGGAGAAGTTCAACCCCTACCTCAAGGTGTCCACATGGCCACTTATTGAAAGCATCTAATGAACTCAATGGGAGTGAAACTTGGGTTGATGATTATAAACTACTTGTAACTCACTTATCCCAAGATAGTTCTAAAAAATCTGGTAAACACTTTTATTATACTAGAGCTATGAACTGGAGTGGTGGAGGAGAACTTTCTCAAAGTGGGACATGGGGGTGGGCCTTTAGTCCTTAATGTCTGTCGAGCGATCTGCATTCAGAGCCCTACTTGTTCTATTGGTCCATATAGAGAAGTTCAACCCCTACCTCAAGGTGTCCCCATGGCCACTTATTGAAAGCATCCAATGAAATCAATGGGAATGGAACTTGGGTTGATGAGTACAAACTACTTGTAACTCACCAATAGCCCAAGAACTTGAGTTCATCTTGTCTTTGAATATTTTTGCAATGTCTAGTCGTAAGGATTTCGAATACCCTTCAAGTCATTATTAATGTAGTTGTGTATGTAAGTGGAAACCTATCCTAAGGATGCAAACTATCAAGCCTATGGCTTACCATCTTGCAAGTAAGATCTGGTTGATTCTTTTAAATAATATTTTGAACCCATAGTGGCCACTGGTGATTAACATTTTTTTTGTGGGAAACAACCATGTTTGAGAGCTGTAAAAATTTCATTTGGAATTCATGGATTATGTACTTCAGGTTGCATATTGAGCTCATGCATGCCCACATAAAATTTTCATTTGGAATTATTAGTAGCTCAATTAATGAAATGTAGTGAGAAACCACCCTAGTATTTAATAATGGAACAAAAAATAGTCTTTTAAAATTGAAATATAATTGGTGGGAGCATTCAAAGCATTCCACTATGTTCCAATTGTAAATTTTGATGGTAAATGTTCTATATATACCAGAGTATGAACTGGAGTCATGTCATTTGGATATCCCTCAAGTCATTACTAATTTTCCTATATGTGAGACCTAACTATCCTAGTGGTGACTAACCTCAAGCCTAGTATTGTGTTTTAACCATATTGAACCCAATTAGGCTTATATTTTCTATTGGCATTCATGTGATAGAATATGAATATACTATTGAGCTCAGTTAGTTGTAGGCCTAAATTTTCTTTTGTAATCATGATTATTCACGAAAGAGAACCTGTAGTGAGAAACCTTATAGTGTCACCCTATCATTTGAAAAAACTATTTTAAAATTGAAATATAATTTCAACCCTCATAGTTATATTTTCAATCTAGTTTCATCTATACATTATCACAAATGCAAGACAATAAATATCCTAGTTTGAGTCATGCTAGGAATATCATGTAATAAACTATGAATATCATGGTACAACTCAGACCCAAATACTAACTAAACAATTGGTGTTGGAGTTTAGTTGAGTTTTGAATTTTTAGTTAGGTCAATCAATATCTTGAATGCAAAGACAATGTAATTACCTATTGTTTTACTAATACTTAAGTCTTTATTATGTTACATAGAAAATAAACATCCACCCTAGCTATCACTAGTCCTTAGAAGGTAGAAATGTAACATAGGTACAAATATAATAAATGGATCCAGTTAATTTTTTAATTTAGTCATTACTAATTGTCCATGTATGCAAGGCGACATATATCCTAGCAGCCGCTAATCTCATGTTTTTTTATGTTACACCAATTCTATTTACTAATCGTTGACGTTAGCAGACGCTAGGTTTTAAATATCATGGCAGGATTCTAATAAATTAATACGTAACTCTATATATAATAATGGTGCTTAGCTTAATTTTTGATGTAGAGCCATCCTAAATATCATATGTCAGTCAACTAGAATTATTAGTTGCTTCTAGTCTCCATTCTCGTTTGAAAAATGTATTCTAGGAAAATCTTTAATATTTGTCTTGATCTTCGAATATTTGTTATTGTGTTGTCCCTGTAATAGCTAGGCTATTTCATAAACATCTAGCTTAGTGGCCTCTAGTCTTGGAATATGTTAATTTAGAATTTAAGAATTGTTACTTTATATTGGAGCATTTATCAAGTAAGTCGTTACTAAATGTAAGTGAAATATATGTTTGTAAATTAGAATGATGTAACATCTATATGTAATTAATGGTACAGAACATATAATGTTCTTACCTTTTACAAAACATAAAAAAAATTGTAAAGACAATGCATTTAATTATTTCTACGTGGAGAAATGAATATAAAAAAGGCTATGTATAACAACATGAATAATCAAGAGAGAATCCAAATATTGAAGAATTAGTCACGAAATTTCTTTCATATTAAAAAAATGCATTAAAGGAATTCAAAATGATTATCTAAAATCTACAAAAGAGAACCATTTGATTTATCAAAAAAAGAATATGTGATTCATGTTTTTAGGTGCTAGAGATAGATGTCAAGTGGGGGATTACGTGGAAAAATTAAATGGACGAAGAAGAACACAAAATGTCAAGCAAAAAAATTAGAGAGATAGATAGAAGGGCTGAAAAGGGAACCTGTTTAAAGACATGAATGTACTTGAGCTATTTGTTGAACATAAAAAATGGGTTTTCATGAAGGAATAAATATTTTAAAAGGGATTACAAAATATTCAGGTCATGGTGCCAGGAAAAAACTATGGTTTCAGAGAGAGTAACATGTTTTGACAAGAAGATGGAACGAAATTGAAAAGTAACTAAAGGGAAAGGCGGGGACAGATTGCAGAGTAAAACACAAGAACTAGACGAATACAGATCTGCTGTAAGTTCCTAACATCAACTATGATACACATATAATAACATAGATGCTTTTGATAAATATCTATTTTAGTTGTATCTGATATTTTGATGTAATTGATAATGTCTGTTAAAGCTATAAATATTTTCTCTAAAACATGTCTAATATCATGCATGAGATTAGTAATTCTATAACCTATTTTTCTTGTCTCTTTTGATTCCTGCCTTTTTTGGCCTCCTTATCTGCACTTGGGTAAATGATCTATCCATATGCATTGTTTTGGTCTTGTTTGTGCACCCCCAAATTCTTCCATTATGATCATTTCCTTGCCCCTTACCATTCAAAAAATCATGAAATCGAGCACTCAGACTAGTAACTTAGTGTATGCGCATGTTGTATTCTGATTTCAAGAGCTCCTTTTATATGCTTAAAAAATAAAACAGAAACCATAATATATATTTCTTTGGTTTATTTAGTTTTTTCTAAATGCATTTTAAGATGAAATAAATTCTACAAACTGAAAAAAAAGTGGGAATAGGAAATTTCAAAATTGAATTTCCCCTTCTTAAAGTTAAAAAGTGCAATTTTGATATTTCAAATATTGACATCATTCATGTGGGGGATTCTTATTATATCATACCTTGAATTAACCTACATTAATATTTATTATTTAATTTCATATGGCGGGATACAGGGAAATCAAATTAATTAATTTTACCTACGTTAGAAACAATTAGGAAAATGACAACAATTTCTTTGTGATCACTTAGGAAATCCAAACATATTAATTTAAACATAATAAAAAACCATTTAGAAAATAGAAGTGAGCATTAGGAAACAAAATAAAAAAATTTTAATAGAGCGATATACGCCTTGTTAATTATTAATTTTTATCGAGTGTGATTTTGATATTTTTCAAATATAATGTGCGTTAATTCAGGGGATAGCATGGGATTCGGGGAAATCAAATTTAATAATACTACCTAGTTTATAAACTAAGTGAGACATTGAAAAAAGTTTCTATGTGGACTCATGGCAAAACAAACAATTGTTAATTTCAGCATAATAAAAAACCACTTAGAAAACAAAAGCAAACATTAGGAAACAAAATTTTTAAATTTTAAGAGAACAATATTTGATCTAGAGAGAATTCAATATTTTATAAATATAATGCATGTTAATTCGGGGAATAGCGTGGGATATGGGGAAATCAAATTTATTAATACTACCTACTTTAGAAACTATTGGGACAACGTCAAAAGTTTCTTTTTGAACTCATGGGAAAATGACAAATATTAATTTAAGCATAATAAAAAACCATTTAGAAAATAGAACTGAATGTTACGAAGTAAAAAAATTAAATTTTAAGAGAGCGATAGACACCTCATTTATTATTAATTTTTATCGAGTGTGAATTCAATATTTTTTAGCCATCGTCTGCGTTATTTAAAAAAAAATTCAATAAAATGTGGCATCTTGCAAGTTTGAACTAGTTAATTACACAGTTATATAATTAACACATTTATTAAAGAAATTTTTAATTAGCGATAGAATTAACAAATATTTTTTACCTTTAAAAATTTGCACAATATTAAGTTGTAACTATAATCCATTAAAATGTTGCCACGTGGCATGAAATTTCTAATAAATCTCGTGATCAATGATATTCTGGAGTTATTAACACTTAACTATAGAAAAAATAAAACATGATTTTATGTTTCACCAGAATTAGAGAGTACCTTATAGATAGGAAAGAAAATAGTGACCGCTAAGCTCCATTAGAATGATATTTTTGCAACACCGAATTAAAAAAATAATAAATTTTTACATTTTATAGGGAATTAGAGTATTCTCTTCAGCACGTGTTAATGAACAACTATGTTTGTCGTTTGTTGTCTATATTTTTGTTGAGAAGAAGCCTAACAATTGTTAGCCTCTACAACTCCTATGTTTCATTTCTAGCAATGTAAATAAATATCTTTACATTTTTCGATCACTAGTATTTTCATTAACTATAATCTTATCTTATTGACTTACATTCCTTCCACAACCAAGTGTGGCATTATATACCATTGAAGGATTTCTCAACTTCTATATTACTCATAAGTTATTTTGTGTCTAACACATAATTTATATCGGTTCGTATCAAGTAAAATACTTAGCGACCGCTAAGCTCCATTATTTGAACAAGATCAATCAAATAGTGGGTGTGAAAGAAAATGTTTAGTGGCCGCTAAGCTTCAATACTTACCAAAAGGAATGATTATGCAGAAAATAGGATAAACAATTTCTTGATAACATAGATGCTTTATGAACAAATCATAGTAATAGATATTAGCGGTCGCTAGGCATTTTCCATAATATATTTTGATGGAAGATAAGTGAGATATGGATAATTTTTAATGTCGAAAGCTATGGAGAACTTTTCATAGTCGGGAAGAAATATGATTACTAAAAATGTTTTGAGGGTGCTCATATAACACCATAGGGACTGCTAGGCACACACCTTTGTATCTTTTCTTTTTTAACACATCGGAGTGCATCAATGAAAATCATTAGCGACCATTAAGCTTCACTACTTGTTAGGAGTAGATTAGTGACCGCTAGGCTCGACTAATTTTTTATTTTGAATATAGAGATCAAACAACAGTTTGTATTAAGGAAAATTCTTAGTGACCACTAAGCTCGATTTTGTTTAGGAAGGAATGATATGCCGATAGCTAAGCTAAAGAATATCTTATTTCGAACATAGCACTCTAATAATAGATCATAGTAATAGATATTATTGGGTGCTAGGCAATTTTTGTGATTTTTTAGATGCAAAATATGTGAGATATAAAAATTGTTTACTGTCGAAAGCTATGTAGGTATTTTGAGGAAGTTATAGATTCACGTCCTTAAGTCTAAACTGTTTATTAATTTCGAAAATAGAGATAAAAAATATTTTGTATAAAAAAAATGCCTAGCAACTGCTAAGCTCGAATACTTACAAAACATATCGCTCTACACTTATTGTTTATTGTTAAATGAGAAAGGAATAAATTAGCAGGTCTAGGATAAACTGTTCCTTAACTAAGAAAATAGAAATAAAAAAAAAATTTGTATTCCAAAAAATGCTAAGTGACCGTCTAAGCTACGGTACTTACATAATATAGTGTTTAGATAATAGATCATATGAATGGATGAAATGGTGTCGCAAGGAATTTTTCATGTCGGTTCATATTAAATAAAATGCATAGTGACCACTAATCTATATTACTTACTGAAAGGATTGGCTTAATGCTCACTAGGCTATATTGTTTTTGTTTTTAAAAAATATCGAGCTAATAAAATTCACTGTCTGTCTTTGAGATAAAGATAAGAGTTAGAACATAATAATATAAGTACATATTTTAAACATGAAGATGTATCCTGATCATCTTGGCCCTGCACATTTCCAGAAACATCCCGTTAAACAAAATAGTCCTAAACATTTTACTAAAAATTTAAGGAAAAGATGAACACGAGTCTTGCTCAAGAATGACTGATCTAAGTTCGTAAAGAGCAATGCATGTTTTATGTTTGTAAATTATTCGTTGATGAGAAGGCTATTGGACGTTATCCTATATATTGTCGATGAATCTATTTAAACCATGTAAAAAAATCTCAACAGGTTTGAATTCATTATTTGTAATTATATTATATTCAATGGATTATCCTTGGGAGAGCCAAGTCCTTGAATACAAACCTTCGTGAAGGATTACTAACGAGTAGAATTTTTGCAACCGATAAGTGCCATTAGTTAGTGAAAGGGAAGGCTTTGTTATTGCTATGATCAACAATTTCTTGTAATTAACATAGCCATGTAACATGCCCAATCTTTTTGATATAGTATGAAATGAAAAAAATCTATTGCATTGATGAAATATTTCTGATATAGTATGCCCAATGGTGAGTTTGATAAAATAAACAAACTTTTGTAGGCCTAGGAAAATAAAAAATCTGGCTCTACGTGCTATATGAGCGTGTTAGTCTCTCTCCAATCCTCGAAGATAGTTTGGCAAGATAGCCACAAAAAAAGGGTGACATTCTTCTAGATGCTAATCGCATAATTAATAACATGAATAACGACAAGAAATTTTGTTTGATTGTGTTTTTTGGATTGATAGAAGTTGATAATGTTGATTGATGTAAGATAAGTGTTATTGTGTAGATATGTAGTAAATTTTGAGAAGTCATTTCGCAAATGCGGAAGGTGTTATTATAGACAATTTTGAAGAGGGTATTGAGAAAATAATGTCAGTGGAAAACATGTTGTGTATAATTTGTGTAGAAGAAATTATCTATAACCAACCCTATCGATACAATATTGTATCGTTCATTTTTTTTCAATTTAGTGGTTGGTATTGCCTTATTATATGATTTGTATCATGAAACAAGATGCAGTATGGAATTTTTAGACTATTTTTATTAAATTTTAATTAATGAGTTATTTTCATTGAAGACCACACTGATATTTGTTATTTTGAAGGAAAAAAATAGAAGGAAATTGTCTATCCTCGAGACTTGTCTAGCTCTTGATGGCATGGTCAAGATCTATGCCCTGCTGATCAGTAATTCATAGTTAAAGCTTAATTTTTTTTCTTTTGTGTCGTGTGATGTTTTGTAATTGGATGTAATCTAAGGATTTTCGTCTTCCTAGTTTGAACTCATGACTTTGGGGTGTTCTTCTATACCGGCCATTTTCTTGGTGAATATTCTTATAACATTTTACTTGTTAATAGAATATAAGATGTTATTGATAAGTAAAACACACCATCAATCTCAAATTAGTAAATTAAAAGTATATGTAAAAAATATTATGATTACTCGAAGGAAAAAATATAGAATTTTTTATTTTACAATAATTATTAATATATTGAAGATTAAATTGTGGAGTATCATGATATTGATTACCGAGGTTGTCCCTGACAGTAGATTACAGACCCTGTTCCCACCCAATGTAAATTAATAAATGTACGAATCAATAAATTAAAGTTTTGGAAGATTGTTGGTTTGTTTTTGTTGACTTGAATACTAATGAATTAATTATTGGAGGTGACTCTCATATTATTGCCAACACCGCCATCGAAAAACTTGTGTGAATAAAATTCCTTTTATATGTTTTCATTAATCACATATTTGAAAAATATATTAGGAGGGTACTTAGATGTGAATAAAATTTGAATAGAATAAGATTGCAATGACTTTTATATGCAAGAGCTGTTTCATTAATAGACATGAGATTGATAAGACCTTAAATGTAATTACTTATATATTGAATGTTATCCAACATAACAATATTGAGGGTACTAAATTAAATAAAAGACAGGTAAATATGATTTTATGCTATAGAAAATCACATGATAAGATTGGAAATAAATATGGTGATCACTTGGAATCATCATCTTTTCTAATAAAATTTGATAGTAATCTTGTATTAATTATAAGCATGCGATGGCATAGTCACTCCATATATCTACCGATCCACTCTTCCTTATTTTCACACCTTTCATTTTTATTTCATTGGCTTTCATTTCATCTGTCATGGCCTTTCCAATGTTTCCTTTCATGCAATTTTCTGCGTTGGTGTGTGAAATGACATTTTATACCAAAATTTTGTGTTGCCGTTTGAAATCCATTTTTTGAATTGAAATAGAGCAAGAACGAACTAGTTTCTATTGAGGGAGTTCTTGGAGATGATTCTCTCTCTCTAGAGGGACATCTGAGGTTAAATGTGGAAGTTTCTTATACATTCATTTGTCATCTTCTTATCATACATCCTGCAAAGGATTGGGATTTAGAGATGGGCCATCATTGGATCAAGCCAGCATATAGGGTTGACATGGAAGTGGAAATGGACAAAACCATGTGTGCATCATGGCCCTTGCTATCTGAGGCTCATTATAAAGAGGAAGGTTTTTTGGACGTGGCCATTTTTTTAGAGTTGTACAAACAGTTTGACATCCTAATCCGATTCGTGTCTGATGTGTCTAAATGGGGTGAGACATCGAGGGTGGGAGATAGTTCGATCCCCTTTCCTAACCTAGATGATATGTTTGGTTTGCTGTAAAAGGAACCAACACATTGGGGTCTTCTTCACTGGGAAGGTCGTGAGACATACGATTGGTTAAAGAGTTGGGCTACTGCTGGAAAAGAGCATCTTTTTCCGAAACCTCCTGCGGAAACCGTTTTTATCCCCATTAAAGTGGAGGCTATAGAGGTGTTGTATGATTCAAATAAATAAGTTCTTCTAAAATCTATCAGACTATAACTTTGTTTTGGTTGTTATATAGTCTTTTCAGTTGCATTATTACCAAATCATCATGTTTGTCTCATTGGTTTGGTTTTTTTTGTATTCCCAACCACTTATGTTTTTGGCATAGGCCCTTAAGCATTTTTTCACCAAATTATTGTTGCATTGTTTGGGTTTCTTAGACTGATCCTATCATTGTATCTGTAATGTAAAGGGACCCTTCAACCCTCCTACAATTATAAAAATAAATAAATCATTAATAAAAGTTTATGTTGTGTGTTACAGTATGCGATTTCAACAATTAATCACTTTTAAATTTGGTTTGTTTTAAGATGACAATTCATTTCTTTAAGTGAAGACTAGTAGCCAATAACATCAATATATTATCGAATATCTTTTCGTCAATGTAAAAAACAATATGTACAACTTCAGGATAGAGGTTCTAATAATGGATTTATGCCTATCTTCCCATCAGTTAAAAAAATTGAGTTACACTACATCATTGTGGAAACCTGGAGGTATTCAAAGGAATAAATTTAATTCTCTTGTCCTAATAATAGAAGATACTGTAAATGGCTCTATTTCTTTTATAGAAACCTCTCCTACAACAATTTGTCTGGGGAAATTAATTTCATAATTTTTTTTCATGTTTTCCTCCATGCAGTTGTAGATATAAACAAAATTTTTCTCTACATACCAATTCAGTTTTATTTCATGTGGTTTTTGAATACCTCCAATTAACTGATGCAAGAAATAGTAGTTGTCTTTAAAATAGCCTGAGTTTTAGATACATTCTTCTATTGTTATCAAAAATTTAAAAAACTTGGATATGTATGACGTTATATAAAAAAATTGTTTCCCAATGCAATGAACAACATTCATCTCAAAATCAACAATTATTTGCATCTATTAGGGTTGAATGCTACTGTTGTGCATATTTATAGCTCTGTACCATTTAAATCATCCAAAGGTATTTACAAAAGGCTCCGCAAACAACATAGAGCAAGGTGTTAAAACTAACATGACAAGACATGATTTAATATTGTATAGATTATCAAATGACAAGTCAGAAAAAAATATCATATTACACTTTCTTTATTGACACATCTATTTGTTACATTAAGGTTCTCCAACGTTGGTCATAATGCACATGAACATGGATATTTACATGTACAAAGACATAATGACAATAAAAAAAATATTAATGAAAAATATATAATTGGATATGGTGCTAAAAACAATCTTTATAAATGTAATCTAAAGAATTATAAGCTAGTTTCTATAAAGAGAATGTTAATAGCTAGCCAATAAGATTGCTTGCATTTGAAACTAATGTGGAAATAGTTGGAAGCATTAAGCATCAGAATCTTGAGCGTCTACATGGATGTTCACTTTCTCCACTTGGAAACCTGATGTTTTATGATTACATGGTAGGAAGAAGTCTATTATACATCCTACATGGTGAGTAAAATGATTTTGTTATGAAGAAAAATGAATATGTACATTATAGATTAAATTTTTGAAATAGAATTGTCCAATCAACCTCTAACCTTTATAGTAAAATGGATATTTAGAAAATCTAACAAGTGTTTTATTAATTTTTATTTTCGTATAGGATCATAAAAGAATATTAATATTAGAATGGAATGATCAACTAAAGATTGATCATGGTGCTGAATAAGGATAGCCACATCTTCATTATGAATGTAACCCACACTTTGTTTATAGGGATGTGAAGACTTTTAACACTCTTTTGGATTATAATTTCAATGCAAATTTGTCATAATTTGACATTTCCAATTGAATTTCCTTAGTGAAACAACACACCTCTACCTATGTTATGGGCACCATTTGTTACATTGACCCAAAATATGCAAGAACAGAAAGGTTGAATAAAAAATATGATGTATATAGTTACAAGATTTCTCTTCTGGCATTGCTGACGGGAAGGAAGCTATGTCTAATAACTCAAATCTACCAAAGTTGGCAAGATTTAGGTTTGTTAATTTTCATTCGGAGCTTACCCTGTACGCTATTTAAGTATTTTTAAGGTTTGTTGTTAGGAGAAATCAAATGTGGATGGAATTATCGTTGACATTAACAAGTGAACCCAGATTCTATCAAAAGTAGATTACAACACTCTCTTCAAAATTGTTGATACATAAGTTATAAAAATATGCAGGGATCTTGAGATTGTAAGAAAAAACTTCCACTTGGCATTTCTTTGTACCAAGAAATGGCCATCTATTCAACCCACCATACATGAAGTTTCCAGATTCTAAAGTTGATGACATCAATACCGTCTCTTACGCAATTTCCTAGTATCTGGATGAACCAGCTTACCCCTAGTAATAATTACATGATGTATTTCGATGGATATGTAGATGGTAAGTAGAACGATGTTACATGGAACACAAGATGAACTTCGGAAAGGAATTTGTTTGTGAGATTTAGTGAGGTGATTTCACAATTTTTTTTTTTGACTGGAATGGTACTTGGATGGTGTTGTGATGGGAAAACAAAAACATCCCCTAGAGTCCTCACTTTTCAAGTGTCTATTTTTCTCAATGGCTAAGCCGATTTTCAAGTAAGCAATGACTAGTTTTACCTGTTACAGTCCATATTTTTTTCCATAATAATTCAAACTACTTGAAACCCTTAAAACAGATAAAAGTGTGACCAAATTTCTTTTCAGAGGGGGAAATATTGGGTTTTGGGAAATTTGTTCCTTTTCCACTTGTCGAGTAGGATTATATTCATGTTTTATGCAAATAAAATTGTCCACAAAAGGTGATGAATCCTCATATAAGATCTACACTTGTATATGTATGAATTTGTAACAAATTTGAAATGTACAGATAAAACCTTTCAATGTAAAGATGATGAAAGATCAGTTTTGTTATTTCTTGACTTAGAAAAAATACAATTTGTGGCACAATGAGGCTTATGATTAATGTAAACTATACAATATTGGTTCAATATATCTCTGAGGGGGTAAGATGATGTTTCTCAAAAACATTATTCTTGCATTGTGTTAAGGCTTATTTCATTTTCTTTCTCAGGGAAGTGACTCATTGTTTATACGGAGAATGTAACAATTTACAAGCATAAATTCTACTATCTTTCATAGTAATAGAATTTTTGATATACATAAACTCCCAACTTTGTTGTTTGATTTGAATGATTACTCAGAGATATAGTTTATAATAACAAACACTTGTGATTTTTTACAATCTAAAAAACAATACTTGATTTGTTACAAAGTATATTTCGGGGTGAAAACGTAATTTAATTGTGATTTCCACCAGAAGTCAAATTAACACCACTAACATTTAAGGCCAATGTCAAATTTAAGGATATGTGCATACTTAAAAAATAAAGTGCATGCCTCACACTTTAAAAGTTTGAGATTCACACTCTGAAAGTGCAAGTGTGAGACTTCACACTTTTAATGTGTGTATAAAAGTACAGAGCTCACACTTTCAGAGTATGGTACTCACACTTTCAAAGTGCGAGGCTAAGATTCGTTAGCATGCGAGGATATCAATTTGAAAGTGTGAGGCTCAGAATTTTAATAGTGCAGGATTTGCAATTAGAAAGTGCAGGGATCTTGGAATTTTAAGAGCGTGGGGATCACACTTCAAAACTATGAGACTCTCAGACTTTAAATGTGCGAGGATCACACTTTCAGAGTGCGGTGCTCACACTTAACTAAAACGGGATCATGAATTATAATAGTTACTAAAATCTAACCTTACATCAAGGATTTTTCACTTTTCATTTAATATGACTTATAAGATTTAGCGGCTACTCACCTTAGATCGAGGCTCATGACTTATAAGAGTTAGCTGATTGTCACCTTAGATCAAATATTGTGACTTATAATAGTTAGTGACTTCTCACCTTAATACAATGGGTAAAAAAAATAATATTTAACATCCACTCATGACTTTGAACTAGCTCATGCCTTATTATAGTTAGCATTTGCTAGCCTTACATACTCTCAACATTGAAAATATTAAAAACAGTGAAATTGGAATCCAGTAATAGTGATATTGGAATCCAATAATAGCTATATTAGAATCCAATAATAGCGATATTGGAATCCAATAATAACAATATTAGAATATAATAATAGTGATATTGGAATCCAATAATAGTGAAATTGGAACTAGAATAATTCCAATAATGACAATATTGGAATCCAATATAGACAAAAATAAAATCCAATATACGTAAAAATGAAGATTGATTTCTTCCAATAATTGAAATATTGGAGTCTCAATTTACTGGAATATGTTCCAATTTAGTGAAATAAGCGTTGAATCCTCAAATTCTAACATTATCCTAATAAAAAAATAAAAGGATAAATAATAACCTACACTAACAAAATAGGTATTTTGAAATTAGAAGGTGAAGGAGGCTTAGGCCCCATAATCAACAAAAGAGATAAATGATGTTAGTGTATAATCTATGTCGAAACCATAATATGTGTCATAGAAGAGATAGGGTAGAAGGACCCATGAGGGGTGGTATGCATAAGATGTGATCTAGTGAAAGGTATAAGAAAAAGTGTCTTGTGATGAGTAGTATGTGACCTGAATGTCAAGGTAGGGTGTTGAGGAGAATGTGACCTACTAGAAGTAGTATGTGAACTATAAGATTGACTCTTAGATGCACTAGGAGGGAGTATCCTAATAGACATAACATGAGAAATATAAGGTCTATATATAAATGCACTAGTAATAGGAGTATTAGCCATATGTAGGGGGCCATGATGCTAAGGTATAGGGCCCTCAAATGGAATACATCTAATTGTAACCAATTTTTTTATCATGAATGAATTTAACAAATTGTTGTAGTAGTGACTGAATATATTGAAAAGTGTATAGCAAAGGGAAACCTAAATTCGCATCAAATAAGATAAGACAACATTCCACTAAGAATGGAATATCAAAATTAGCAGAACCAACTATGAGAGGGAGAACAATATTCCCTATGTTTGTCTTAGGACCAAATATTATTTTATTTTTAGTATATTAGAGAGAACATAACAACTTAAGAGAGCACATATTATGTAGAGTAGTAATATCAACAAAAGTATTACATACATGATATATCAATCAACAAAAAAAGAATGGAGAGTGTATCAGAAACAAAGATATCAGCCATATCAGTATCACCAAAAGTAATAGCTAGAGAAAATGTGTATTGGTAATAGTACCAATCATAGCATCAAATGGGTTATCATAAGAAGGTGGATGTTGTACAACATGATAAGTATGGTGCATCTCTAAAGTAGATTTAGTGGTATTATGATAAAGAAATGGGTCACTAAATATTATGATATTTGCATTATCATTAGTAGGATTATATTCAATGGGAACATCCTCTTCAATAGGACCAACATCAAGAAGATATTTCATAACATAGTGGAGCTTAACACAAAAATTATCAGTATGAACAAAACATCGATAATAATCAAAATGGGCATTAGAATCAAAAATTTTACCATAAGGAATTATTTTACCAAACTCAAGCACCAAAGGGAGAGATATAATGATTCAATCGAGTTATGTTTTAAACACTACACATGGTGCATAATGAAAACATGTAAATTACCTATGAGTAGTTTATAAATATAGTTTTTTGCATTGAGATAAAAATTAGAAAATTGATTTAACTTTATAAATTTCATCATTATATTTCCTCTTAAAAGTATTTTTCCTTAAAATTTTTGATGAGAGATTTTAGGAGGATTAGAAACATATTTTATATTTTTCATGTTGAGGAGATTAGCTTCACATTATTTCAAACTATGACATAAATGATCAAAGGAGTAAAAAGTGTCAAAGATAATTGATTATTTTAATAGGGATGAGAATAATTATGTGTAAAAAATATCCTTGTAATTCATTGTCAAATGCCAAAACATTTTCTCATATTCAGTAAGCGTGGTATCTTATAGTATAGGAACATATTCACCAGATGGGCTCATTGGAACCTTTTCACACTTTATCCATTTGAGCATAGAGATAATTTGTCTTGAATGTTAGTAGAAATTTATGCAAGAAAATGAATAATCTAAAGGAATTAAATGTGTGTATAAAATGCATTGGTAGATCTTTTAAAAACCAATTGTACTGGAAAAATCTTTGAGACTATCAAGGAAACATCTTGGTAAGAAATGAATGCCATTTAAATAATAATCCATATAAAGTGACATGAAATGTATGGAGGTGATCTTAAGGATCATCTCTCTTTCCAACATAGATAAGAATATTAGGAGCAACAATAACCAATAGGTAAAATGTAAGATTCCACTTATGGGTATAAGTGGGTTTATGGAAGCAACTGAGTAGAATCTATAACATGATAAGAAGAATATTTCCACCTTAGTTGTAATTGTAGAATTTTAGATCTGTACAAAGTATGAAACAAGGTATTTTAGAGCTTGAATGTATTACAAGAAGAATAATTATGAGTGTATATATGACATGTATATAATAGTATTTATGTATAAGAATATTATGTAGCCATTAATAACATTTTGAAGTGGAATGATTAGGTGCCCAAATGAAATAGGAAATGTATATGCAGGAATAGTAGTTGTGTGCACACTAGATGATGGAGGAGGAGGTTGTCCAAAAATGTACTACTCATTATATTCCTGATCACGAGTACAATTTAAAAGTCATGAATAATGTAGATGAGTAGGTCTCAATATGATGAGGTTTTTTGTGGAGCTGGAGCACTCAAAATTAAACACAATTTCAACTTTTTTTTAGTCTACACTTTTTGTCTTCATTAAGATCACAATCAAAAGAATGTGTCACTATTTGTTTCTATTTCATTCAAATGCGAAATCTCAAGTAGAAATATGATTTAATATAGAAGGAATTACTACAAACATGGGGTGGAGACGAATCCATGAGGATTTGATTCTTGTAAATAGGAAGTGTAATATTATTATATTTGTATGCTCAACAAGTTACTGAATATGATAATTACTACTTTGCCAAAGGGTGTGCATAGAGATAAAGCATATGTCAAACTAAAATAAACTGAAACCTTAAGGCCCCTAGGGTTTTAGTAACAGATTTGATTCAAAAATTTAGCTCACCAGATTTTAATACCTTGAATTAAATATATGTTAATGGAAAATTACACAACAATAAAGAGGATGTAAGGGTTTGTAATAGGGTATTATTCTAATCTAATCAATATCATAACTAACCATTTCTAATACCAAAATAATGCATTAATACTTGTGACAATAATCATAAGCGATTGAAATGATAGCTCAAATAAACAAGAATAGGTGATCATAGACTTAGTTTTGCAGGTATACCAGACAAGAGAAGATCCATGGATGTGTAAATAAGTGGAAAAGGTGGATCATAAATACTATATATTTCCTTATCAATTTATGGAATTTTAGAACTGAAAAACTGAACATGATGTGTGATTATATAACTTATGTATGGCCCAGACCCTTAGAACTGTCTAGTTTTGAGTATATTTTTATAGTAATTTGAACCTTTGGCATTTAGGTTGCCGAAACTTCGGTGTGTAATCTTATCTTGCTATGGAAATTTTTCTCTGATTGTATGCCACTCTTACTTAGTGCATAACCTCAAGATGACCTATAATCACATGCAACAAAGTAGAAACTGTGGAAACCTACAATAACCTTCATTCAAATCATTAGATAAACCAAAAGAAGAAACCATGTATGTGGTGAGGCTAGGACTATCCTTGACATGGTCAACCCTAGTTGTTGAACCAATCACACAGTGATGAACTGCATGTCCTTCATGTGGTATCAAACCTCTATTTAGTTCTCCTAAGATTCTTATGTACAAGTGTGAGTGTGCTCTAAGTCAACACTATACGAGTTCCCTCATGTCTCTTGAAAAAAAAAAAGTAACACACTAACTATAGAGTATACAATGTGCCTAGTCCATGATAGTAGTGTGGTGTAGTGTGCTTCATATAGGTGACCTAACCTTTTGTCCATTAAATCCCTTTGAAAATACTTGGAGTGAATTTGAATTTTCTAAGACATGGATCTAAGACCTTTGCATGCTTGGAAATTGAGGAAGTTAGAATATTTAACCTATTTTATTGCTTCATACCTATATTAGTGGATTCTCTAAATGATGTGAAACTAATTTAGGAAGATCTAGGATATCCTTTGGTGATTTTGGAGTGCTATTTTATATAGGATCTTGTAAGAGTTCTAGGTTAGTTATAAAGTGATATTGATTTGCTTATATAACCTTATGTAGGTGAAATATTATGATAAGGCTGACTTTAGGAAGATGAAATGGCTCAATAAAGATATTAAAATTGATTTTTTTTGAAAGATGAAAATGGGAAGAATTGTTCAAGTTGGTCAGGATCATATAACACATCATGACCATACTATATGGTCTAGGAAAAAAATCATGTGATGTGAAATATAAAGTTCTAGAATGATGTATACAGATAATTTACATTTTTAATTAATTAATAATTCTTGAATTTGTGACATAGAAGAATATGAATATGAGAAATTAAAGAATGAGCTCGAGAGATGTTTTGATTGGACTTTTAATTTCAGAATTTTTCTTAGCAAGGGATCAAAGACAATATTTTCATTTCCAAAGGATAAGTTACCAAAGTTTAGTGTCTACACTATGGGATATGTTACTATTTATACACCTTTGACAGTTACTTTTTCCCCCAGTTTATGTGACATGTTTATAGGTTTCTCCTTATCTGTGCTCTTAAGTCTATCCCTTCCATTTTGTATCAATGTGTCTAGTTAATTTATAATAAGAAAGTTGTTACAATCAATGTTATCTAATACAAGAATCCTTTTCCTAATATTATTACTAAGAAAACATTGTTTTCCACACCTAAGAGTATTGCATATATTCAAGTTACATATAGAGTATTTATCCCCCACAAGTATCCTTCTAGGTATCCTAGTGTACCTCCTACACATTCTAATAATGTTATACATCCCCTACTTCCAAAGGTCCATTGTACTCCTACTATATATGTTAAGTATTCAAGATCTGATCCACCCTTTTCTATATAGTATTCCCATCACTTCCTTAACTCCATCAAATGTGAAATCATTCTTTACTCTTTCTTTTATACAAATACTCTAAAATACAAAAACATTAAAATAATAAAATAAGAACAAATACATTCAAATATTTTTAAAATACAATACAAGAACCTACATATGACTTGATTTTCTAGATTTTCAAGTTACATATAATATGGTTTAATAAATAATATATTTTCTATACACTCTTTACACATGCATTGATAAGGTATCTTGATCTTGATACATGATTCTATATGATGATAGTGTTGGCCTAGTCCTCTTCCCAATGAAATTTCTATTTTAGTGGTATCTTATACACTATTTAGGTGATTTCGTTTCATTACATATATCATTTCCTCATTACTCTAATTTTTTTATATTGTGTCATATTTTAAATTTTAAAACTAATATAACTAACACGTGTCTTTTGAATCAATAGCTTCTCTTTATCTATGTTCCTCAGAGATATTGTCTTATATTATATTCACTTGATTACTTTCTTGTATTTTTTCATTCATTTATGTGGCCTACAACCTTTTCTACTAATGAAATAAATGTAGGTATGTTATGAAAACTTCATCGTAGTCCTCCTATGTAGCACTCTCCTTTGAACATTGGTCCCACTAGAAATTACACTGAGAGACTTCCCTATTTCATTAGAAAAAGTTACAAACCTCAAGTACTCATAGGGGATCGATCCAAAGCACTCCCAAATCCTCTACGTGTAAATATTTCCAGTCAATAATGTGAGAGACATCAGAATGATATATTTTTAATAAAGACACATAAAAAACATTGTGCAACTGAGATAGAGCTAGTGGTAATTTGAAAGTTTATATTCCATTGAGTTAACCACTTCAAGCACATCAAATGATTTTATGTAACAATGTGATAAAATAATTTTCAATTTGATATAAATTTTTTTGGTCTAACTCTCAGAAGACATTTGTCACCAACCACAAAATCTCTAGGAATATTTTTTCTATCCGCATAACTCCTCTACCTATCTACAATATCAAACAATTTTTGCATAATTAGTTTCACATTTTATTCCATGTCCTTGAGCATGTCAGGACCTATAACAACCATATCCTCTATTCAATCCCAGCTGATAGGTGTACAACATTTTATTTCATATAAATCCTTAAAAGGTGTCATACCTAATGTTGAATGGTGTGATTTTTTTGTAAGAAAACTCAATGAATGGTAAGTAGTCTTCCTATTTTTATTTTTGATCCATATAGTATATCCTATTCATGTCTTCTAGAAATCAGTTCACCCTTTATGCTTGACTATTTATCTTCGGGTGATAATAAGTACTAAAATTTAATCTTGCTCCCAAAGAAGAGTGCAAGGTTTTCCAAAACTTTGACATCATATGGGTATATCTATCAAAGATAATATTCTATAGTACTGAGTCCAGATGAAAAATATCCTAAATGAATATCTTTTCCAAGATGGGTTCACGATATTAAAAATTTTCCAGAATAGAATGGGCTACCTTGGTGAGTTTATCCACAACCACCAATATAATATCATGCTTTTTATTAGAAAGTGTAATTCCTTGAACAAAATCTATAATTATAACTTAACATTTCCATTCAATATGTTCATGTGGGTACAACAACCCAACTGAATGCACATGTTCAAATTTCACTCCCTGACACTTTAAGAATCTTGAAACAAAATTTGTGACATCCTTTTTAATCCCCAACAAAAAATACATATTATTAAGGTCACCCCTCATCTTCATCACACCAAGGTGTTTTGAATAAGGAACATTGTGTACCTCATCTAATACTAGAATCCTTAATCCATTGAGGTCAAGTACATAAATTATGTCATGGGATTTAATAAGCCCATCTCTATCCAACTTGTAACCCTCATATCTACTATCCTGGACATCAGTCTCAAATGCATATTTTACCTTCCCATAAAATTTTATTTGTAGCTAGATTACTCAAAATATGTTGTCTAAACATGATCCTTTTTGAGATAATTGATATTATATGTTGTCTTCTATTAAGGGCATCCAAAACTTAGTTATCATTTCCCTTACTATAACTTATCTCAAAATCATATTATCTCAAATATTCTAACCAATGTCATTACCATGCATTTAAGTTTGGTTTAGTGATGATATACTTCAAACTTGAATGATCTGTTTTGAGAAAAAATGATTTCACAAAAGGTAATGCCTCTTCATTTGTAAGTCATGTACTATGGATACAAGCTCAAGATAATTTGGGGCATAATCAAACTCCCTCACCTAATATTTGGTGATTCGTAAGACACTACTTGATTATCTTACAACAAAATTTCACCAAAACAATTACTTGATGCATCCATTACCACAATGAATTATCCACTAGGATTTGCAAATTTCAAAATTGGTGCAGTAGTCAACTTTTCCTTAATAATTTGGAAGGATTTTTCACATTTTTAATCCAGAGAAGCATTTTTCCTTTTTAATTCTTTATAAATTAATATAACTGAAAAATATAGAAAGCTACTTAATGAATTTCCTATAATAACCTACAAGTCCCATAAAACTATGTACCTTGTGCACATTCCTAGGTGTAGGCCACTCCATAATAGCCTTTATCTTGGTCAAATCAAATACAATTCCATTTTCTAATATAACATGACCCAAATAATGAGTTTTTCTTTTAAAGAAAGTGTAATTTGATAATTTGGCATATAGTTTATGTTGAGTCAACATTTGCAAAGTAGTTGTACACGATGAATGTGATCTTCCTATATATGTGAATAAGTCAATATATCACTAGGAAAACTAGAAAAAAACCATCTAAGTAGTCTAAGAACACACTATTTATCAAAATAAAAAAAAATTCCGCATTTACGAGTTTGAAAGGAATAACTATGAAATTATAGTGGCCATACGTAGTGCGAAAAGTTATTTTAGGTATGTCACTTTCATAAAATCTCAATTGATGGTACCCAAATCTCAAATTAATGTTTAAAAATATTGTAGCTCCTCACATTTGATTGAATATAACATTAATGCATGGTAAAAGATACTTTTTCTTTATCATTGGCTTATTCAATATTATGTAATCAATGTAAAGTGTAAGGGTCCCATCCTTATTTTTCATGAAAATAACTAGTGCTCCCCACGGTGTTACACTAGGATAGATCAATAATTTAGATAATAACTCTTATAATTGTGAGTTTATTTTTAAAAAAATCAGTTGTGGTCATTCGATAAGGCACATTCAACTTTTCCTTAGATCCTGGAATAATGTCTATAAAGAAATCATATTCCCTATGTGAAGGAATTATTGGAAATTCGTATGGAAATAATAACTAAAATCCAGTATAGAGGGATAATACTTCATTGTAGGTTTTCTTTCTTCACACACATCATAAGCCCCTTTCTTTGTTCTTTCTTCAACTACATAGTTGAAATTTGTCTCAATCTAGTCTCTGTAGAGACCCCAAAAATTACACTAGTTCCCAATACTATCCTAGTTCACTTCCTAGCTCACCCCCTCTACGATTGATTAATCTAATTAATTATTTAGGTACATTCACGCCCTTTAGATTAATTAAATTAGTCCACAGTACAATTTAATTTAGTTAACATTTATTCAACAAATGATTAATTGATTATGTTGCACATTGTAACATTTACTTAATTCGGGAAATGCACGTATTTTCCCCTAGTCAACAACCACTTGGCCATTCTATAGTTAACTAAATTTGTAACTCAACCTCTCAACTCAACTTTAACTAATCCTTCCTATGGGTCTACCCTCCATGGCTCTATCCTCGGCTATAAATACAAGCCACCTCCTTTGTAAAAATGATCCTTGGAGCTTTAAACAAATTACATCCCACCTATGCTATTTTGATAATTGCATCCTTGTGATCAAAGCTCATATCATTTGCAAATCTGTTTAGAGATTGAATTAGGAGCATTCACATTCAAGCATCTACAAGATCATACAAGCTCAAAAGATTCCACGATCTTATTTGAATTTTTCAAGGTTTGCAGTTGTTGCTATTAATTTTCTTTCGTTTTAGTTGAGTTTTTCCATGCACACATTTTTTCATGCCTGGTGGGACCCACACACCCATTTTAATTCACTCTAATTTCATCTTTTATTTATATTGTATTGCAAATCTGAACATTCCACTAACCATTGTGTTTGGTTTTTGTCAAATTTGCTTTTGTTGTTTAGTGTGGTTGCGTTGTTTGTTGTGTTGTGCTTACAGGGGAATTTTGGGAGCATTGGGAAGTAGAAATTAACTTTATAAAAACAAAGTTTTCCTTCATTGTTTTAATTAAGTTCTAATTATTTTTTTCAGCAGATCTAACAAGAAATTTGGTTTATATCAAAAAATTAAATTTAAAATTTCTCATATTTGATTTTTTTGAAGACTATTTGTTAACAGAAATCAGATTTAAATTACAACAAAATATAATTTTTTTTTTTATGATCTTATCTATTTGCAGAATTTTTTGTAGGGGTTTTTGCTTATGGAAATCTAATTTGTTTGTTTGCATATTTTTGGTTGATTTGTTTACAAATATCGGATTTGTTTTATTTTCTTTGTAGATTTCTTAGTCTTCATCCTGCATAAAAAATTTATGATACCTTAGTTTACAAAAAAATAGTTCAAAAACAAAAATAAAATCCAAATAAGGTCTTATTTTTACAAAAAAATAGATCTTCCTTAAAAAAATTAGATCTTAAAGTTTTTTTACTTAATATCTTAGTTTGTAAACAAAAATTAGATCAAAAAATTAATAATTATAAAAAAACTAAAACAAAACAAAAAAATCCTAACTACCCCCACCTGACCCCGCTCACCCCCCTCACCCACCCCATCCCCCCAGCCCGAAAAGTTGGCTCATCAAGCTAACTTCCCCTGCGTAGATCCCCAACCCCCCAACCCTCCCCCTGACTCGTCCACATTAACCCCACCCACATTGATCCCTCATGACCCCTCAGGAACCTCCAATGCACCCACCCCTCACCACACCTTGATATATCCTACACACCTACATAAATATAGGGAAACAATAAGCTCTTGGCCTCCTCACACGACTAAAATCTAAATCCCGCCTAAGATCCCAACATTGACCTCCTACCTCGCATCCCAACACCGATATCACTCGCCATGGAACACACCGAGCCACCCCCAATCTACCATCCAAGTCACTTGTGCATCCAACCGAGATGCCATCTCCATGACATCCCACCTGCGCAACATGAAACAAAATACAAGAAAAAAATACACTCGATCCCGTTCCAAAATTAGCCTTCACTTAGGGCTACAATTAGGGTTTTTCTATTGTTTTCATAGGCTTCGACTGATATACCACAATTTTTTATCATTTACTTTAGTTTAGTAAAAAAGATTCATTTATGAGATTACCCTCACATTCAAACTATATCATTCCATTATGTTAGCATTTTTATTTAATTTTTATTTGTGTTAAGCATTAATTTAATTGGTATTGTAGACACCAAAATTGTGACACACTCTCCTTGGTCCCCTTTCGAATAACCAACTTAAACACATTCACCTAACCATGACCTTTATCCCCCACATTAATATTAATTTAATTATTTACAATTAAATTAATACACATCCTCACCCCATTTATTAATTTAATTTAGTTACTTTAATTAAATGGATGCACACCTCACCTAGACACGTCACCATAGACCTATTCATAACATGTTTCCATAAATGAATAAGACTTAGTTCAACCCTAAAAATCAAGGCCTATTATTCCTATAACTACCTTCCCACTCATAAAAACATAATGTCCATTTTGATCTGTGAATAAATGGACAGACCTGGCCCAAATGATTACAAGATCTACTATTTTTAGAAAACCTAGGGAATCCCACCTTAACCGGTGCGAGTCATCCCGTAACCGATGCCGATCAACTAGGAACCATCGTTGGTTACCATTTATTCACTTTGGTAACCTTGTTTGTGGGTTGGCACATTCTTGTATCGAGGAGAAGAGAAACGAGTTGCATGCAAGCAGGACCAGAGACTTTTCATACCTACAAACATCCATAGCCAACACTAGGAAAAATTTAGAGGCATTGCACTCATGGTAACATTCCAGGAAGCACCACTGTGGCACCAAGATCCATCCCACCAATCAATAATCACCACCACATAACCCTTGGACCTGCACCACTAGTAAGTATGTTTATCACCTGTGTTATTTTATCCTTGTCCTGTTTTAAAGGTTTTTATCACCTTTGTTGTCATTTATTACTTGCATTCCCTTTTCCCCACTATTCCTCTTTTTGTACACTCAACCATTCCTCCACCCACACCATAAAACCACCTATACCTGAACTCTACATATTTTTGACTATTCTTAAGATCCCCATATACCTCATTATTCCCTCTTTCATCTTTTCCTGACCTCAGCTCAAACCCGATTAACAAATCTTATTGAGTCTTATCAGCCCACCTCTACCAACGCCAGTTACCCATAGCCATTATTGGTTCTGCCTAACCATGTTCTGTCATACCTCGACCGATGCTAGTCTCTATGTCTACCAACACTATGTAAACCAACAACCACATACCTACCAAGAAAACCCAAACACCTTACCCAACCCTGCCAAGACCCTGTCTGTGACCTGCAGACCACTTGAACAACCTACAACCTAGCCTGAAGACCTTGACCTACATAGTTTTTATTATTTAATTGGATCGATGTTGATAGTGATATGAGGTATCCAAATCAGAATACTAACACTAGATTCTTTTATGTACACATTTTAGTTACTTCATAATATGTTTTATAAAATAGTGGGTTAATAGCCTTCTACAAAGTATCACACTTCCCAGATCTAGCATATGTTAAGCATCCCACTGTTATATATTATTGAACTCTTCTTTAGTGGTCTTATTTTCTATTTAAGGTAGTTCCTCCCTGCCCAAAGGAATCTCTCATAGTCAGCATTGGATCGAGAAGTAAGAACGTAACCTCCAACCGAAAAACACAATAGGTATTTCTCCTCAGTGCCTAACATTATCTATTTTTCCACATTCCAAAATGTAAAGAAAAAGGTGAAACATTTTGGCATGCCCGATGGGACCCATCTGATGTTCCTTGCATTTTCTTCATTCCTAGGTAAAGAGGGTGTGTTTATTTCCTTTCTAAAATGTACTCACACTAAATATCTTCCTTTGCAATAATCTCCTCTTATATTTGTCCAAAAACATCTATTATCTGATGCTTAAAATGAACCATTTCTTCTTTCTTGTATTCACATAAGTAGTGAAAGAACACATTCCTACCTATTTACCATTTGCTTCATCAAATGTAATTTTTCGATTTGAGATTAAAAATCAATTGCATTTCATCCTTGTATGCACATTTAGCTCACATTAAAATGAGGGAAACGTATATGCTGGAAATTATGCCAAGTTGATGGTTGACACAAAGAACTGTAGAAAGCACTCTCTTTCTTCTTCTACCAAACTGCACAAAATCTTAATATACACATTTTCTTAAATGACATCTTACCTGGGAACGCCTGTCAATGATCACACGCTCAAAGGACTGGTAGGTACTCCCCAGCTAGTTATCTCTGTCCAGTAACCCATCAGAGAGCACCCCCACGCAATAACATAACCTGAAACCTCACATTTTAGATATCCTTCTTTGTAGGATATCTTCCTAACCAAAATTCTATTCTGACTTCACATGGTCAATTCTAAATAACACAAAATAAAAATATATAAGAAAATCACTCTTAGGATCATGTTGTTCTTATTTTTTCTTCTTGACTTGTGTTTTGAGGTGTGAGACTATGAATCTACATTATTCTTCTTCTTTGCACACTCCACCATCATAGTTGGAGTATTCTGACTTTGTTTGAGTGTGCCAGGGCCTCATCTTTCATTCTCAGATTCCTGAGTTTGACTCTTCACTTGATTTAAATTCAAAAAATCTAGTTTCTTCATCGCTCTTTCATTTCACAGTAACCGGTGTTGGTCCAACAACCATCATCAGTTCACCTCTGATCGTCATCAGTTAAACCTAGCCGGTGTCAGCTTCTGGATTTCTAGCTATTTTTCATGGAATAGACTTCATCACTTCTTCTGTTCTGTTTTGGCCCTCAAGGAACCATCCTATTCCCCCCATGTTGATATTTCTATCATACAAATTTTACCCATTTACATATTCATAATTCTTGTTTCACTTCTTAAAACTAGTGTTTGTCTACAGTGACCGACATCGGTTTCTATAATCGACATTGGTTCCCCATTAACCATCACCTGTTAGCCTGACCATCGTCAGTGTCTATGTTTGGTTTTCAAAATCTAACCTTTGACTGAATTCACCCTCCTAGCCTCATTTTCCCTCTGTCCCTGCTATTTTCTATGTCATTTATAGAATATAGTCTTTTTAGGTCAACACTTACTCACATGGTGTTGACTCATAGCCAAACTAATACTATTATATTCCATGCCAGTCGTCAACCACTCCCACCTAGTCCTTCAACCCCTTCTATCTTGTCACCCATGGATCCAACCCTACCTACCACCATTGCTATAAGTGATGAGGAGTTTGCATGAATCCTCGATCAGAATCCCGCAGCCTTGCAGTTCTACCTTTTCCACTCTTCCACTCGGAATTCCCTAGGTTAGTTGATATATGGAATACCTATGTCCATCTCTCTTGCCCTTATCCCCACTTCTACATCTACCCCTACTAATTTGGTGTTACCTTCACCTACTTTACCCCCAGTGGTTTCATAGCGAAGCCCCACACCCGCTATGACCGCTGCATCTGCAACATCAGTCGTACCTGTAGTATCAATTATTCCTTCGTTGAACAACCGGATCATAACCCCATTCACACCCATTATCTCACATATACCAATTACAACAAAACCACCCATGGTATCATTGACCCCTATCCCATTCTAAAATATTGTCCTCTCCATCCTACAGTCTCTACCCCCAATCACTACTAGAGTCACTAAAACTTCCCCACCTACATAAAAATATTATCAAAAACCACCTATCTCATCCATCAGTCATTCTGGACATATGCCCTCTATGTCGGTCCCATATTCGAAACCTTCATATTTGGCATCACCATACACTGGAATGCCACCCACATCACATGTTCAACACTAGCCCTCTTATGCCATAAGAGGCGCCCTTCTATCACAACCTACCAATGACCTAATCAAATTAATGATGGAAAGGATGCAGAAACTAGAAGCATCAATTTCTGGCTCACACAATTCTGCCACCTACAATGAAATTTGTAATGAGCCCATTCATCCATCCATTCCTATTTGCCCATACCCTGTACATTGGGAAATGCCAAAATTCAACCTTTTCAATAGTAAAGAAGATCCGCAACAACATTTGTGGTCTTTCAAACATGGGTGTTACATGATTTCCCATGATGATGCTTTACTCCTACGGACCTTCCCAATGTCCGTGATAAGAATGGAATCAGACTAGTACAGTTGGCTACCCAGACATTCCATCTACTCATTTAATAAAGTAGCCCAAGTATTTTTAGACCAATTCTTAATCAACATTGTCAAAAAAGTCACCATGACTGATCTTTACTCCACACAATAGTATGACGATGATTCTATCCCTGGCTTTGTCGCTCATTGGCGTAGCCTAATTAACCATCTCATATTTCAATTACCTAAAACTGAGCTCATATATTTGTTTACTCGGGCTTGCGCTAGACACATGTCACTAACCCTGTAGCTGCAGACCTTCCACACCTTTGACGAGGCATTCACCATGGCACGAAAATTAGAGATTCATGCTATTTAAGAGAAGAAAATTCACCTACATAAAAAGAACACCGCATTCAAATCAAATGACGATTCTTCATATTTGAAACTCCTGAACAACTATTTGAAAGCTAAACCTTCTGCTAATCTCTCACCCGTCCAAACTTTCTAGTTCAGAAAAAAACAATGAAAGTACACCCCAGTAGGAAAACCATATTCTTCTATTTTGTAAAAGCTTATTAAAGTTAGTGCCATTACCCATCCACCTATAAAACCACACACTGGTTTCGACCACGATTTCCCCACGCCCATGTGGTATAAAGAACATGACTTTTGTAACTATCATCGTGTCAAACGTAATAGCGATGGTAACTACATCACCTTTAAGAATATCATCCAAGAAATGTTAGACAACGAATATCTAGTCTTAGATAACCCAATGAACCCACTAAGCAAAACCTAAATATCTTCAAAAAACCATTCCCTAGTCATGCCCCATCTTCCAACCAAACTAGTGACACTTCAAGCAATGATAACAATGTCCATGAGGTCCATGTTATTTTCGAGGACGTACTAATTGCTTCCCAATTTCCACCTATTCCTTCCATAGAAGAAATCCTAGCCTGAACTCCCATACATACACAAGAAACTTTTCATCTACTCCTCCACCCACAAAGGAATCCCCATCATTTCTTTCTTCACCCATAAAAGAGCCCATGATTAGTGCTCTGCCTTGGGCCCCTCAAATTACTGAGCAGTCGTCAGTATCACCTCTCCTACTCATAGGGGACACATGCCCACTCTCTACACCATCACAAGGAGATTCCACCTTGTCTAGACCATCATCTTCTATACCCATAGAGAGTCCTGTAGAAACATCATTTCCTTTAGATGATCACTATTCATCAGAATTCCAAGATCCTGTTGATCTGCTTTCAGCTCTCTTACCCATAGAGTCTGAGGCTAGCCGTTTCCCTTTTTCTCAAACTCATTTTATGGGGATTGCTACTTGATCCACATCATCCCTGATTACAGAAGTACCATTTTCACGCTTGGCTAATCACATGGATTATGTTGATAGAGCCTTACTTTCTGGATGTCTTCTACTTTTTTCTTTAACCCAAATGAAGCTGTCACTCACCAACACCTCCACAATCTATCAAAAAGTGTTTCAAGTGACCAAACCAAACGCAACCCTGAATATTGGAACACCTTCCATGTCATTACCCACAACCTAACACATACCTCTGCCCATAACCCAACACACACCTATACCAAAACACCTACCCACGCCTATATGATCTCCTTACCTAAACCCATCACTACCTTAGGGGTCGTACTGACATCGAACCTTGCTCACCCACCCATCAAATTAGATTTATCCACATCTTCCCAGACCAACACCAAACTTATTCCTACCCCTAAAAGAAATACCCAACCTTCTAGGACTTATACACCAACCTTTTCTACCACACCATTGTTACCTTCACCCCTTCCATCCATCCTAGGACCTCACCCCTCGACCCTAGCTAGGAAACATTCTTCCACTAGTAAACCAAGAACACATCAGCTCATCTCCTCATCACAACCCTCTAATATACCCAAGTGATCCACACAACCCCCACCATCACATGTGACCTTCTTACAACCCATACCACCACTACCTTCCATAAATTCTTCACTACCCATGACACTCTCCTCTCTTCCATTCACACCTTCTACCCAACCTCTACCAACCACCTCCACTGTAACTCGGTTGCTCCCATGGGTAACCCATCCTATTCCACCATCTATTTTTCCTTCTACATCATGTACCCTCATGTCACCTTTACCTAAGAAAGTGCAACCTAAAGCTAAGAATCCGCTACCCTCCAATAAAGAAATCAAACCAACCAAACCTTCCATCTCCAGTTCTTCTACCCAACCTTTACCCAAACAAATTCCCACAAGACCTAAGACCATTCCACATACTAAAATAGTGGACCAACCCATTCCCCCTCCTTTAAGGCCTCTTCCTTTGTAATCGGTCACACCTATACCTAAACCTACACTCACCTCCCATTGCAATCCATTAGCACGGTCCTATGCCAAGATCTTAACCAATCTCCTTGAAACCTCTGTCATCACATTACCACCTCTTAGAGCTTATGACCCACTCAAAACCAAACCAAAAGGGTTTGATGAAACTAAAATTTGTGCCTACTATTGTGTGCCAGGACACGAAGTAGATAACTGTAAGGCATTAAAAACCACTCTTGTCTAATTATATCCTCTCGAAGAAATTTTGACGATGATGATCTTCTTGATGAGGACCCCATTCCACCTTTGCCAATCTCCCAAAATATTCTTCCATTACCTACTCAGTGACCATTATCTCCACTCCCGCAACCCTTTTATCCACCCCCAAAATTTGAGATCAACATGTTCCGTATTATGGAATTAGCCAAACCACCAACTGAATGTCAATGTGCCCTACTCATTTCACAAAGCTCCTATCCACCGCTAGGATTTTTCCCCTCATGTCGTTATACCTTTCATGACACACCCTCTCCATCCACCTCCCCTTAGATTAACATGGTTCACGTTGCTACTCGTGCTCAGAAAGTCAAAGGCAAAGAAAAAGCAACTAGCCCATCAACCAACCCTGTACCCAACATACCATCTGCACACACACCCAAATTCAGCATTCGTGGTCCCACGTATCCTATTTCCTATGGGGTCACACATCACATAATACTAAAACAATTGCACTAATCCTCCCTCAACACATCACATAATACTAAAACAATTGCACTAATCCTCCCTCAACACATCACATAATACTAAAACAATTGCACTAATCCTCCCTCAAAATGTCTTTATATGACCTCATCGAAACCTCTGAGTCACATTGTCAAGCCCTTATGGAATTCCTTAAATCTATTGAGGTTTTACAAAATGACCCCACACCTGTAGCCTCCATCATTACCCCTCATCATGTAGCCTCTCTCACTACATCGTTACCTTCCTCTACACCTCCACCTACTCAGCAAGTAGCGTCCCTCGGCTTTTCAGATGAAGAGATCACCCCCTTCCAGCCTGACGACCCCGATCCCCCTCTTTTCATCTCCGTGTTTATCAATAATATATGCATAAGATGTGTTATGATCGATGGTGGTGCTAGTATTAACATCATATCCTCCCATACATACAACCAAATGCACATACCTACCAATTGTATGCATGGTAACCCAGTTATGTTATGCTCCTTCAATGATGCCATGACCTCTAGCCTAGGTACTATCATTCTCCATGTCTGTGTGGGTCCCTGTAATATCTTGGAACTTTTCTATGTCATAGAAGGAGAGTTTGAGTATAACCTGTTGCTTTGCCAACCTTGGATTTGTGTCATGGGTTACGTCCCTTCAAATTTACACAACTACCTAAAATTTGAACATGAAGGACATAAGTACACCATACTAGCTGACCAATCACCTTTTAAGACCTGTAACATGCTATAGAAGCCTAATGATGTGCCTGTACTAGTCAAGACATCTACCACTATCCCCACTTCACCTTCACCTACAAGCCCATCCACCAAGACTACCACCATCTCTTCCACATCTAACCCTGCTATCCCTACTGTTGCCGCATCCTCTACCGCTAACTCACCTACTTCCCCATCATCTAGTGAGTCATCTATCCCCACTACCCACATATTGACTACTGACCCCTTAGAGGTTTTTTTTAATGCTTCACTCTCGGGGAGTACCGCCTATACAATATCGACACGTTCCTCATGCCGCAAGAGTATGGAAACCTGCGTCAGCACCCTAGTTCATGACTATTGTGTAGGTGAGGTTTTTCCTTATGGTGCTCCCCACCTTTGCACTAATCTAATGTATGGGTGACTATATATTGGCACGTGGAAAGGATTTGGATTCATTTTATTACGAACAAGGACACCATACTATCATTTCCTATACCACTCATAAACACAATGACCGTAGTGGCATTGGCTTTGATGTACCAGCTCCCAAGAAGCCTTGCATCGACCTCATTAAGGACGAGAAAACCTCTCCATGTCATTCACCCATATCACCATCTTCACCCAAGGAGTGCATAGATCCTGAATCTATTCCTTCTAATTTTTTTTTTCGTAATTACAATTTCCCTGGGACCTCCAACCTATCAATGCGATGGCGAGGATTCCTCTTATCTCCCATTCCTATACCCTGACATGATTGATGATGATACATCATCTATTAATGTTGTTTAATGTTAGGATGATGAATCCATCCTCACTTACCTTGGTGCAGAAGATTATTATATTCACCAGTCGTTACCTTCTGAAACATAAACCATGTTAAACGAATCAACCATTGAAATCAACATTAACACTCAGGATGACCCACACATTCTACAGATAGGCCAATCTTTAGATGCTACTGAACAAGAAGATTTTACCTCTTTCCTTTAGGACCATAACAACACTTTTTCCTAGTCCTATGTCGATATTCCTAGTATTGACCCAAAATTCATGGTCCACAATATCATAACCATTCCTAATGCTAAGCCCATCAAACAAAAGCTACAGAAAATGCATCCTCACGTTGCTCTTCTTGTCATAGAAGAGCTTCAACACCTTCTTGCAGTTTCCTTCATCCTACCCATTAACTATCCCCAATGGATTTCTAACATTGTTGCTATAACAAAGGTGACATGGGACTCCGCATTTGCATAGACTTCCTTGATCTGAACCTAGATTGTCCCAAGGATGACTTTCCCCTACCAATAATTAACCAACTAGTTGATCTCACTGTCGGCCATGAAATGCTATCAATCACGGATGGTTTCTTGGGTTACAATAAAATATTACTGGCTCCAAATGATCAACACAAGATTGCCTTCATCACCCCTTGGGGGACCTTCTACTATCGAGTAATGCCTGTTGGCCTTAAAAATGCCGACACTAAATAAAAATGAGCCATGAATTACATCTTCCATGAAATCATGCATAACATATTGGAAGATTATGTAGATGATCTTCTTTCAAAATCCAAACGTCGAACTAAACACATGACCATCCTTAAGGTCATATTTGATCGCCTCAACAAGTATTGTGTTCGTCTTCAACTAAAGAATTGTGTCTTTGCGGTAATTTCAAGAAAACTCCTTGGTTTCATCATTTCTTTGCACTGCATAGAAGTTGACCCTGCTAAATTCAAGGCTATTTTTGAAATGACTCCACCTACTAAATCAACTACAAATACTATAAGGAAATTTGTAATCCATTCATAATTTTATCTTGTAACTTTCCGACCACTGTCAACCATTTCATCATCTTCTGAAGAAAGATGTTTCATTCAAATGGGATGATGAATTCCATAAAGCCTTAAAAAAATACCTCCTTCAACCACTAGTGCTCATTCCTCCTAAGGATGACCACCCCTTTTACCTATATATTTCTGCCATTGACCATTCTCTAGGTGCCATGCTCACTCATCGTGACGAGCAACAAAAAGAGAAAGAAATTTATTACATAAGTCGTACCCTTCTAGACTATGAAACTAGATATACCCACAACGAAAAAATCTACCTAGCCTTAGTTTTCGTCACCACCAAACTCCGCTATTACCTCCTCAATCCCAAAACCTTCATCATTACTAATACTGACCCATTACACTATATGTATACCAAACCTTATCAACATCAATGTGCCGCACATTGGCTTATGCTTTTTGCCGACCTCAACATCAAATCCATTCATCAAAAGTCCATTAAGGGCTAGGCTATCGTTGACCAACAGGCCGATGTACCTATTTCTGGGAATCAACCATCTAACTTCGATTTCCCGGATGAGTCTATAGCTACCCTCTCCTTAGATGAACCTAAATTACCAAATGACACTCTTCTTAGATGGCTCCAAGTGTCAGCGTGGAGGTGGGGCTGGTGTCATCCTCGTTCCTCTTGATGGTGAACCTATGCCTTTGTCTTTCAAACTTAATTTTGAATGTACAAACAATATTTACGAATACAAAGCACTCGTATTGGGCCTCTAGGATGCTTATGCCTTAGATGTTAAGTCCATCAATATCTTTGGCGATTCCTAGCTAGTCGTAAACCAAGTAAATGGTATATACCAATGTTGTAATGAGATACTTCAAAAGTATAAACATTACATAGATATACTTTTGACCACATTTGATCATTATGAACTTCAAACCACCCCACATTCTACCAATAAGTTTGCATATACAATGGCCTTCTTGGCTTCTGAGATACTTTCTTCACCCATTAACTCTAAAATATTTGTCAGAATACAAAGTTTACAATCACCCTCTTATTTTCCTCATGAGGTCTATTCCATCAGAACCATTGCACTTGACCCATGTGACCTTTTGTATAAGAAATTTGTTGAATATCTTTCCCTTTCCATTCTACCCACTGATCTCACTCATAATGGAAAACATGCCTTTCTTAAAAGTGTCTCTCATTATTGCATCATGGGTGGTATCCTTTAGAAGTGCGAATTCGATGATATTCTTTTACGATGCCTTACAAGTTTTGAAATTCCCTAAACCATTAAGGAAGTCCATGATTGAATTTTTGGCAGTCACTTTAGTGGTTTAGATGTATCCAAACACATTCTTCACCCCATCTATTATTGTCTAACCTTAAACTGTGATTTTTTTGGCTATGTCAAACATTGTGTGAAATTCCAACAACATACTAATCTCCATCACACACCTAGTCATGCCGTATAGGTCGCATGAGATATTTGGCCTTTCTCTCAATGGGGCTTGGATCTTATCGGTGAGATCAATCCCCATTCTTCAGAATGCCACCAATGGATCATAACTGTTACTGAATATTACACTAAATGGGTAGAGGCCATTTCCCTCATTTCTACAAAATCCAAGAAAATGTGTGAATTCATTAACCACTACATCATTTGTTTCTTTGGTGTTCCTCACTGCCCCATCACTGATAATGGAAATCAATTAAAAAACAAAACCCTATGTAAGCTATACGACACTTTTGGCATCTAACTCAGTTTCTCATCCCTTTATTACCTGCAAACAATGGCCAAGCAGAATCGACCAATAAAACCTTGAACAAAACTCTTATGAAATTAGTTGACGATACTGACAAGGATTGGCATTCATACATTCCTTTCGCCTTGTGGGCTTATCTCACTAGTAGTCTAACTTTGACTATGGCCACACCTTTTTCTCTAGTCTATGATACTAAGGCTGTCTTAGCTCTCGAAGTCCAGATTCCATCTCTCCACATCTCACAACAAGACATGCTCAACGACGATGAAATTCACCAAGATTGTTTGACACAACTTGAGTTATTAGATGAATGTCGTCTCAATGCTCTTGACCATCTCCAAATCTACCAAAAATGTATCAAATGTACCTATGATAAACGTGTTCATAAATGAACATTTCTGGTTGGTGACCTCATCCTAAAAGAAAATCAACATGTAATCAAAGAAGAGAAAGGTAATTGGGGAAAATTTCCTCCTAATTGGCTTGGAACCTATATCGTTACCCATGCCTATGGATCAGGTGCCTATCATTTGTCTTCACTCGAAGGTAAACCCAAACCTACACCTCTCAATGCCTTGCATCTTCATCCATTCTATGGTTAACATCAAGTCCTATATAACTTTTTGTCAGTTTCACTCATCCCTTGAGCACTGTTCACCTTCCATAATACCTATTTTTGAGGATCCATGACTAAGCAAGAATTAGGTGATTATTTGTCACCTTTCAGCCTTATCTTTAATATGAGTAACATGTCTCTCCTCATAGCATGATTCTCATGGATAATTTTCATCTTCTTCAAGATGGAATCCCATGGTCTTTCATCACCTGAAACCACCCCTTTCATAGTTAACCCCTATGTACTATGGTTTGGTCCTCTGAACAAGAGATTACTCTTCCTCTATAGTCTTTTCCATGAATTAAACATCCAAAAATGAAAATGGATTCAAATCATTGAGTAAAAATTCCAGCAAAATATGACTGCCTCACAAAGGGACATATTTTCACTCTATTTTCGCCATTATAACTAGACTGCTCCCTTGAAGGACAACTATACCAAGTCACTGCAAAAATACAATGAAAATATCCAGAAGCTTCCCGCATCGATCAACTTTGCGAAGACCTCATGGAGATAATATCCTCATCCCATATAGACTTCCCGCATCAATCAGTTTATCAAAAACAAACATACAAGAAGAAAGTGATAACTTTTCGTCATGGACTTGCCTATTTTGATCATGGGTTTCTTACCAGGTAAACATGCTATCATACACTAGGTTATGCTAAACCGCCCACTCTTACCTCATTTCCTTTTCATCCCAATTTCCTGTTTACTCAAGGGACTTACCAAAACCACGATGTTTTGTGATTATGTGACTTTCTTCACCCTTAGAATGGTCCATTATGCAATGCCTTTAGGGTCTTATGTTTATAATCCCATCTTGGGTATGGTATTCTCATTAGGGTTCTTATCAATTAATCAGCTTTGTTGCCACTTCTTACCATTCGCCTTCCTCATTACTTATTTATTATCTTACATAGGACCAGATCATCGACACCTATATTTAACACAACTCAACCCAGCCTATGACCTACACCCAATTAGGCCTATGACCTACATTCAACCATTCTTAACACCTATCAATCCATTATTCTACTTCATCATAATCTTCCCTAGATTATGGAAGAACTACATCGTCCTGAGGCCCCTTTTCGTTGGGGCTATATAGGAATAAATTCGAGGGCATGGGGCCTTTGGAGGTTATCTCAGCCACTGTTTACCATAACCAATTCCCCATTCCACTTTCTTATTCACATTCTACCTTAGTTACTTTCCATTTCATATAAATAACTGGAAATTAAACCAAACAAGCATCAATTAATACACATTTTTACCACATCATCAAATCATTCATTTTTCATTTTCACATTTTCATTATAGCACATATTTGGAAATTTAAACCATAATCTGCATATACATTACCATTTTTCCCCCATGTTACCAACAACTTGGACATTGAATCGAATTTAAATCAACCTAACTCAATCATGCCTAAACCAACTTGTCTCCATCATGCCTAAACCAACTTGACTCCACCATGCCTAAATCAACCTAACTCAATCATGCCTAAAACAACCTGAATCCACCATGCCTAAACCAACCTGACTCCACCATGCCTAAATCAACCAGACTCAATCATGCCTAAACCAACCTGACTCCACCATGCCTAAATCAACATAACTTAATCATGCCTATTTGACCTCAATTTTCCATGCCTACATGACCTTGACTCAATCATGCCTAATTCACCTAGTTTCCATCACGTACACACATAATAATGGAAATTAAAAATAAGTACACCATCCATACTATAAATATCATCATCTATAAATCAGAAAGTTTGTGTATACATACATATGTACACAAATACAAATAAATGCAAATATCTCAAAAAATCTCATGTACATCCTCACCATCTTTGCCACGTAGGCCGGTATATCTCAACATACACAAAAACATGGAGGTACATGCGTAACTATCAGACATCCCCTTGTCAGATATCCTCCATGCCTATATCACCGGTCTCCTCCTCCTCTGTTGCTCCTGTGTGGCTTCTCGCTAGCATCTCCCCACCCACCATAGGCCTCAGTCTAACCTTTGATGGCCCCTCACCTAGAGCTGGCCTCCGTACACTGGTAGCCTCACCTTGACCCTTTCTTAGGGATCTCTGGCCCCCTGTACTCTCCACACTATGAGTGTAGGTCCTAGTCCTCTCACTTAAAGCCTGTTATTCTCTATACTCTGCATTAAGAAGGGACATGTATGCCTACAACCATCAGGTGATCTTGATAATATCTCACCTCTCATAGGATGTATCTGAACCTAGCCATCAGTACAGTCTGTAGAGGCTCCATCAGTCTTGGGCCCATGTACCTGTCTCCTAGGACTCTGTCCCACTACTACCTGTAATAAGTGACCCTGTCCCTATGCCTATAATTGTACCAAGGGATCCTATCCTGCCCCTATTTGTAAAATTGGACCTTGTCCCTGAGCCTGTGTAGGTGCATGTGCCTGTACCTGGGCCTTTAGGGTCACAATCTGTGCCTTTGTGGTGGCCAACTGGCCCTGTAGCCCTGTAACCTATGCCTGTAATGTGGCCACATCTACCTATGACCCCATCAGCTACCCTTGTAAACTAGTAATTTGGGCCTGTAATGTGGCCACATGTCCCTGTAATGTGTCTCTCTGGACTATGAGGGTAGCCACATCAGGCTGCCCTAGTCTGGGTGGTGCTGCTCGGAGCTGGGCTACCCACCACCATCTATATGCATCTGTGCAGCCAACATCATCTATCTGTCGGTCCAACAGCTGCTCCTCCTTCCCTGTCGGCAATGTAGGTCAGGGTGGAGACATAGGTCTCTCCACATCATCCCTCCTATACTGCGGAAATGGTGGTGGTACATCTTGGGGCAGCCCAAATTGCTGCTAGACTCTATCTACTGATATCATCTCATACTCCCCGGTATGACACCCCTCTATCCACCTGAGTAGTTATAGCTCATGCAACTCATTTTCCATGTGACTGTATGATGGATATACCACATACGGCCTCCAGATAATGTCTACTCTAGAAAATCCCTCTAGTATCCATCTATAGTGGGTGATATCATGTTTAGCCCTAGCCCCCTGGCGCACTCCAACAACCAACACCCAGTTCCTATAACCAACATGGACCCTACCTAGCTCAAATGCATCTAACCGAGGAAAACCAATCAGCCATATGCACACAATGTACTCAGAGGCCCAACAGTGAAGAAGGGAAGTGCAACACACGCTAAACCTTAGTAACATCCCGTAGGCCCATATCTCCCTGTATAAGTGCACTAGGTAGGCTAGTGCCCATACAAATTGGGTCCTATCCTCAATCATATCATGAAGAACTCCCATCAATGCCCATGGGAATCTCCTACCCTCTGCATATGGCGGTGCAAAACAACACACTACCTCTATAATTAAAAAAAATAACCACATCTCCTTGGGATGGGTCATGTACATCTCTCCATAGCTTAGGCTTGCACTATAGAACCTCATCTCATCCATCCCCTCTTCAAATACTATCAACATCATCTTCTCCTAGGAATCTAATGAAATGGAGTACACATGCACTCCCACTATCGGTAATCTCAGGATCTTGTACACGTCCTCTAAGGTGACTGTGATATCACCTGTCAGAAGATGGAACATGTTGGTCTTGGAATCCCATCTATCGATGAGAGTGACCATCAAACTAGGATCACGCACTATATGCCCATAGCATCAGTTGGTCACATGCCTCCACTCCTCATCGGTCACATCTCCCCACACCGATAGTAATAGCAATGGAACTCTATCCCGTATCTGTAGCTAATCTCTCACCTGCATCCAAAAAATAACACTATTGTTAAACCCATAACCATTTCCACGAAACCCCTTACTTGACTAAACCATTCATGTAATTCCTTCATATTTTACTTCCCTGTAACCTCTGTAACCCACCCTACCTACCCTCAACCCACTTACATTTACACCTCATAGTTTCCAACCCCCTAGAAACCTTGTCTGACCTCTTTTTCCTTAAAATCTTGACTGACCTCAGTTACTAGTAACCGACATCATTCATCTGTTATTTGACTGATATTGGCTATATCTTAACGACGTCATCCAATTCGTGACTGACGTCGGTCACTGTCATTGCACCAAATCCAAAAACCCCATTTTGTTTCTCATCAAATTCTCAAACATTCACCTAATAACCTATTCTACCCTACCCTCCCCTATGCTAATCCCCTCCCCAGCCTTGTTTACCCTACCTAGGACCTATCCCCTCCCTCATTTCATCAATTTCAACCACAAATTTCATTATAATCCCCACCCGAAAATCCCTACCCATATCCCCTTTTTTCCCACAACAAATATGTAGAAAAGATTAGATCTTACCTCGTCTTGGCGTCATCTATGTGGTAGCACGTCTGGCCGTTACACCGGTGGTCCACCTGAACCCTCTCCCACCTCTACCATGCTGAAATCTACCTCAAATCTCTCCCCCAATCAAGTCACTCCACCCAATCTTGTGGACCTGTCTACTTAGCTATCCTCTCCAACCAGATCTCTCCACCTCAACTGGGTACAGTCCCTCTTACTTTTCTCTTGAAAAGGTACAAAAGGTCTGGTGCTTTGTCATTTTCACTAAAGCCAAAGAAATACGAATGAATTTGTATTATACAAATTTTTATTTTTAAATCCCAAAATTGATATGACTGACCTCAGTCAAATTCGTTCCCTTCCCAACTGATGTTGGTCATTACATAACCGAAATCAATTACCTCTCATTCCCCTTGTACTCTCTTTTATCCATTTTAATCCACAATTATCAATATCCACCACCTTGTACCCTTACCTTCATTTCTTGCCACATACCTACAAACCCCACCTACCCCTCCATTACCTTTACTGCATCTTAAGAGTTGTTATTTTACCTATACCTTGGCCTTACCCATACCGTTATCTGTATACCTTGACCTGAACCAATTTTTGTGACCTTTGACCCTCCATGCTTATTGTACCTTACGACGTGGTTACCCGTGTTATTTGGCCTACCGACCTTACCTTGCCTATTTCCGTGCTATTTATCCTGACCTGACCTTTGGTGCACTAGAACATACCTAAATTTTCTTACACCTCACCCCTATCGTGTTTCCGCACCATATCCTATACCTGGGATATCAGAATCAACTCAAACCTTTTTAGATAGAGCTATCAACCTTAGACAACGTAGAGTTTGAAATCTTCTCAACTGGGTATGTTGCCATAGTTTCCAACATGTGCATGCATTCAACTACCGCTACCTTTAACCCTAGCCCATTTACCTGTTCACCTTATTTGACCTGTTACCTTTACCCAATGTGCCCACTGATCTTCATTTTCTCACCTCCTCATTTTATCAAACCACTCACTACTTCTGTCTCTCACCTCATCGGTTCCTAGTTTGAGGAGGGTTACCTTTACCCACATTTGGGGCAACACCAACCTCACTTACACTCAACACAACCATTTCCTATTTTTGTTAGTGCCACTTACTAATACAAGCCATGTGACAAAAAATTGCAAAATGTAGACACCAAAATTGGGTCATCCTCCCCTTGGTCCCCTTTCAAAAAAACCAACTTAAACACATTCACCTAACCATGACCCTTATCCCCCACATTAATATTAATTTAATTATTTACAATTAAATTAATACCCATCCTCACCCCATTTATTAATTTAATTTAGTTATTTTAATTAAATGGATGCACACCTCACCTAGACACCTCACCATAGAACTATTCATAACATGTTTCCATAAATGAATAAGACTTAGTTCAACCCTAAAAATCAATTCCTATTATTCCTCTAACTACCTTCCTGCTCATAAAAACATAACATCCATTCTGATCTGTGAATAAATGGACAGACCTAGCCCAAATGATTGCAAGATTTTAGCAAACATAGGGAATCCTACCTTAATCGACGTCGGTCATCTTGTAACTGACACCGGTCAACTAGGAACCATCGTCAGTTACCATTTATTCACTTTAGTAACCTCTTTTGTGGGTTGGTACATTCTAGAATCAAGGAGAAGAGAAAGGAGCTACATGCAAGCAGAACCAGAGCCTTTTCATACCTACAGACATCCATAGCCAGCATGAGGATAGATCTAGAGGTATTAAACTCACGGTAACATTATGGGAAGCATCAATGCAGCACCAAGATCCATCCCACCAATCAATCATCACCACCACATAGCCACTGGACCTGAAACACTAGTAAGTATGTTTATCACCTATGTTATATAATCCTTGTCTTGTTTTAAAGGTTTTTGCCACCTTTGTTTTCATTTCTTACTTGAATTCCCTTTTCCCCACTATTCCTCTTTCTGTAAACTCAACCATTCCTCCACCCACACCATAAAACCACTTATACCTGACCTCTACATATTTTTGAGTGTTCCTAAGATCCCCATATACCTCGTTATGCCCTCTGTCATCTTTTCCTGACCTCATCTCAAACCCCACTAAAAAATCTTATTGAGTCATATCATCCCTCCTCTACCGATGCCGGTTACCCATAACCTTGATCGGTTCTACCTAGCCATGATTGGTCATACCTCGTGAAATGCTGGTCTCTATGTATAGCAACACTATGTAAACCAACAACCACATACCTACCAAGACAACCCAAACACCTTACCCAACTATGCTAAGACCACGTCTGTGACCTAAAAACCACCTGAACAACCTAAAGACCTTGACCCACATAGTTTTTAGTATTTAATTGGATTGACACTGATAGTTATCTGAGGTACCCAAATTAGAATACTAGCACTACATTTTTTTATTTACGCATTTCAATTACTTCATTATTTGTTTTATAAAATAGTGCGTTGACAACCTTCTAGGAAGTATCACACTTCCCGGATCTAGCATGCACTATGCAGTCCACTGTCATATATTATTTAACTCTTCTTTAGTGGTCTTGTTTTCTATTTCAGGTAGTTCCTCCCATCCAAAAGGAAGCTCTCACAGTCAACATCAGATTGAGAAGTCAGAACGCACGCATCAACCTCCAACCGACCAATACAACAGGTATTCCTCCTCAACCCATAACATTATTTGTTTCGTCACATTCAAAAACGTAAAGAAAATGATGAACATGTATTCCTAATTAGTCATCTAATTAAATTTTTAAATTGATTTTAATTTTTTGTAAATAAATTGTTAATTCGACTTGTTATAATTATTTTCTAATTTAATTAAAATGATTAGTCATCTAATTAAATTGATTTAAATTTTTAAATCAAAGTGTTCACCCAATTAGATCTAAATGTTTTCTTATTAAATTAATTTAATTAAAATGATTATTCATATAATTAAATTGATTTACATTTTAAAATCAAATTGTTAACCCAATTATATCTACTTGTTTTCTTAATTAGTCATCCACTTTTTTTGATTAATTTGATTAGTCAAATCATCTTTCTTTGGACTTTTCAAATAATTAAGAACTTTAAATTTGTTTCTCATATTTTCAGACCACATGAACTAATTGCACTAATAGATCTTGCAGGGCTATTTGGTCGATTTACTTCAGTGTCAGATTTATTACCAAACATACACTCGCTTAAGACCCCTTTCACTTTCTTTTTCGATATTTTTTAAATCATGAAAAGTTGTGAATTTAGGGCTCTTGGACATTTTTGTCCACTTTTGTCACTTTTTCTGACATTTTTTGTCACATGATTAATCATTTTGGCATCTTAAATAACGTGTTGAGATGACTTTTACTTTGGTTTTTGTCACGTTTTTAAATTTTTGTGAGACTAATCATGATCACGAGTATGCTCTTTCCTCCCACTTTCTAAGCAATCTTGGAAATTAGAAACATGGTCATTTCTATTTGTTTCAGGAATTAACTATTTTTACTTAATCAAAGCTATCCCACACATATGCTCTTTCCTCACACATTTTAAGTGACCTTGGAAATAAAAAAAATGGGTTTTCTTCTCTTGTCTTGTCAACTACCTCAGGAAAACATGCTAACCCTCATTTGCATGACATGCTCTATCGAAGACCATTTTTAAACTACTAATTATAGGTTTCCTTGAATGTTACATTCAAATAGATTACTAAATGCAAGTTTCTTCTAACAAAGACTGGTGGTTAAAACAATCTCATCTTTTGATCAAGATAAAATGAACCATTCACACTCTATTTACAAGTGCGGTTGACAAGGATATTTCCCAACTACCATAACTATGGGAAGTATCTCGACATAAACCATAAAACTCATTGTGAGGATTACCACAGGAACCCCAAAGTAGTCAGCACATTCAGGGAACTGGCTGATGAAATGGATACCTTTATCCTACTAGAATAGCAAAACATGTGAGTCTAGAGTCATGGCTATCCTTAGTGGCAACTCCAACGTGATTCATTCTAGGCAAGTTTTTTTCTGATTTCAAAGGGGGTAAAGTAAAGATGATAGCTAGCAATAACACTGTGCTCGCTTAGGTATACTACTAAAGCCTAATTGAGATAATCACCAGGAATCCACACCTTGTCCAAGCTAATCTAAGGTAGAGGCCGACATTCAGAAACATCTTTTTCATTTTTCAAACGTGTTACACACTTGTGTTTCACTCTCCTCATTTGTGTTTTCTCTCTCATCCACAATGTCACTTTGTAAACATGTCTAATTCTTGGGTTACGAACATCCATATCCATGCCTAAGGACTTTAATCATTTTTATCTAAGTCTTGACAACATGATACTCTCTTTATCATAGTCAAACACCCTCTTAATCACCTTGATCTTTCTTTATCGTAAGTCTTAAGTTTAATGTTATCTTGTTGAACTCTAAGCATTCCACATTCTTAAGTCATCACATTTCACATTCACTCTATGGAATTTTTGACATCTTCACTTTCTCCCATCATATTATGTTGTCGCACTTCGCAATCAATTTGATTTATTATTGACATCCTCATCATTTCTTTATTTCTCTCTTTAAAGCATTTACTTTTCTTTAATTTGATATATTTAATCAATCATTTTCCCCTTTTATTTTACATCCATTTTTTGAGATATTCAAACCTTTTCCTCATTAATTTACTCCTTGTGACGAAATTCACTTTGTCATTATTTAGGTGTTCACTCTTCTTTGTTGTGTCTCTCTCTTAATAAAAATATGGTTAATAATAGAGAATCTTTATCATCTTCTTATGTCTCCTCTTTTAAACATCCATCTTTTGAAGAAGTTGAGAAAAATAATCACATTTCTAAGTATCTTCCCTTAACAAATTTTTGTTAAGAGTTAAGCATCGTCCATCACGATTTTAGTCTCCTCTTATAGCACTAATTTTGTCACAAGTTGAGAAAACTCCCTTCTTTCACCTTTCCCCTCTTTACATTCACTTTCTAAAAGTCGTAAAGCCTTTCATATTTCTTATCACTCATTTTTCTAAGCATCTTCTAGACTAACATTTCAATCCCACTTCCACCTTAACATCATTCATTTTTTTAAGTGTCGCAAAGTCCACCTCTTCCATTCCTCTTAGTACCCATCTAGTTAAGAGTTAATTTTCCACACCCTTTTATCGTCACTCTTATCACTGATTTTGTTAAGAGTTGTTTTTGTTCACTTTGTTAGTATCTTCTGCCTTAACACTTAACTTGTTAGGAGTTAACCTTTTCGTATCTTTTGGCCTCTCTTCACACTCATTTTGTTAAAAGTTGATTGCTTTCACCTTGTCAAGCCTCTTCTCCCTTAAGATTCATTTTTTTAACATGTAGAGAAAATATAACCTCATTTGGTCCCTTCTTATTTAAATTTCATTTTGATTAAGAGTAAGGAAATCAATGAACTCTTTCTGCCTCTTCCCTCTTACCGTTAATTTTTCTCAAGTCGAGTTTTTACCTTCTTCTCTCTTCCATCTTAGAATTCAATTTTCTAAGTGTTGAGTTTTCTTTCTCACCTTTTGTTTTTCCTCCCCTCTTTCAAAAATGACGGGAACATGACATCATGATTATAGCCCTTTTCAATGGAAGGAAATAAATCATTTCCATATCAGCTCTGATGAGGAGGATGAAGACCAACTTAATAATCCTTCTATAGACACTACTTTGCAACAAAATAAAGACCAATTCCTTCTTCGTCTCCTTGCAATGGGAGAAAGATTTCCCTAGGACTTTGATAAGGATGATTTGAAAGCCTTAAAAGGACAATCTAAATCCCCTAAGGGTCCACCACTAGAGTCAACCAAACATGATGACAAAGGACCAAGTAAAACAAATGCCAATAACAAAGGAAAATCTAATGTTTTGTCCTCTAATCCCAACCAAGCCTTGCTTGATCAAATAAATAAAATGAAAAAACAATTGGCTCACATATCCTCTACAGTTACTAATAATGACCCAAAGGTATCAAACACATGAAGAAAAGTGATGAAAAATTCAAAAATCATTATAGACCAATAACAAGATCAATAATCATATGAATGATAAATCACAATTTATCCCAAAACATAATTCACCATTTTCTCAAGAATGGGGAATGATGAGGGACACTATTTGAGGCACGAAAAAACAAGGCAAACAATTCAATTTTGATGAATTGTGTCCATACCCTTTAGACACGGACATCTTACGCATACCCTTCCCTTGCTCTTTCGAGACGCCCAAATTTGAAAAATACAAGGGAAAAAATGATCCTAGAGAGCATGTTAAGTAATTTTTCATGGCATCCCTAGAGGTGACTTATAAATATACCTTCTTATTATGAATTTTTCCTTATAGTCTAGGAGGAAAAGATTTGGATTGGTTCTTACACTTTCAAAAGGGATTTATCTCTACCTTCGTGGACTTCTTTGAGAAGTTTTCCAAACATTTTTCTTTCAATCTTGAATCTAAGATCACAATGATGGATTTGTGTAATGTCAAATAGTGAAAAAATGAGATCTTCTCACAATTTTTACAACAATTGAGAGGAATCACAAGTTGGTTCCCATGTTCAATCCTAGAAAAATACATGGTTAGCATCTTTGTCCCTAACATTAACGATGAGTTTTCCTTTCACATGCAAATGCACTACCTCTAAATTTTTGAGGAAGTTACCGAAAAGGGATCTCAAATCGAAAAATCCCTCATTTCTAAATTCTTGATCAAGTCTCATTATAGAGACAATGGGCATAATCATCACAACAATCACAACAACACTAGAACTTATCAAGATAAACATGAGTACATCAACCATAAACATAACATTGTCAATGATGGTGTCATAGATAATAAAAATGTGCACAACTTATAGAACAACCAATATAAAATAGATTAAGTGTAAACCGTATGTCACCATTCAAAAACAGGAAAATTTTCCTCTTCGTGATTACATCCGAAGACAATATATGTCTTTGGGGAATCACTTTCAAGCATCTTGAAACAATTGGAAAGTGCTAATATGGTTACTTATCCTATTACACAAACCTTCCTTGAAGGAGAACCTAAGATAGGTTAGTATAGACCAAACACATATTGTGATTTTCATCACATTAATGATCATCAAACAAACAAATGCAAAAAACTTCGCAAATACATCCAAGACCTTATAAACAATGGAGACATTAGATGGAGACCTACCACCTAATCGTGATACAAAGGGAAAAGCTCACGAACATGGTGAATCCTTGAACCAAATCAATTATAAATCCATCATATCCTATAGTAATGACACTACTCTACACCCTATTGAATGTCAGTTTACAGGTCTCGGAGAAAGTCTATCCATTAGCTTTCAACAATTAGCAATGTCTAACATGGTTGAATATCCAAATACAATACCTTTTTCTAATGGGGAACCCGATCTTATGTCGTATAATTCATTAGAATATTGTGAATGACATCACATGCATGGCCATTCTATTGATAATTGTACACCTTTTCATCATTATGTTTAAGACTTAATTAACAATGATACCATTTATATAGAGCTTGACAATGAAGCTCTTACGATCAATGACACACCAACTTCCATAAATTCAAATGAATAATTGAACATAACCCACACTTATATACATACTGACATTCGAAGAGATCACGATGAAGTTCAACTATCTCTCCCTTCTAACCAAACATATTCTTCTCCATATTTTCTTCCTTTCATCCAAACAGATATTGAACTTGTTTCGAATAACCATCATCTAACACCTAATGAGAGCTTGAAATTTACCTAAGAATCTCTTTAAAACCTTTCCATAACCGTACTCACTACAAAATAGGGTCCACCATCAAGCACCATTGAGCTTGATTCTATTCTTTGCATTTCCGATCCTCCGGCTAATATCTCTAGTCTTGTTGTTGAAACAAAACCACAACAAGCTTAGAAACTTAAGAAAACACAACCTTCCATGTCAATTAAATATCAAATGATCAATATTGTAGGTATCTCATCAATGATGATTCCTAAATTTCAAGGAATCTACATAACTACATTCTTCGAGGTGTGTATACCCAGGAATATCATTATACAACCTTTTCATGCTTTAAATGCAAATCTTTCCAAAATAGACTAATTCACAACGTAGAAGGAGAAACATTGAATATATCCTCTTTATGGCCTACAAGGAACATTAGGTGTACATATAGAGATCAATCCTTCTCTCTTCACACTCTTTCACTCACAAATGAATATAAATCTCAACATATTCCTCACATCAATAATCTTCCCCTAACATCACATAGGTATTTTGATCTCATTCCAAACTTATCTAATTATACATCCTTTGAATTGCATATCATTTTCCCAAGTATCATGCTTCAGAGCTCATTGAATCATTCCTTTGAATTGTATTTCTTCCTCCTAATTCTCTTATTATATGACTTATCAAATCTTTGGATTTCCTCCTTTGACTTGGACCTTTTCTACCAAAGTCTCGTATTTTGATACTTATTGAATCTTTCAATTTCCCCTCTTGACTTGGATTTTTTCCACCCAAGTCTCATATTTCAGGACCATTCACCTTTAATAAACGTGGACCTCTTTCTTGACGAGTCCATTTCAAACCCTCATCCTTGAAAACTTGAAAAGCATAAAACGAGAATAAAAATTTGTATTAAAGCATTGTTTACAAATCAGAAATGACAAAGTGCATCCAAATAATGTTAATCATTCCATATATTGGAATATATCTTAATCATACCATTATCATATATTCACTTTATTTAGGTATTACAATTCAGGTTAACCTTGTTCTTATTAGGCATTGTGTGTCTTATCCATGTTGTGGTTTCTACCATTTTAGATCTGTTTACCTACAGTTTTGTCTTGAAGCTTACTGATGGAAAAACCTCCTTTCAAATAAGCTCTCTCTTTAATAGAAAGTTAAAAATTCTTTACCAGGGAATTTTTACCACCCATCTCAATATTTCGTGTTGAATCCTTGTGCCCTACTAGTCGCATGAGGCTGAGACTTGGGGGTATAATGTTCCTTTCCAATAAGCACATTATCGACATACAAGGAAAATTATATTAATCTAAAAAATCAAAAAAACTATAAAATCAATACACCTTTCATCCTTCACAATATTTGGTGATAAGCCCATACTTCTCACTAGTAGTATGAGACTAGGAAGGGATGAAGCCCTTATTTGTCTATATTTTGTCTTTGGTATTGAGCCCTTGTATATTCCTAGTGACATGGGGCAACATATAGGGGGTCCTTCACAAAAATCAAAAAAGAATTATCAATAAAGACTTTATGAAATATTAATCAAAGTTCTTAATCAAAAAAATCCCAAGAAGTAATTTAGTTGCTCATATTAAAGAGAGGTGCCAATTCCTTCAAATGGATTCTTGCCAATCAATAGGCCATCTATGGATCTTAGTCGAGTCAAACCTACAAATTAGAATCATCTTGGAATCGGTTAGATAATATTGAATAGAGATGATTTACATTTCTATCATATGGATCATTGTTATACCTCGTATCTTCACATCCATTATATTCACTTTTGTATCACTATTCACCTTGTTTTCATGCCTTTCTTGGCTCTTGGTGATGAGCCCTCGCATCTTCTTAGTTGTGTGGGGTCACGAGTGGACTAAACCACCCTATCATTTTATCATCTAAATTTCTGCCAATGGAATGGAATGCTTCTAATTATTTGCACATGCTTTCAAGTAGTGAACCTTTTTTTATCGAGTTGTAAAATACCAAAAAATAAAAAACATTCAAAAAATGTTTCACAAAACTTAAAAACATATAGATATGTTTCTCAAAATACCAAATAACAATATACTTTTTTTATTAAAAATTCAAAAAAAAAATTAAATTGTGTCGAAATCCAAAAATAGTATAAAATTTTTAAAATCAAAACTTTCAGATAATGTTTGACCAACTTTCAACAATTGGATAACACAGTTCAATAACTTTGCCATTTGACGATGCTCCTTGAGATTGTTCCAAATAATCTTTTGATAATCATTGTTATTACTCATAGTGTATATCTATGTTGGAGGAAATCATTTACCATTTTGAAATATAACTTTGTTTGGGGCACATTTGGATTTTACATTTTAATCCAGTACAGATCAAACTTCAATGAGATTTGAAAAGAGTATTTTATGGAATATCTAAGTATCACTTCTATCTTCGGCCCGATCTCCTCTCGCGTTCTAAGATATATCTTGAGGGAATTTATAATTTTATATTTCTTCATTTTGGAACACATTCGAAGTGTCATTAGATTTTGTTATTGCAATTTGTGATGTATTGTTGTGGTTTGTCAACATTGTTACGATGTTTTTGCTTCTTTTAGTTTTTTTTATTTTGTTTTACTTTAATTACTTGTTACTGTAGACAAATTACATGAAAATTCTTGACATCTTAGTTCACATATAACTTTAGTTTCATAACTTCCTGTTCATATTTGGTTTGTTTAGATTTCTTGTTATGTGTCTTTTTGTCGCTTTCCTGTATTGTGTTTTCCCTCTTGTTTTATTAACTACACCATGGAGTGCATTTCTTTTTTGCTGTGTATTTCATTTTTTTTGACATTTCTTTGTGTTTTTATTTTATTTTCAATGACTCATAGAACAACTTGCAAGTAAAAATCATATATTTCAAAATCCAAAAAAATTATATATTTGAAAATCCAAAAAAAATCATATATTTCAAAAAATTCAAAAAAATCACAAATTACAATTTTTTTGAACAAATATTAACTTATCACAAATATCCTACAATTAGAAAAACCTTGCACTAAATATTTCAAAATTTCAACAAAATCTTGATAAAGTCATACCTTTATTTACTACCCTAGTGATTGTTCCAATGTTACAACTATTACTTTCTTCTCTTTGCATGATTCCTTATTCTGCTTGGGTAAAGTCACAAAAATCCTACAATTGGAAAACCTTTGCACTGAATCTTTCAACATTTCAACAAAATCTTGATAAATTCATACCTTTATTTACTACCCTAGTGATCATTCCAATGCTACGACTATCACTTTCTTCTCTTTGCATGATTCCTTATTATACTTGGGGAAAGTCACAAAATTATTTTTCCTTCGTGATGTAACTTTACCTGGGGAAATTTCTTTCAAATAATTTGTAAACAAATCCAAAAAGAGTATCATGAGGCATATCTAAGCCTATTCCCAAGACTTTCATAAGTTTAATTTTTAGGGACATTTACATCTACTTAATCATAATTGTGGCATGCATTAGGGGCATACTTGATTGTATTCCTTTTCAAAGTTGTGTTGCATTGTTGATGTTTACTTATTGGAATAATTGCAAGTAGTGTGATAACATCTTGGTTCCTTTATATAAACTTGATGCCTATACTTACTATTCATATTGGGATTATTTTCTTATTTATCTTTTCTTTACTATGTGTGTGTTTGTTTATGCGCATCTAGGTTTCCCATCTTGATTCTTTAATAATCATAATGATAACACTAATATGCAATAGAAAAATAAAATTTACTCTTATATTCACTCTCTAAATGGTGCTCATGCTATGAGAAAAATTCCTCCTATCCTTATTTAAATCCCATGCTTCCTTCCTATCAAGTGGTTGTACACCATCTTGTTGCATTGTCTGCCCACTTGAGGGGGCATTCCTATACTATCCTACTCATTGGGAAATCCAAATTGTTCACCGATTTCTAGTTCCTGGGGCATCCAAATCCAAATTAATCACCACTTATTACTCACTAGGGAATCTAAATGCTTCACCAATTTCTACTCATTGGGGTATCCAAATGCCTCACCACTTCCTACTCGATGGGGCATCCAAATTCCTCACCCCTTCTTACTCAATGGGGCATCCAAATGCCTCGCCGCTTCCTAATCGTTAGGCCATCCAAGTGCTTCACCACTTCCTACTCGTTAGGGCATCAAAGTGCTTCACATATTTCTGTTTTCCACTCTGCATGTGTCTACTATCTTTAAATCACCATTACTTCACACTAGAACTTTAAAGAGGGGAAAATGTAGACACCCCAAAAATTACACTAGTTCCCAATATTATCATGGCTCACTTCCTAGCTCTCCCCCTTTGCGATTGATTAATCTAATTAATTAGTTAGTTACATTCACCCCCTTTGGATTAATTAAATTAGTCCATAGCACAATTTAACTAAGTTATTCAACATTTATTGAATAAATGATGAATTGATTATGTTTCACATTGTAGCATTTACTTAATTCGGGAAATGCACCTATTTTCCCTAGTCAATAACCACTTCCCCATTCCCTAATTAAATCAACTTGGAACTTGTTAGGTTGTGGAGCCTATTTTCATGTGAGAAAGTGTTGAAGATTGTACACTAAGAGTAGTGTACACTTTCCACAGTTGTCTCTTCAGGTTTGGCCTTAAAACGTGCCCGATATACCGGGAAATATTCTTTTATCATATGGGTGGGATTTTTGAGGGATAGGTTTATGGGATGGTTTTGGCCCATGGTTTTGATACCCATGGTTTTGTAAAACTGCTTAAGCAGTTGTCTATTTATATGGTTTTGTGCATATGGTAGGTTTTATGCATCATTGCAGATGTGTTTTGAATTTGGGTGTGAATTCTGTAGAGTTTTTTGAGCATATCTCCAAATAGATTTGGGTATTGCATTGAGAGAGTGATGGCTTGCAATAAAATCTGAGCAAGTGATTCTTAGTGGATGTAGCCCAAATTGGGTATACCTTGTTAAATATTTTCTTTGTGTTGTGTTATTTTATTTTGCACTTTTATTTGAGATCTGTAATATTTTCTGCATATTATTTTCTATAGTTGCAATTCTATGAGGGATTATCTCACATATTTAATCTCTTATTTCCTAACAATTGGTATCAAAGCCTAGTTTAGTTTTCTGAAGTGTTGAATCATAAGGAAATTTTTATCTTGAGTGGAAGTTATGGCAAATTATGGAATATATAAGGTTGATAAATTCAATGGGTATAATTTTAGTCTTTAGAAGATGTAGATGGAAGATTACCTTTATCAAAAGTATCTTTATATTACGAATTCTGAGAAGGTGAACAAATCCTCAAGCATGAAGGATACGGAATGGGATTTTCTAGATAGGAAGGCACTTGGGACAATTCGACTGTGTCTTGCATCTTCAGTATTATTTAATGTTTCAAAGGAAAAGACTACAAAAGAATTGATGGATGCATTAGGGAAGTTGTATGAAAAACCCTCTACCTCTAATAAGATATTTTTAATGAAAAAGTTGTTTAATATGAAGATGTCTGAGAATGGTTCAGTAGGATATCATTTAAATGATTTTAATATGATTGTAAATATGCTAGCTTTGGTTACAATATAATTTGATCAAGAAGTTAGGGATTTATTAGTTCTATGCTTTTTACTTGAGAGTTGGAATAGCCTGGTAATGGTGGTAAGAAACTTGGTTCAAGCTAAATCAAAGTTGAAGTTTGAGGATGTTGTAGGGGTTATTCTAAGCGAGGAAATGCAAAGAAAAAGCTATGGGGAATCTTCTACTTCAGGGAATGCTTTGACATTGGAAACTAGAGGGAGACAGAAGAATAGAGGAAGCCGTGGAAAATCAAAGGATCGGGCAAGGTCAAAATCCAAAAGTAAGATAGTATGCTAGCACTGTGGAAAGTATGGGCATGCAAAGAAGGATTGTTGGGAGATTCAGGATAAGAAGAAACAACAGGAAGAAAATAAGGAGGTAAATGTGGCAACGGGTAATGTATGTTAGGATGCTTTGATTCTTTCTTTACACAATATTACTGAATCTTGGGTTTTAGATTCAGGGGCTTCTTTCCATACTACTCCACATAGGCATTATCTTATTAATTATGGTCAAGGAGATTTTGGGCATGTTTTTCTTGGTGATGATGAGCCTTGCAGCATAGTTGGAAAAGGTTCTATTTAGGTTAAGATGTAGAATGGGAATATTTGGCTATTGAAGGATTTTAGACATGTGACTACATTAAGATGAAATTTGATATCGATAGGGAAGTTGGGAAGTGATGGTTGTACTATGATATTTATAGTGGACTCTTGGAAGGTTACCAAGGGTTCTCTTGTGGTGGAAAAAGGTAAGAAGGTTGGAACCCTATATTTAACCACTTATAGTACTAATGTTTGTAATATTGTGGATTCAGAAGTAGATTCAACATTGTGACACTATAGGCTTGGTCATATGAGCCATAAGGGCATGGAGATCATAAACAAGGATTTTACTAAATATACAGAAACATGTTTGGAGTTCTATGAGGACTGCATATATGGAAAACATAAGTGAGTAAGTTTTCTCAAGGTTGGACCTACAAAGAAAGACAGTAAGTTAGAGCTGGTGTATTCTGATTTATGGGGGCTGGCTCAAGTATCATCTCTTGGGGGTTCAAGTTATTATGTTACTTTTATTGATGATGTAATAAGGAAAGTTTGGGTTTATTGTATTAGAAACAAATCTGATGTATTTGACACTTTTTTAAATGGAAAGCCTTGCTAGAGAATGAAATATGTCTTAAGCTAAAATGTCTCAGGTTAGATAATGGAGGGGAGTATTGCGGTAATGAATTTGATGATTACTATTCTAAGAATGAAATTTGTAGGCAAAAGAAGGTTCCAGGAACTCCGCAGTAGAATGGGGTGTCAGAAAGGATAAACAAAACAATAATGGAATGTGCTAGGAGCATGAGGTTACATGTAGGACTACCTCTTTCTTTTTGGGCATAAGCGGTGAGCATAACTGTGTACTTGATAAATAGAGGACCTTCAAGTGCCTTGGATGGAGGCATACCTGAGGAGGCTTGGTATGGTAAGAAAGTTGATTATTCATTTCTTAGAGTCTTTGGATGTGAGGTGTTTGTCCATATAGACAAGGATGATAGGACCAAGCTAGAGGCTAAATCAAAAAAATGTACTTTCATTGGTTATGGTGGTGATGACTTTGGATATAAATGTTGGAGTATTAAGGACAAGAAAATCATTCGATCTAGGGATGTGGTATTTAATGAGAAAGTCATGTATAAGTAGTAGTTGTAGGAAAATAGGGAAGAATCCAAGAAAGAATATGCAACGATAGAGGATCTTCCAGATGGGAAAGTGACACATGAATCATTTCAGGAACCTCCTCAACAGAAATCCCAAAATCCTATATTGAGGAGGTATTCTAGGGTAAGAAGAGAACCTGAACGTTTTTCTCCTTCTCTTTATTATTTATTACTCACTAATAGTGGAGAGCCAGAGAGATTTGATGAAGCAATGTAGGTAGATGCCAGGAAGAAGTGGGAGCAAGCCATGGATGAGGAGCATCAGGCTCTCATGGAGAACTAGACATGGGATTTGGTGAAGCTACTTGAAGGAAAAAGAGCATTACAGAAGAAGTGGGTGTTTAGAGTCAAAGAGGAAGGAGGAAAGAAAATATATAAGGCCCGGTTGGTGGTCAAGGGGTTCGCACAGAAAAAAGGTATAGATTTTAATGAGACTTTTTCTCCTGTAGTAAAAATGACTTCTATTAGAACTGTTCTAGGAATAGTTGCAGTAGAAGACCTGCACTTAGAATATCTTGATGTAAAGACTAAATTTATCCATGGTGATCTAGAGGAGGAACTATATATGTAGCAACCAAAGGGCTATGAGGTCAAAGGTAAAGAGGAGATGGTGTGCAAACTGAAGAAGAGCTTGTATGGTTTGAAACAATATCCACATCAATGGTATAAGAAGTTTGATAGCTTCATGATGGAGCAAGGTTATATTAGATGCCATTCTGACCATTGTGTGTATACAAAGAAATTTGAGGATGGAAGTTATATTATCTTGTGTTTTTATGTGGATGATATGTTGGTTGCAGGTAAAAACATGCAGGAAATAAAAGTACTTAAGAAGTAGCTAAGTGAATAATTTACCATGAAGGATTTAGGGGCAGCTAAAAAAATCCTTGGTATGCAAATATGTCAGGATAGGAAGGAACAGAAGATGAGTTTATCTTAGGAAGAGTACATTAATAAGGTCTTGGAGAGATTTAATATGTAGGATGATAAACTAGTTGGGACTCCTTTGGCAGGCCATTTCAAGTTATCAAAGGAGCAGTGTCCCAAGATAGAGTAGGAGAGAAACTATATTTCCAAGGTACTTTACTCATCAGTGGTTAGTAGTTTGATGTCTACCATGGTGTGCACCAGGCCTGATATTTCCCATGCAATGGGAGTTGTGAGTAGATTTATGAGTGATCTAGGTAGAGATCACTGACAGGCAGTAAAATGGATCCTTCAGTATTTGAGAGGTACCATGAGGAAAATTTTGTGATATAGTGGATCAGACACCACTTTGTGTGGTTATGTAGATTCAGATATGGTTGGAGATGTAGACAGCAGGAGGAGCAAAACAGGTTATGTTTACACTATAGGTGGGACAACAGTGAGTTGGATTTCATGACTATAGAAGCCGGTGGCTTTGTCAACCATAAAGGATAAGTATGTTGTTGCCACAGAGGCAAGCAAAGAAATAATTTAGTTACAACAATTGCTTGATGAGTTTGGGCATAATCAGGAAGAAGTAAAGTTGTATAGTGATAGTTAGAGTGCTTTACACCTAGCTAAGAACTTTGCTTTCCACTCTAGGATGAAGCATATACAGTTAAGGTACCATTTCATCAGGACAACTTTGGAGGAAGAGAAGTTGAAGTTAGAGAATATTCATACCAATCAGAATCCTATAGACATGATGACCAAGGTGGTCAAAAGGGAAAAATTGAAGATGTTTTCAGATTTGGTTGGTCTTCACAGAAACTAGTGAAGGGTTGAGAAGCTTTCTCAGAGGAAAACTAGTCTCCAAGTGGGAGATTGTTAGGTTGTGGAGCCTATTTTCATGTGAGAAAGTGTTGAAGATTGTACACTAAGAGTACTGTAAACTTTCCACCATTGTCTCACCGGGGTTCAGGGCCGGGCCAGGCCCTGAGCAGGGGTCTAGGGGTGCAGCCCCTGAATTTTTTGGCCTTAAAACATGCCCAATATACCAAGAAATATGATTTTTTCATATGGGAGGGATTTTTGACCCATATGTTTATGGGACAGTTTTGGCCCATGGTTTTGATACCCACGGTTTTGTAAAACTACTTAAGTAGTTGTCTATTTATATGGTTTTGTGCATATGGTAGGTATTATGTATCATTACAGATGTGTTTTGAATCCGAGTGTGAATTCTATTGAGTTTTTTGAGCATAGCTCCAAACAAATATGGGTATTGTATTGAGAGAGCAATGACTTGTAATAAAATTTGAGCAAGTGATTCTTGGTGGACGTATCCCAAATTGGGTGAACCACGTTAAATACTATCTCTTTGTGTTGTGTTATTTTATTCTACACTTTTATTTGAGATCTGTAATATTTTATGTATATTAGTTTCTATTGTTGCGATTCCATGAGGGATTATTCCACATATTTTATCTCTTATTTCGCAACAGAACTCAACCTCTGAACTCAACTTTAACTGCACCTTCCTAGGGGTCCACCCTTCATGGCAATATCCTCAGCTATAAATACAAACCATTCCCTTTTTTAAAAATATCCTTGTATCTTTGAAAAAATTGCATCCCAACTATGTTATTTTGGCAATTACATCCTTGTGATCCAACCTCGTAGCATTTGCAAATCCGTTTAGATATTGAATTAGGAGCATCCAAATTCAAGCATCTACAAGATCACACAAGCTCAAAGTATTCCATGATATTATTTGAATTTTTCAAGGGAGAATAGATAAGAAGGTTTATATTTGTTTTTTTTGCTTGTCTTTCATTTTAGTTGAGTTTTTCCATGCACACAGTCTCTTTCTGAATCCCTTGGAAATCCTGATGCTTAACACTATGTTCTTGAAATGATATAGTTTTTTGTAAAATAGTCCAACTTAGCATGCTTTTTCCATAACCAATTCACCCTTAGAATGACATCATATGATCCCAAAGATACAACATACAATTTTACCTCTTTTTTGAAACCTAGTAGCTCTAATTTGGCTGCATAGAAATTGTTATACTCTCATTTCCATTCGATTTCCATACTAAATTGTCCAAGTTTTCTCCATATAATTAGCTTGTCTAGTAATTTTTATCAATAACTGAGGTACAATAGTTTATAAAGTAATAGTTAGCATTTAAATAAAAAATCACATTTAATATGATGTAGAGTCATGACTAAGCCATGCGTACCTAAGGATGGTCTGAGATGTGGGGTGGTAAGTGCATAGGGAACCTTGATGAATGTCTCATTCCAAAGAGGTAAGTTGAACATAAGGATGAAGGAAAAAAATGAAACATAGATTGCACAAATCTAACTTAGCACCTCATAAGCTAAGTGATAACCCATCATAAATACCCTTTTTTAGTAGAAAAATGCATTTTTTATTAAGTATTTAATGTTTTCATTAGTATTTTTAAATGAATGAGGTCAAAACCATTGAATTCTTAATGATGGTAGCATCATAATGATAGCGACTAATTTATATAATGTGAAAATACACCACTTCTTAACTTGTAGTATGACAATGTGATCCTCGACACAACAAGAGTGCATATATAATCTCATTTGCGCTATACATTTATAAACCCATCAGATTAAGAAAAACCTCAACATTTTAAGGTGAAATATACAAAAAGGAAACTAAAAGACCTACATATGGTTTACATTGTCTCTCATGCACTAAATTGTGAATGGGACATCTCTCTTTTAGTGCCCATTACTACATCTTATCTTCTCTCCTGATGATATCTTTTATCTCAATCTAAGAAAACTTGCACACATGTAAACAACAAGACCCAATACATTATATGTTAAATGAAATAAAATCAACTAAACTAATTCATAAACAACAAGTGTAAGTGTGTGTGTGTGTGTGTGTGTGTGTGTGTGTGTGTGTGTGTGTGTGTGTGTGTGTGTGTGTGTGTGTGTGTGTGTGTGTGTGTGTGTGTGTGTGTGTGTGTGTGTGTGTGTGTGTGTGTGTGTGTGTGTGTGTGTGTGTGTGTGTGTGTGTGTGTGTTTATTTGTGTAATACTAATAATTAAAAATTTTAATTAAGGATCATATATCCATCTAATGTATAATCAAATATTGGTAATAAATTATTTCTTCCAAGCACATCATAATGTTGATCAAGAAATCTTATCAATAATAATATTTTTTATCGATATTGGCCACCACCAACTAGTTCTCAGAATGTATCAAATAATAAAAGCATAGTTTCAGGATGTGACATACTTCCCCTCTAAGAGAAGCATCATTTTGATGATTATTATTAACATCAAAGTAAATAAATTAATGAAATAAATGCATGTGTAATTTTTGAACTTCATCATAGTCCTCTCAGGTAGTAATCTCCTCTAAATATTTCTCCCATTATACATTACGATGAGAGACTTCCCTATTTCACTAGTGAAGATGACGAACCTCAAGCACCCATATGGGATCGACCATAAACATTCCAAGATCCTCTACCTATAGATATTTTGAATCAATAAAATGTGACACATCATAATGGTATATTTTTAATAAAGAAGCATGAAAAACATTATGCAACTGAGATAAAGTTGGAGGTAATGAAATTCTATATGACAGCAGGTTAACCACTTAGGGAACATTGAATGGTCAATTGTAATGAGGTTCTAATCTAGAAGAATTGCAAAATTTTATAGAACTCTTTGTTGGTCTAACTCTAAAAAAAATTCACCAAGCATGAACTCTCTTGGAGTTTTTTGTCTATCTACATAATTTTTGTACCTATCTATAGCCTTGAACAAATGTTTCCTAATAAGTTTCATCTTATTTTCCATGTCCTTGATAATTTTAGGACCTATAATAACCCTATCCTCTATTCAATCCCAAATGATACGTGAACATATTTTTCTTCCATAGAAATCCTCAAAAACGGCCATACCCAATGTCGAATGGCATGAGTTGTAAAATAAATCAGCCAATGGTAAGTAATATTACCATTTTTACTATTGATCTATACAATAAATCCTAAGCATGTCTTTTAGAACTTGGTTTACCTTTTTCTACCATCCATCTCCTGGTGATAAGTAGTACTAAAATTCAATCTTATTCCCAAGGAAGAGTGTAAGGTTTTCTGAAATCTTAACATCATACAGGTATCTCTATCATAGATAATATCCTATGGTAATCCATGCCGATGAAAAATCTCATAAATTATTCTCTTTTCCAAAATAGGTTTAACAACTTTCTAATTTCCTAGAATGAAATGGGCTACCTTGTTGAGTTTATCCATAACCATAAATATAACATCATGTTTGTTCTTAAACATTGTAATTCCTTTATCAAAAATCCATACTTATAAATTTACATTTCTATTTGAAAGGTTAATGTGGGTACAACAACCCAAATGGATGTATGTGTTCAACTTTTAGTTGCTGGCATTCTAATCATCTCGAAAAGAAATTTATGACATTGTTTTTAATACCAGAAAAAAAATACAACCATTTTAGGTCATCCACCATCTTAATCACACCAGGGTGACCTAAATAAGGAATATTTTGTGCCTCCTCTAGCAATAAAACATTTATAAACACATTGAAAATGAGATTATATGTGCTCTCTTGCTGTGTTGAGGAGTACATTAGAACACTACACATTAGAAAAGAGGTATATTGTCATGTTGTGACAATATATCACTATTATTATGATGCTATAATAATTAATAATTTTAATATTTTGACCTTTTTTGTTTAAAAAAAATATAAATGATAACATTAAATAATTAATTAAAAAATAATGCATATTTTTGTAGTAAAAGGGTGTTGTTGTAGGTGATAGAAGTACAATGACTGAGGGGGGTGAATCCAATATTTAAAACTTTCATTCAATTAACCATGAAAAATTGTAAACCATTAAACATTAAGATGATTAAACCATGCACATTCAAACATACACATGACCAAATGATACAATTCCATAAGATATAAAGTTGGAAACTCTCAAGGGGAATAAATACGATTGAACCTATGCATATACTACTCAACACAAAAGACTCCTATAAATATTACACATCATAAGAGATTTCTCTAGTGAGGCACCAACCCCACAAGAAACACAAACCCCTAAATAGTATAGAACCCACTCTAAAAGGAGGCCACAATCCCACAAGATGAATAAGCACCCACTTAGCCACTTGAATATGAAGATCAATTGATGACCTTGTTTCTCAACCAACTGATTGTGATCAATTTTTCAGCTCTCTTCACTCAAAACCTTCTCAAACTGCTCTCTCCTTCTTCTCTCATATATGCACCAAAGTATGATGACTAGGTCAAATGACCTTTAAGATCTACTCATATTCTCTTCTCACCTTCTTATCCTCTTCTCTACTCTACCCTAGAGGCCTTTAACCTCTTCATACACTTCCTCTTGTTCACTTAAATATCCATCATCTCCACTATCTCAAATGATCTTTACACTTTACTTTATATACATGATTCATGCCACAAGCCATATAGGTCAGAAAATAACCATATGACCATTCAAGGTCAGTCATAAAAAACATGAATACACACTCTACACATTCATATAAATTACATTAAAGGACCTTATAGGCCGCCATAAGACTTACAAACAAAAATATGAAAATGTTTCTCAATTAGGATTAGAAACAAGGTATTCACTCCAATGACAACTTCTTGGAATTCAATGTCATGTAGCAAGTCCATCATCAATCCATCAAATCCATACATGTAAGAAACAACCTCTAGAATCCATCTTCATTCTCGAAAAAATATACTCCATCCATATTCAGTATGGATCACAACATAAGAAAATCACCACCAATTAGGTCTCAAGCACCTAATTATAAACTCTCCAAAAGTGAAAAAATTCTCACCTCAAAACACCTTTTCAAGACACATGTAGCACATCAATGGAAATATGTCACCGTTATCTAGCTCATAAAAAATCATATCAGTAACCAATTCAAGGCATAAGGCTCCAAAATGCTTGCATCTATGAAACTGCTTAAACTTGTTTCTAGGTCCCAAGAACCATTCATCTACTCAAAAATATCTAAAACCTCCAGGGAAACTTCCAAGCACTTCCACCACTTGGAACAATTCAATGAAATCCTGAAAATCCTCCTCAAACTCTCATATACATATGTCACATGAATAAATACATACTTGCATACTTGTTCCAACCACCTTCTTGGAAATCCTAATTGGGCTGAATAGGCCATTAGGGATTTAGCATGAAGAAACATCTTCTGATAAAACTATGAACAAAAAAATATCATATGGTACCTCATAAATATATCCATACTCATATCACTGCTACAACATGCAAAACATTAAAAACCTATCAGGCATCCATAATTGGTTTTTCCCTCTTTAGGCCATTAGTAGTAGGCATATTTGAGAGAATGGTTTCACCCATTTTTGCACAAAAAGTATCCAAAACACTCCATGGAAATTTAGAAAACATCCCAAGATTTCTCCCACAATAGGTATTTTACCATGACACTTGAAACATGTGTATGTTCCTCTAAATTTTCACAAAATAGAGGTTTTGTTGTGGCTTCTCATCACACCTAGATCATGCCACCACTACCAAAATGAGATTTGATGAATTATCTACAATCCTAAAACTTCATACCAGTGTTACCATTCCATTTGGAGACCAAACCCTTCATATTTTGTCCATATCTATATGACTAGAGTTTTAGGAGGGTTTAAACCCACTTAGCTTTTTAACAATGGTTCATAAAATTTTTATGAGAAAATGAACCCATTTAACTTGGAAAATTTTCTTAGTTCCATTCCCTAACATTGAAAAAAATCATAGGTCCCCTTGTAGAGTACACATGTGTGGGTGAGTACTTGAAGTTGATCATCAAGTTGGGAATGATAGTTTGTAGAGCTCGGTAAAGCTCAAAACAACTTTTCATGTATTTACTTCAATGCATGACCTTAAACTTTGTACACACATCTAGAATGACATCCTCCATGATTTCCAATGCTCATTCATGCTTTATCACCTCTAGAACTCACCATGATATCTAGTTTACCTATGCATTCTTACCTTGTCTTCTATGTCTTGCTTCAATATGACCTTAAACATGCACTATACCCATGAATAATGACCTTGTAAACCTTCCACACATGCTATGAAATGTCAAAACATTCCCCACATGCTTACATTGACTTTCCTTGGCCTGATTTTCTTCATACCTCATGCCATGATTGTACTAGGTCTAGGACTAGGCCTAGTTAGGCTTGTATCACCATATGAATCATTTAAAATGACCTCTTTTACATCCTTCAAAATCACTAACACCTTTACCACATAAACTTGCATCTCTTAGAACACATATCACCTTCATAAAACCTTTGGAGCTCACTCACTAGTCCATACAAGATGAAACATGCACTAAACTATGTAAATCCACCAAGACACCATGTTATTTCTTCAATTAAACACTTTATGACATCAAAATAGGACACTAATAATCAACCTTCAGGTTTCTTGATGATTGAAACCTCATGCTGACTCCTATGCCACCTAGACACCCTTTTCCATGAATGTAACTTGACATTAATGACAACACCAATGACACTATGTATAACAATCTCCCCCTTTGTCATTGATGGCAATCAACCTTGCAAACACTTTTAGGACTCTATTTTCTTATTTCTAAGTTCAATCTACCCTTTTTACATCTATGAAAAAATCTCTCTAACAATTTGACATGCAAACAACATCAACAATGCATAAAATCATACTTACAAGCTCCTCCTTGGTTTGTACTCACCTTATTGACTTCAAAATTGTAGATGATCCATGGATCTAGTATTCAAACTTCCTCAATGCCCCCGTGAAAAAATACATACAAATTTTAGTCTTCATGCTTGTTGGAGAACTTCTTCTTTGCTTTGAGAAACAAAAATCCTTCAAATCTCTTAGAGATAATTAGCTCCCCTTTGCATTATGCATGCTTATTATTCTAACCTTGCATAATGGTGAGAAACACATTTTATCCCCTTGAGATGATGCTTTATTCTATAGATCACTCTGCTTCAATATTATTCAAGGATGAAAAACACTAATTTTTACATAGACCTTCTTAATTTTGTATAACTATCCATCTTGTCAATCTTGACATGTCTCTCTCACTTAAAACTTAATCTCAAATTATGTCAGGAATTAACAATGTAGTTCCATGACTAAAACTAATTCCTTAAGCACTTCACAGATCTTGATCATGAGTTTACACAAAACTGTAGACTTTCAAACTTGATTCATTACCTGTTAGCAACCTTTTTAGGACTGTTACAGACCATGTAAGTGTTACACCATATAACAATCCGTCATACTTATTGGATCAACACACTTCTTCTCACACATTTGATACACCTCTCAAGGTAGGATAATTCTATGATTAGATTGAAAACACTTTGTAACATGTCTTCAACATTTAAATCATACCTCCAAGTAGTAAAATATCTTGAAAATATTCTCCAAGGCTCAACAATGTATAAGATACCAATGCACACCTTCATCATCAGTGTATACTACAGCCATGCCTATCTTCATGAGCTTAAAACACCAAATACTATGCATTATCAACCTTGAATAAGCCCAAAAGGGGCAAAAACATTCCCTAAAACCATACTCTTCATTTTGAGCACCACTTGACTCCATACTCAGCTTAGAACAATCTTCAAGCAAGACACAATCTGGACCTTCAAACCTTTCAATGCATACATTAATTCTTGATAAAATGAGACTTCACAAATATTTGACACATGCTTAAGAACATAACTGATTGGATCAATGAGTTCTTGACCTATTTAGCTTGAACCTTGCTAAGATTAACATGCCTTGTAATAGTCCTTCAAATCTATCTATATTCTTCTGAAGCCAGTCACCTGATGCCCTACCTCCTAGAAATGATAATAAAATTTTGTAGACCTTGTATCACACTTATATCATCATTTTATTCAAATAACACAAGGTCATACCAATCACCATCTCACATACCTACTTTAGATTTAGAAAAAAATCACATAGGTACTACTCAAATTTCACAATTATGTACCAGTCAAGATAGAAACAACTTTCCATTCTTTTGATCCCAAATCTAGACCTCTATGATACATGGATATTTCAAGGGGTCATCATACTTCTACTGAAAAGTAAATGTCTTCATGAATCCTAGTGGAGGCACTTTATATAACTGAATATATTCAATAATACCAAACACCCTTATCCTCATGGGAAAAGTCACCATAATTAAGAGTCCACTTCCTTAGTTGTTGTGTCTTCATCTCTCCATCATCCACCTGTTAGTATTCTTGTGCTGATAGAATGAGTTCTTGAGGATATTCAAAAACAAACATGCTTATTTGACTAGTAAGTTCATCATGGCTAGAGAAACTTGTTTTAGGTTCTTCCTTTTCTTTCTCAGCATGGATATACCTTACATATGCCTTCTTATAATATTTATTCTTCCTCCATTTTCAATATACATGATTCTTACCTTCATCTCTCCAATTCTGTCTTGGAGGATCATGATGACACTATCTAGAAATGTGACCCTTCTCATGGAAATTATAGCAAGTATTTTCTCTTGACTGATATGAATGTTAATTTATACCATTGATACATGGATAATAATTCTTCACTTCTCTTCTACATTCCCTAGTGTTATGACCATAAATGTTTCATGAGTTACAATAACCATTAAACTTACTTGAGAACCTCATTGCATTAAGTTATCTTATCATATTCTTGTGAACCTTGATATGCTCCTTAGATTTAGAAGGTCCTTGAATTTTCTCATGATGATTTTATACTTTCTTTATTTATTACTTGAATCCCAAACCAAAATTTTCACTAGAGGGTCTTTGACTCTTCAACAAATAATCAAAATCACTTGTGCTCTTCTCAATTCTTTGGTACATATTCAATTTTCTTGAGGCTATTTATAGCTTTGTTGTTATGGAATCCATAGCCATACTGAAATTGATACACTTATCCTCTTTATCCTTTATAATGGTTGTGATCATCCCAATTTGAGTTTCCAAATTTGTGCATAACTTGCTACATTTTGTTTACTTGTATTCTAGATTTGTTGTGCCCATTTCAAGTTGATATTTTAGTTGTTTATTGATTTCTTCAAAATCTTCAGCATCCTTGATAAACGTTATTTCTAGAAGACTAATTTTTTATTCATAGTCCTTATTTTATGACCTCATTTTATGATTCTTCTTCTTTTTAAGCTCTAGCTCCTCTAGGGAATTTTTATATTCTACCTTGAATTCAATTTATTCCTCTATTCATTTGAATCTCAACCATCACCATAAATCATAGAATCTTCTTCTTTGGAGAAATTAAATTCTTTTGCCATGAATAGAGTATCAAAATTATAATTCTTAATAACTTCATCCTCACTCTCAGAAGTGCTACTATCACTACAATTAGAATAACTACTATCTTATTTAGTATGGAGGATTTTCTTGTTCTTATAAAACTTCTTCTTTCCCTTGAACGGTATGAAATTATTATTTCTCTTACAAGAACTTTTGGAATTCTTTTCTTCATCATGATATTCCTCAAGTTCTTCATCACTCCCAACTTTATTCTTGTGAGGGCGCCTATTGGAAAAATGTCTAATCTTACTAGAATTGAAACACTTGAAAGGAAATGTACCCTTATACTTACCTGAACCCATCGTCAACTTTCTAGAAAACATAGTAATAAATTCATCATCATCAATATCAAGAGCATCATAATTAGTGGTCTTATTAACTTTTGACTTCTTCTCAGCCTTGAATGCAACCTCCTTCTTGATATGTTTTGTATAGATGGTCCTAATCTCATAGGATGTCAAAATTTCATGGAACTCATCCATCAACATGGTAATCAAATCCTTGGCTTCTTCAATTAATGAAACTTTAGCATAAAACTTGGGAATGAGTTATCTCAATAATTTTTGCACCACCACAACCTCTTACACTTATTCTCCTCATCCTCTAATAGTATTGACCACTTGATCTACTGGGACAAGGTATGCAATAATTGATTCTTATTCCTTCATCTTCAAAATTTCAAACTAACTTCTATAAGTCTAGAGATTTGCCATCTTCACCTTAGAGTAACCTTCATAGATTACCTTAATATTTTACAACATGGCCTTAGATGAAATAAAATTCATCACTTTGACAAGTTCTGATTCTCCCAAACCACACACAATGGAATTTATGGATTTAGAATTATCATTGCTAGTTTTCTTACCTGTTGCATCTATTGGAGGATTATGAGGAACAATATACCCATATATCAATGATAGCCAAATATCACATCCCTAAGAGATTATGTAAGTCCTCATCCTGATACACCAAAAGGCATAGTTAGTCCCATCAAACATAGGTTCTTTTATAGTAGAAGAAATAATCTACTGAATCACCATTGTGTGCTTCAAAGGATATCCTTTAAGGAGTTCAAATTGATTCAAAAGGAAATTTCTCTGATACTAATTCTTGGAAGCACAATGCATGAGAGGGGGTGAATCAATCATTTAAAACTTTCATTCAATTAACCATGCAAAATTGTAAAAATTTAATGATTAAGATGATTAAACCATGCACATTCAAACATATACATGAATAAATGACATAATACCAAAAGATATAAAGTGGGAAACCCTCAAGCGGAAGAAATCCCACTAGACCTCTACATATATTACTCAACATAAAGGACTCTTTTGCATATTACACATCACAATAGATTTCTTTAGTGAGGCACCAACCCCACAAGGAGCACCAACCCCTATTTAGTAGAGAACATACTCTACAAGGAGGATACAACTCCCCAAGATGATCAAGAACACATTTATCCACCTTATTATGAAGATCACTTGGTGAAATTATTTCTCAACCAATTGATTATGATCACTCTTTCAACTCTTTTCACTCAAAACCTTCTCAAAATTCTCTCTCCTGCTTCGCTCATGCATGGACCAAAGTGTGATGATTAGGTAAAATGGACTTGAAGCTATACTCCTCTAATCTTCTCACCTTCTCATCCTCTTCTATTCTCTACCCTAGATCCCTTTAACCTTGTCACAAAATTTCTCATGCTTGCTCAAATCTCCATCATCTCCACTAGGTCAAATGAGCTTTGCATTTTTCTTTATATACATGACTCATGCCACAAAGAATATAGGTTAGAAAAGGACCATATGACCATGTAAGGTCAGTCATAAAAAAATGAATACACACTCTACAAATTCATATAAATTACATAAAGGGGCCTTATAGGTCGACATAAGCCTTAAAAACAAAAACATGATAATGCTTCTCAATTAGGCCTAGAAACAAGGTCTTCACTCCAACGATAACTTCTTGGACTTCAAGGCACATAGAAATTCTATTAGATCCATACATCTCAGAAACAACCTCTAGAATCCATATTCATGCTTTAACTACTCTTCTCCATCCATATTCATTATGGATCACACCATAAGACAAACACCACCAATAAGGTCTCAAACACCTAATTATACACTCTAAAAAAAGAAATTCTCACCTCAAAAAATCTCTTCAAGACACATGTGGTACATCAATAGAAATATATAAACCTTAGATAACTCATAAAACTCACAACAATCATCAGTTCAAGGTATAAGGCTCCAAAATTCTTCCATCTCTAAAATTGCTCAAACCTGTTTCTAGGTCTAAAAAACTAGTCATCTTCTCAACAAGATTTAACACCTCTAGGAAAAATTTCCAAGAACTTCTGTCACTTGGAAAAATTCATTGGAATCCTGACACTCCTCCCTAAACACTTATATGAATATGTCACATGAAGAAATCCATACTTGCATACTTGTTCTAACCACCTTATTGGGAAGCCTAATTGGGATGATTAAGCCCCTAGGGATTTAGTATGAAAACACCTATTATGATAAAACTATTATAAAAAAAACATCATATGGGAACTCAACAAGATATCCATGCTCATATATCATTACTACAATATGCAAGACATCAAAACCCTATCAGACCTCCATAATTGGTTGTTACCTCTTTAGGCCATTAGAAGTAGGCACATTTGGGATAAGGATTTCACCCATTTTTGCATAGAACATATCCGAAAAACTTCATGGGAATTTATAACACATCCCAATATTTCTCCCACAACATGTATTTCACCATGAAACCTGCAACACATGTATGTTCTTGCAAATAGTCTCAAAACAAAGGTTTTGTTGTGGGTTCTCATCACACCTGGAGCATGCCACCACCACCAAAATTATCTATGATGAATTATCTACATTCATGAACCTTCATACCATAATTTCTATGCCATTTTGAGACCAAACACTTCATATATTTTCCATTTCTCTCAGACTATGGTTTTAGGAGGGTTTAATCCCACTTAGCTTCTTAACAATGGTTCATAAAATTAAGATTGACCAAATGAACCCATTCCACTTGGAAAATTTTCTTATTAACATTATTTAACATAAAAAAATATTGTGTCTCCATGCAGAGTTCACATGTGTTGGTGATTACTTTAAGTTGACCATCGAGCTAAGAATGACAGTTTTGAGGGATCACTACAGCTCAAAACAACTTCTCATACGTTTCCTGCAGATTCCTAACCTCAAAATTTACACACACCTGTAAAATGACCTCCTCCATGATTTAAAATTATCATTCACACTTTCTCACTTATGAAAAACCTTACTCCTACCAATAAATTCAATATGTTACTATTTATTAAAAACTCAAACTCTACCCTTAATACATTCCAAAGTATATATCTTTCCAAGTTTACAAGCACCTTCAAAGATGCGGTTTCAGGAATTTGGGGATGAAATGCACTTAATAAAATCTTACACCTTATATCTACATGTCATATAATGTTATTCCACCCATAAATTGGATCAAATTAGCCAATAAGGTTAAAGGACTTACCTCACTGCAAAAATAACCTCAAATATTTTCTTAGTCAAAGATCTTGCTAAGCTCAAGGTTGGAATGATCTATAGGGGTATAAGATGAAATAAAAACATTCCTTGGTACCCATTACCTTTTTTAAGCTGAGTGTCAATTTTTATAGTTTAACTCTTTGAGTAAGGCTCCTTTCCTTCAAATTCTCCTTTTGGGCTTCTTAACTTCTTACCAGCCTTGCTTCAAGGATTTTTGATCTTAAATTTGGTTCTAGATCCTTAATCCACACAATAAGATCAGTTTAGGATACAAATTTTCTTCCTCTATTTGTGTGTAAATTTTCAATAGGCCTTATTTTGTAATATTTCCCTCAAAAACACCCTTCTAGTCTCTAAGTTAGGTCTCTTTTGAATTGTATAAGGGTTATAAGAACAACAATGATGAATAGTAGAAAATGGAGAATGGTTTAGGTATTAAAAGGTTAAAATTTTATTAAAGGAGGTCCTTAAGGTTATAAATTCAACTTCCCACTCTTTGACTCATCTTATAAACTCTTCTTAAGTAGCCTTGAACACTATGCTAGGCATTACTATACTGTACAGTCCTTCAACTTTCAACCATTAGGGAACAAAACAAATTATTGAAGCTTGTTTATACTTGAAAATATAAATGCATGATTATATGGGAAATCTCAAGCATGTCTTATAAGTTTGATGTTTTTTCCATCTTCTAGGCCTCTCTTGGCATGTAACTACCAAAATTTTGATTCCTTGAACTTCACTTATAGGTTACAACATAACTGTTAAGATTTTATACTGATAAAAAGGAATTCAAAACCTTCTACTTTCTTATTTTTATCATCTTAAGACTCCTCACAACCTACTTGGATATTTCACAACCTGTCTCAACCTTTAACCCTCTCAAATCATCCTTTTCTCAAACTCTAGATCTCTCATACTTCCATATTGACATGTAGATGGACTGTTATTAATATCTCACCATTGGGATCCTTTCAAGACTCAATATTTTGATATGAACTTTTTAATACCCTTACAATTTTATCTTGTAATTTTTGATCCCTAACTCTCTATGGAAATCAAGAAATAATGAATCTTTTCTCAACCCTTATTAAGGTTTTCTTTACATACCCGATATAAGGAAACTTGTCACCAAATGAATCCTACGATTTATCAAATATTGAAAAATTTCATAAGGAATTATAATAACCTCCTCTTTATATAAATATTGCCAGTAATGTTGAGTGTACTTTCATACTTTTAAAATGGTTTAAAACTCATTGTTTTGGTCTCAAGGACAAAGTATGGCCAATCTCAAGGATTTGTGTAACAAAAAAAGAACTCACCTTATGTAGATGATTTTGAAAGATTTAAACACTATTGTGAGAATTTCCTTGAACAAATATCCTCATTTCTCAGTAACAGTCCCTTCTCTACACAAGAATTTCATAACTAGATGATTATAACAAATTTGTGACAGGTTTTTAAGAAACTGTAGCAAAGAAATCAAGCATCATCTCTTTTAAATAACCAATGTAATACACTTACCAATTTCTTCCACAAGAAATATTTCCTAATTGCATATATCAAGTTCACTTATTAGCAAAAATAAACTAAAATGATGGAAAACTATCTTGAACTGTGTATAACAAAGTGAATTCAAAAAATATATCTTTGAGTTCTTTTCTTCTTCACCTAATCATTCAAATGATTATCTGAAGGTGGTTACAAAGGGGTTTATATATTCTTCCTTATGCCTTTTTAACTGACTCTTGGCTCCTAGAGCCTTCAAATTACATGTTTGGCATTTATTACATCATTAATATCCTCATCGTTGGTCTAAGATCTTGTAACCTAAGGACTAGGATAAAATTGAACCTTGAATTGTTCTTTAGACCTTCATAAGAGCTCTCACCACCTTACACAAGCTTGATTATTCCATGTCACTGTCAAACACCAATACAAACCAAAATTCCCTCAAATTTCAAATTTGTACTTTTGGAGGGAAATGGTCTAATTTGAATGTTTGAAGGAATTAACACACACATAACTCTAAATGACCCCTAAAGACTTCTAGAACATATCAACCTACTAGGAAAACAAAAATTTGTGATAACACTCATATATAAAATTTAGAGTTGATGTTACTACATCACTCACCTATGAAATTCACCACGCTATATGGTTTTACTATGCATTCTTACCTTGTCTTCTAAGAGTTTCTTCAAAATGGTATTGAATACGCACTATACACCTGAACCATGGCCTTATATATCTTCCACACATGCTATGCAATGTCACAACACTCTTCACATGTTTACACAAAATTTTATTTGCCTTCTTTTTCGTACCTCATGCCATGCTTGCACTAGGTGTAGGACTAGGCCTATTTAGACTTGTATCACCATATAAATCATGTAAACTGACATGTTCTACATCCTTCAAACTCACTAACACCTTTACCACCTCACTTTGCATATGTTAGATCATATAACACCTTCATACAACCTATAGAGCTCACTCAATAGTCCATACAAGATGAACCTTGAAAATTCACCAAGACACCATGCCACTTCATCAATGTAACACTTCATTACATCAAAACAAGACACTACCAATCAACCTTCATGATTTTTTATGAATGACACCTCATGATGAATCCTATGCCACCTAGATACCATTTTCCATCAATGCAACTTGACATCAATGATAATACCAATGACATTATGTCCAACAACAAGGGGTCACTCTTCTTTTGAGATATTCAGTTGGCCTTAGACAATGAATGCTTCATTATTCACCTCTGACCATATGTTAATTTACCTCTCTAGAACTAGGAAGTTGTCAAGGTGTCATATGCACTTACCACCTTCTAGCTTGAAATATATTTAGGTGGGCATGGATTAGCCATGAGTCTACATCATATGAGATGTGATTTGGTATTTAATCACACACTAATCATTTCTAATGTGGGATTAATCCCAAGCTAATTTAGAAAATGTGGGATGAGGTCACTAAGTGAGTCTGACCATTTGATATGTTGCTTTATATTCATGTCCAAGATTGCAACACAACCACATATTACTAACCAAGATCATGTATTAATCAAATATATCTCTCAAATCCCATAATTTCCAATGTCAAGCTCGCTCGCTTGCATAAAAATTGAGATTTATATCATCACAATACAACTCGCATGAATTCCCATATCCAAAAACTAACTCAAATCTAGTGCGTGAACTAAAAACTCACTGATAAATTTTTTCTATGCTTGCATAAGGGAATAATGAGTTCCTTATAAAGGAAACTCATAACCCAAAGCATTTTTATTTTAAACTCTTAAGAAGTTTAAAACTTACCACATGTGGGACTATTGTAATCTAAGTCAAAAAAAGAGAAGGGGATGACAGGTCCACCCAAAGCCATAACCCAACTAGGAAACCACCACAAAAAACTCTCTTTTATTTCTAATTCATTATCTTTAAGCTCACACGGTATCTCTACATGATGATATCAAAACTAAACCAACTTCAGTTAAATATAGATATGTAGGGGTAGGTTGAGTTGATAGATGGAATAGCAGGAATGCATGATATCTATAATAAGAGTTGACGATGAGTGGATTAAAATTATTAAACTTGAATTTTCCTCAAAATTAAGAAAAAGAACTATTTTAATTATGGGATGCATGAAATTTGTAAGGAAGAAAACTATAACTTTGGGTTTAAAAATAAAAAAGGGAAAATTTTAATGGAAATTCACAGGGAAGTAGAATTATTTTTGAAATCTCAAGTGGATTTGTAAATACAATAGGAATCTGTATTCAAAAGAAACTTACACATGTTGAAATAACAAACCCAGATAATTTATAAATTGAAACGCAAGGCATAAAGTGATATGGAAGTTTAAAGAAGAAACAAACCTAAAATTTTAAGAGGAAGGAGATCAATTGAATAACCAGGTAGCATCTAAAACTTTCATCTACATGTTTTTTAATATTAATATGTTTGAGTTATATACAAACATTAAGGACCAAACCATTTAGATATCTATTTATTAAATCTAAAAAATGAACTTAGAACATAAAATTAACTTCTGCTGTAATCACTTAAAATAAGGAGCGATTACCTGAAGTTTACTGACTAGAAAATATATTTTAAAGCCCAACTATATATATTTTAATCAACACACTTTTAAAATATTTAATTCTTGTCTTTTAAAGATCAAATATAAAAGGGAAAAGAACTTCCTTAGAAACATAAATAAGTTAAATGGGAGATAAATATATAAACAAAGGGTATTTATGGCATGAAACCATGGGTTACAAGATTAGACAAATATAGAAAGGCTATATATTTGTAACAAGGTATGTTTATAATATTTTGTTAAGCCTTAAGAACTATTTACTTGTTAAATTAAACATAAGGGATATTACAAATAAGGTTATCTAGAACAAGGTTATTTAACCAAATAGTAAATTTATTTTTGCATTAATGATGAAGGATACAAGTTGTATAACTAAGGGGGAAAAGTATAAAATAAAAATGTAAAATGGTATTATGATTTATTCACCACGATTTTCAAAAAAGGGGGGTTATCAAAAGGGGATATACATCTAAACCTATAAGGTTGACTTAAGATGTGAATTACAATTATGAACCTAGACCATTAAGACTCATATTAAAATAGTTATATGACATTTATTGAATGAAATTGGTTAATGGTTATGAAATTATATGAATTATGAGTATATATAGATCTAATATTTTCTTATCGATGAGATACACCTAAATGGTTAACTGATTATTATGCATCACTTGTAACTAATTATGTAGCAACGATGAAATTTGAAACACAATGAGTGGTAAGAGTTACAAATAGATGTGAAAAGGTTAACTCCTAAAAAAAAAAGTGTTAAGAGGAATGAATAAGGGGGTGAAAATTTAAATGTGATAAACACTTAACAAAATGAATGTTTAAGGGAGACAAAACTTAAAAAGGTGAATGCTATCAACTCTTAACAAAATGAATGATAAGAGTGATGAAAAGAGGGTGGACTTAGAAACACTTAACAAAATTAAAGATGTTAAGGTGGAGGATGGTTTAGAAAAGTGAACACAAGCAAATATTAATCAAAATGAGTGATAAGAGTGATAAAAATATGTGAAAAGGTTATATCCTAAGACAATGAGTGTTAAGAGAAGCCACAAAGGGGTACTTTGTAATAATTAGCAAAATGAATGATGCTAAGGTGGAAGGTGGAATGATATGTTAGTTTAGATGATTCCTACAAAAAAATGTGTGTTAAACAATATGCAAAGGTTAAAATGACCTTTGCAACTCTTTACAAATGAATTGAAAGAGGGAAGTGGAAAAAAAGGTTAGTGTACTCAACTTGCGAAAACGTACTTACGACAAGAGGAGACTAAAAACAAGATTGCCAATGCTCAACTCTTAACAAAATTTGTTAAGGGAAGGAACTTAGGAAAAATTGATGAGGTTTTCCTTCTTTTAACAAGATGGATGTTTAAAAAAGGAGACTTAAGAAGATGATGAAAAGACACCAAATCTTAAAAAAACGTGTTAAAAGAGGAGACATAACAATGAAATGAGATTACCAAAATAATAATAAAGTAAATGTCATCTTAAGAAGTGAGCTAATGGTGATGAGAAGGTCCAAATATCACAAAAGTGGAGATGAGAGACAAAGGGAAAGTGATTGATTAGTGATCTCAAATCAAAGAAAAGTGGATTCTTTAAAGAGAGAAGTGAAGAAATGATGATAATGCAAAAAACTGATTGCAAAGTGTGACAACATAAGATGATGGAAGTGAGATAGAAAAATGTCATTAATTCAACAAAGTGAGTATGTAATGTGATGACGTAAGAGTGTGGAATACTTAAAGTTCAACAAGATAACATTAAACTTAAGACTTACGAAAATGAAAGATCAAGGTGATCAAGAGGGTGCTTGACCATGGTAAAGTGATTATTGTGATGCCAAAACTTAGTGAAGAAGAATGAAAGTTCAAAAATATGGATATGGATGTCCATAACCTGAGACTTAGACATGTTTACAAAGTGACAAGATGGATGATAGAGAAAATGTGAATAAAAATAGTGAAACACAATTATGTAACACGTGATAAAATGAAAAATGATGTTTGTGAAAGTTTTGGCCTCTACCTTAGATTGGCTTGGACAAGGCATGGCTTATTAGGTGGTTCACTCAACTAGGTGTGAGAAGTATACCCAAGAAATCATGGTGCTATTATTAGCTATCAACTTTACTTTACCCCCTTTTAAACCATAAGAAAATATATTTCTCAGAATGAATCGCATTGGGGTCACCACTACTGAATATCCGTGACTTTAACTCACAAGACTTTACTAGTCGATTGGGATAAAAGGTGTCTATTTCGTCAGCCAGTTCCCTCAATGTGTTGACTACTTTGGGGTTCCTGTGGTAATCCTAAAAATAGTGTTATGGCTTATGCCAAGGCACTTCCCATAGCTATGTGGATGATTTTTTACCCTTATCCAAACCTGTAAATACAATGTGTAGAAAAAATGTTTGTTTTATCTTATTTACTTGTAATTTCCTACACACAAAAATGATTAGTTTGAAGTTCATAAGAAAAGGTGGTATGAAGTTAATAGTTTTCAATGTTTTAGAAACCTTACTGAGAGTGGGTCTTGCAAGCAAGGATTAGAATTTTCATTGAACGTAGGTAGAGGATGAGAAAATAGAAGCAAGTTTACATTTTTTTCCAATATTTCTTAAAAAGAAAAAGGGAAGAGCATACACATAAAATAACATTGATTGAGTGAAAAGTGTTAATATACCAAAAATAAAAATGAGAAATGATTATGTTTCTTATTCCCAAAATCATTGTTTCACCTAATTTTTTGCTTTTGGTTAAAATTGAATAGGAAATAAGTTAGGAGGAATAGCTGTGAGATGTAGGTCAAATTTTAAATACATGCATTACTGAATTTTTGATCCAAGATGATCATGAAGAGCTCATCTTTGGCTAGGAGGAACAAACTGTATAAGAAACACAACAAGAACAAAAAATAGTATTAATAATATAGGTTAGTGGATTGCCTAATGAGTGCTAGATCTAGGAAATGAAGTGCTTCCTAGAAGGCTGTCAATCCAATTTCAAATACAATTTAATGCAAATATCATGAAGTAAGGAAATCCTAATGTATTTATACAATTTAGGTATCTCATGCAAATACAATAAGAAAATATAATTTAACAAGAAAAGTTATGATTAAATTTGGAGGTTTGATAAGTTATTTTGGGTCTTGCAGATCTGACAGGGGTCTAGGATAGATCGAGTGAGATTTGGGTTAGTTTTGGTGGCTTGAGAGGATTGCTTATCAAAAGGAATGAAATAACATAGAGATCGATATGGGTCAGGTGACCTATGTCGATATAGAGGTAAAATTGATGACGGTTAGGTAATTGGCATCGGTAGGGGCAATTGACAATAATTTGATAAAAGTGATTTTTGGGCTTCTTTGTGATTTCACAGAGAGTGAGAAGGGTGTGGTTGGATTTGTAATATTACTGAGAAGACTAAGGGATACAGAGGGGGAATTCACGGAAGGAAAAATGCTATAGGTGGTTAGGTTGGTAGATTGGAGGGGAGGTGGAGATAAAGGAATGCAAGTAGAAATAAAGTATAATGAAAGAGCTAAGGAATCTATAATTTAAGAAAGAACAATATGATAGAAGTCATGAATACTTACTTGAATTTACAGATCTAGTAGGTGAAGGTGGATGGTATTTGATTTGTAAAGATATTCTAGAGTTAGTGCCATAACAGTACTCCTGTAGTGTTCCTATGAGTATTCCAATCCTCTGGAAGGAGAACCAGATGCTTGCTTGGGTTCTATGGTTGAGTATTTTATGTCATTTGGATACTGAGAGGATTTGGATTCATGCTTGAATGCAATAGTTCTCTCAAAATTAAAAATGAACCACTTGGGTAAAAGGTTGCAAAATTGTATATAAAACGATCGATGGTGGTTAGGTGACTGGCACTGGTTGAGGGATAAATGGCGTTGGTTAAGGTGGGTAAGTCTAGGTTTATAAAAAATAGGAAGATCTTTACTATTTTTTGCATGATGTTGATTGCCAATCCAAGTCTCAAGTGACGGTGGGAACTTAGACAAGTGGGAGTGTTGTTAAAGAAGGAAAATGACTTTAATTTTAGGGTAAGACTAAGTCCTAGTTGGTTGGGATAAGTAAGGACCTAGTCTTAATTAATTAATAGGCTAGGAATAAGTCCATGGTGAGGTGTCTAGGTGATGTGTAAATTTACTCAATTAAAGTAATTAAATTAATTAATAATGTGAGGATGAACATTAATTCAATTGTAAGTAATTAAATTAATATGAATGTGGGGTAAAGGGTCATGGTTAGGTGAATATGTTACGTTAATTAATCAAAGGAGACCAAGGGGAGTGTGACCCAAATTTGGTGTCTAAATTTTTCCCTTTTTGTCACGTAGCTTGTATTGGTAAGCAATGCTAACAAAAGTAGGAAGTTGGTGTCCTATATATGAGTGAATATTAGGTTGCCCCAAGTATGGATAAAAGTGACCCCCCTCAAACCAAGAACTGATGAGGTAAGAAATGGATTCGGTGAATGGTTTGATGAATAGGTTGTTAATAAAAACAAGGGTGAATGGGTTGTAGGTAAGGGGAATGGGAGGGTTAGGTAATAGGTAATGACAATAAAACACACACACACACACACACACACAAATATATATTACGACAAGATTCCAGGTTGAATAGCTTACAAACTCTACTTTGTCAAAGGTTGATAGGTTTATCCAAATGAGGTTGAAGTGGTTAAAGTATCCAAGGTATAGGATATGGTCTTAAATCACAACTAGGAAAGGTGTAGAAATGGGTAATGGGATTTTTTCCAGGGCACCTAAGGTTTGGTCAGGATAAACATCATGGCATTAGGCAAGGTAAGGTCATTGGGCTGAACAACATGGGTAACAACATCACAAGTTATAGTGAGTACACAAATTTGAATGTCACAAAAGGTGATTAAGGTCAGGGTATGTAGGTCAGGGCATATGTAAGGCAGAGGTATAGGTAAATAACACGTCCCTAAGTATAATTAAGGAAATGGATAGGTAATGTAGGCTTGGGGGTGAGTTTTTAACAGGTGATGCTAAGGGGAAATGGTGAAAGAACGAGACATTTATGGGGAAAAATGACATTTTTTAGGCCATATGGTTAATTGAGGTGACCGATGTTTCTTAGGGGTTAACTGATATCGGTTGAATAGGGCATGATTTGATCGATATCGGTCATGTCAATTTTGGGCTAAAAAAGAAAAAAACCACTTTTTACGGATTGATTTGTTGATTATTAGTTATAAAAAATGAAAAATGAGAGGTGTGAAAGTGGAAAATGAGTGCCAAGTCATGAATGGAGTCAATAGTCTATGAGGAGGTGATTGGAAACTAGTGGATGAGCCCACAAGATCAAGTGGATCCATTTGATTGGTTGTGTGTGGAGGATTTGATTCATGGTCATGGCGGAGCCGAGAGAGGGAGCAAGAGGACCATCAGTGTAGAGACCCAAGGTACCACCGAGGACAGGGAACCGAGTAGAGGTAGGAATCAATCCTCAGGCCCTGTTTATGATTGAAAATATTTATTTAATTCAGATAAAATGAATGAATTTTGGGGTAAAGTCTTTTTTTTAAAAGTATGAGTGAAAATGGGTGAAATTAAGGTGGGGAGGGGAAAATATAGGTTAAATAGGTTGGGAAATGAATGTAGTTTGAAAGTGGGTGGGGTAGGATAGGTTTTTAGTGGGGTTTGGTATTTTTTTGAAATGGGAGGGAATGGAGTTTTGGTTTATCGTCGAAACAGTGACCGACGTCGGTCAAGGGTTGGTCGACGTAGGTTTGGTTTGCTAGGATCGATCAGTTAAAGGGTGACCGGTATCGGTCATGGAGAATGATGTCGATCAATGTAAAAAGTAACTGGGTTAAAAAAAGAGTTAGTTGGTAAAGCAAAAAAATAGGTAAGGCAGGTGTGCATGAAGACTGATGTTGGCGGAAGAGGGAAAAGTGAGTGCAGGTAGGGAATGATTATACATGTGTGTGATAGGTAAGTAGGTGAAATGATTGATGATAGTGGGTAACTATCAAAATGGAGACAGTAGGGTTTTAGGTGAAATAGGTAAAAGGGTGTGTATGGAAACTAGGTGAAGGGTAGGTATGATTGAAGGTTTTAGGTATGATTTGGGAAAAAATGGCTAAATATGAGATCAAGTTAGGTTTGAGGAATAGGTGATGTGAGAAGGTTTTGACTTGAATATGGTGGTTTGGTTGATGCATGCAAGAGATTAATTGACTATGAGAGACAATGTACCATCTCTAATGGTACAGATGTAGCCTAGTGTGATGAATGAGGAGTGGGAGCACATATCATAAGTGGGACTTAGTTTTTTCAGGTGCTATAGGTGTATAGGGTGAGATCCTAGCTTAATGGTCGCTCTCATCAACAAATGGGACTATGTGACCAATACCTTCCATTTACCGACTGGCGAGATGACCGTCACATTAGATGATGTGTATAAGATCCTACGGATTCCTATTATTGAGGATCTAGTGTATTTGATTTTGAGTGAGGCGTCGGTGGAACTGATATTGGTGGTATTTGGTGAGGTAATGGGCATGCTGAGTTATCCTAGTGTGAGTCTGGGTTATGGGGATATGTATGTGACATATCCATAAGAGAATAGACTATATGTTCTGATGATGGTGGCACTAGGCTATTTTTCTCTCCCAGATTCTGAGGGTGGGAGATTTGCACAAGAACTTATGGGGGTGTTACAGGACATGATCGAGGACCAAGTCTGATTTTCTTGGGCACTAGATTTTCTAGTCCAGTTGTATAGGTAGCTATGAGCGGTTGAGGAGGTTTGGTATGTGTTTTTCATTCTTGTTACACTTCTAGGCATATGAACACATTGTGTGTATGTGTCCATTTGGGTCACTGTGACAGGACTGGTTTGAGGGTGGTTTATATAGAGTGGGTTTTAGGAGATGAGTACCAGTCGGGGCACAACCGAGAGTGGCCAAGGCCACATATGATGTTATATACTACAGGTGACTGTTGGAGGGCCTTTTAGTGGTGGATATCGTGTGGCAGCCATATGTTGATTTTTTGTTATATAGAGGCATGGATGAGGAGTTAGAGGATCTTTAGTTATTGAGATGGATACAAGGGGGGCATGCTGGGGAACACAAGATGATACCCGTGAATAGGGTCAGATGCCAGTTTGGACTATGGCAGGAGGTGCCCCCACCTTTCCCACACTACTATAGAGATGATGTGGAGAGACCTATGTATCCACCATGTCCGAGTGTTTCCACAGGGAAAGAGGAGAAGGTGTTAGATAAATGGATTGATGATGCAAGAGTCACCGATGGATATAGTAAGTTGTGGGTGACATAACTATGGTTGGTACTACTGAGGGTAGGGCAGCTTTATTTAGTGACAGTCATAGTGCAAAGGGATACATTATAGGGGTAGGTAGCTTCCCCATAAGAACATATTACAGAAATGCAGGGACAACTGACAGGGTCACAGGCATAGGTGACCACCTTACAGGCACAAGTGATGACCCTACATGCCTGGGTAGCACTGGAATAGGCTCGCGCACAGGGTAGAGATGGGGATGGAGGGTAGGTAGATTCCTTATAGGCATAAGTGGATGGATTACAGGGCCAGTTCGCCACATCACATGCACAAGTTGTGGCCTTACAGGCCCAGGTAGTTTCATAGGTACCAACACAGACATAAGGAAAGGGTCCCATAGTACATGCACTTACACCAGGACATGGTACACTCTTGGTCGGGGAGAGTTCATAGGGGGAAGTTAGGCTTATGGAAACACCCCAGACCCTATCCATGGTGAGGTTCAGGGATTCCCTAATTGAGGCTTGTTATTATCATGACCATCTAGCCACTGTAGGGATTGATGTGCCTTCATATACATAGTATTGAGCTCAGCAGGAATCCAATGAGTAGACTAGATCTAAGACTCACAATTTAAGTATCATAGGGGGTCATCGACCCCAGATACATGGCCAGGGTGAGGTTACCAGTTCCTGGAGACCAGTTCCCACAGAGGGTAATGAGGAGGAGATGGAGGCCAGACAGGGACCAATAAAGGGTGGTGAGATGTTCCAAGGGCATGTGACTAGGAGAGAGGAGGAGACATGTGAGACCTGGGAGGAGAGTATCAGGGGTGAATATGATTGATATCCATATGTGATATTGTACCATTATTTTGATTTTTGATATATAATGGCCTGCGTGCCGAAGATGTGAGATTGTACATGAGATTTTTGAGATACTGATATTTATTTATATTTTTGTATATATGTATTGATACACAAACACTTCCATTATATAATTAATGATGTTTACTGGATGGATGGTGTAATTTCTTTAATTTCCATTGTGATTGTGTATCATGGAAATGATAAATGATTGGTGTATGATATGGTTGATGTTATAAAATGGTAGGTATGTATGTTTTTATGATATATTAATTTCCCAGTTTGTGTAAAATGGAAACTAACTAGGGTAAAATGTGAATAAAAAAGGAGGGAAATTGGTTAGGGAAAAAGTGGCCAAACTAACCTCCAAGGGCCCCATGCCCTCAGAGTACTACCTACATAGCCCCAGTGAAAAGGGGCCTTAGGCCAATAAATTTATCCCATAAGATAGGGAATAATATGATAAGGGAGATGAATGGGTCGGTAGGTTGTAGGCATGATTGATTCTAGGTCATTTTTAGGCATGGTTGAGTTTAGGTCATTTAGGCATGGTTGATTTTAGGTCGAACAATAATGGTTGAGTTTAGATCATTTAGGCATGGTTTTGTTTAGGTTGAATAGGCATGGGTGAGTTTAGGTCATTTAGGCATGGTTAAATTTAGGTCAAGTAGGCTTGTTGAGTTTAGGTTGAATAGGCATGGTTGAGTTTAGGTCATTTAGGCATGGTTGAGTTTAGGTCAAATAGGCATGGTTAAGTTTAGGTTGTTTATGCATGGTTGAGTTTAGGTTGAATAGGCATGGTGGAGTTTAGGTCATTTAGGCATGGTTGTTGTCTATGGTGAATAGATATGGGTGATTTTTGTGGAAGATGAATTCCTAAAATTTAGGTGTCAAGGGTTTGTTCTTGTGAAGGAGTATCAATAAGTAAGAAAAAAGGTGAATGGTAAGAGGAGACAAAAATTCACCTAATTGGTAAGAACCATGACGAGTCTATCATACCAAAGATTGGATTATGAATGTAAGACCCTAAATGCGTTGCACAATTGACTGTTATAAGGGTGTAGAAAGTCACATGACCATGAAATGTCACATTTGTGGCATGCCCCTTGAGTAGGTAGAAGATTAGGAAGGAAAGACAATGAGGTGAAAGAGGTTGCTTTAGCGTAACCTGGTCTGAGATAGAATGCCTCTTCTGCAAGATACCCAAGATCAAAATAGGAAATTCCATGATGAAAAAGTTATCTTTTTCTTATTTTCTTTTGTTTTATAGAATGATTGATATGGGAAGTCTATGTGGGATGGGTAGAATACATCTTTGAGGTCTTCGTGAAGTTGATCAATGTGGGAAGATTTAGAATATTTTTATTTTTATTTTACAATAATAGTCTTCTTTTTGGATAGACTAAGTATGGTATGGCTAGCTTTGTATAGCTATCCTTAGAGGGAGAAGTCTATTTATAGTAGGAAGATAGAAAGATAGATGTCCTTTTGAGGTAGTCATCTATTTTCTAGAAGTTTGACTCAAGGATTTTGAATTTTAAAATATCGTATGTTACTGTTGATTTCTTTTTTGGACTTTTAGGTCATGGACAAGAATATAGAGAAGTATAGGCTTATTTTATGAAGAAAAAGCCATAACACATAGGGGTTAGCTATGAAAGAGAGGTTTAAAGTGAAAAATGACCATGGGATTCCATCTTGAAAAGAAAAAAAATTATCCATGAGAATCATGTTATGAATAGTTCCATGGTACTCATATTGAAGATAAGGCATAAAAGTGACGGGTAATCACATAATTCTTGTTTATCCATTGATCCTTAAAATAGGTAAGTGGAAGGTGAATGTTGCTCAAGAGATAAGAGTTTAATAGAAAAAAGATGATATAGGACTTGATTCAAGAATATAATAGTCAAATATGCAACACATTGAGGGGCTTCGGTTTAGGTTTACCTTCTAGTGAAGATAAACAATAAGCAGGTAAGTGCAGCAAGTTGGGGGACAAAAAAGGGGCCATAAGTGGATGTCATATTGCAAATAACAACATAATATCAACTTGTAGGGATTATTAGCAATGCATAAACTCAAAATTAGAAAAACTTATATGAATATGAATTGTAGCATCCAGAATCTAGTTTCTAAACTACTAATTTTTTATAAAAATGGACAAGTTTAGCTATATTAAACACTTAAAATTCAATGACTTGGTATTTTTTAAAAACTACCTATAAGATTGTAGTTCGTTTGCCCATGATTTGGATGACCAAAAATTGATATATATATTTTTCCTTTGGTGAGAATTTAGATGTCACTATCTATCTTGGGATAGATTTTATTTTGTATTTTTTTGCGCAATGTTTTATTTTTTATGATTTTTTCCATGAAAGTGGTCTGAAAACATAAAGAAAACAAAGCACTTTCCATTTTCCCACCATAACTTCATCAAAAAATATTGAAATCATATAATTTTTTTGAACATGTATATAATTTCACCACAGTTGGGATGGTATAAGTTTTATCACATTGTGACAAGTGAAACAAAATTTGCAGTCTTAAACGTAGACATAAACATTCACGAAAAAAAGTGTCTTAAAGACCTAATATTAGTAAAAAATTATAAAATGATATTTATCCTAATCTATTCACTTTAAAATCAATATTTTTAGAACGCTAACAGTCTCCCTTATGCGATGGTATCATTTTTATGACATATTTTTGACTTTTCGGCATGGTTCAAGCCCGCATAAGACTAAATTTGATGTTTTGTTGTTTTTGATGTAAAATTCAAGATTTGATGTCCACTTAATTGTCCCCCAATTTTTGCACTCACCCAATCACCTGATCCGTAGGTATGAGTAACGATATAGGGTCCAAGCTAATTAGGAGTGAAATTTCCCCATTTACTTTTGTCCACTTTTTTTACATGTTGATTTTACTTCATGATGAGGTCGATGACTTGGATGGTTCATTCTTGTAGATATTTATCATAGGCACATTTGATACATTTTTGGTAGATTTAGAGGTGATCAAGAGCATTTAGACGGTGTTCATCTAATAACTCAAGTTGTGCCAAATGGTCCTAGAGAAAATCATCATCATTGAGCATATCTTTGAGTGAGCTATGAAGAGATGGAATTTAGACTTCAAGAGGTAAGAAAACCTCTGTACCATCGACCAAAGAGAAATGTGTGGCATCAGTTGAGGTGTGAATACTAGTACGATAAGCCCATAAGGCAAAAGGAATATGTGTATACCAATCCTTTCCAGTATCGTCAACCACTTTCATAATAATTTTGTTTAGGTTTTTTTTGTTGATTCAACTTGGTTATTTTTATGTGGATAATAAGGTGAAGAAAAAAATGAGTTGATTGCCAAAGGCATCACAGAGTTTCTGTAGGGTTTTATTTTAAATTGTATTCCATTATCAATATTGAAGTGGTGTGGAACACCAAAGTGACAAATGATCTAATAATTGATGAATTCACAAAATTTCTTGGCTTTTGTAGAAATAAGAGGTACTAATTCCACCCATTTAGTGTAATATTCGGTAGCAGTAATAATCCATTGATGACATTAGGAAGAATGAGGGTTGATCTCTCTGAAAAAATCTAAACCCCATTGAGAGAAAGGCAAAAGGTCTCGTGTGACTTGTAAGGTGTGACTAGGGGTCTGATGAATATTAGCATGTTGTTGACACTTCACAAAAAACTTGACAAAGTCACAACAATCATAGTTTAGGGTTGGCTAGTAATAGACCAGGCGAAGGATGTGCTTAGTGACAGCTAAGCCACTAAATTGACCCCCACCAATCCCACCATGAACATCCTTGATTGTGTATGAAATTTAATAACTTGTAAGGTATCATAAGAGGATAGCGTCAAAGGTGCGTTTATAAAGAAGAAAACCCATGATGACATAGAGAGAGACACTTTTAAGAAAGGCTCGTTGTCCATTGCGAGTAAGATCCATAGGTAGAATTGAAAGGGAAAGATAGTCCAAAAATTGTTTATAGAAAAGGTCACGTGGGTCGATTTCAATGTTTCCTATGAGGTTCATGTCTCGGATTAGATAATAATGTGATTTCAACCTTTGTATTGTGACAAATGTTTTCAATTCGAAAGGCGAGGGGGGGATTTGAGAAGCAAGACAAACCTTGGTTTCCGTAAATTTATTAGTGGAACGCGGGGTGGTTTGAAGTTCATAATGGTTAAAGGTAGTTAAAATTATGTCAACATGATGCTTATAATTTTAAAATATCTCATTATGACACTGGTATATACCATTAACTTGGTTCACAACCAGTTGAGAGTCGTCAAAGATAGTAATTGATTTAACATCTAAGGCTATGGTGGTTTGAAGTCCTAACACAAGTGATTCATATTTGGTGATATTATTAGTACCATCAAGAGGAATGAGGATAACTCTGGCACCAACCCCACACTGATATCTGGAACCATTAAAGAATAAGGTCATCTGGTAAATGGTATCGTCCAAGGAGAGGGTAGTGATGGATTCATCAGGGAAATTGATGTTAGAGGATTGATTTCTGGAGAGAGGTGCATTTGCAAGTTGGTAAACAATATTTTTTCCTTTCAAATATTTTTGATGGATGAACTTGAGATCTAGGTCTGCAAGAAGCATGAGCCAACTTACAGCATGTTGATGTTGGTAGGGCTTAGTGTACATGTAATGTAAGGGGTCAGTATTGTCGATAAAAAAAATGTGCTTAAGTAGGTAATAGTAAAGTTTAGTGGTGACAAAAACTAAGGATAGGAGGAGTTTTTTGGTGTGACTATATCTATTTTCATATTCTAAAATTGTACGACTCATATAATAAACCACTTTCTCCCTGTGTTTCTCTACATGATGAACAAGCATGAAACCCAAGGAATGATCAGTAGCAGAAATGTAAAGGTAAAATGATTGGTCATCCTTAGGGGGAATGAGCATAGGTGGTTGGAGGAGATATTATTTTAAGGCATCAAAGGATTTGTGACATTCATCATCCCATTTAAAGGAGACATCCTTTTTTAGGAGATAATGAAATGGATGGCATCAGTCAGAAAGATGAGAAATAAAGTGATGAATAGATTGCAACTTTCCTTACAAACTATGAAGTTGATGAAGGTTAGTCAGTGGAGGAATTTCAAGAATAACCTTGATTTTAGTGGGATCAACTTCAATTCCACACAAAGAAACAATAAAATGAAGGAGCTTGCTAGAGAGAACAACAAAGACACACTTCTTAGGTTGAAGTAAAACAAAATATTTGATGAGACGGTAAAAGATAACCCTAAGGACTATAAGGTGGTCAGATTGATGTTTGAATTTGGAAAGAATATCGTTGACTTAATCTTCCAATATGCTATGCATAATGTCATGAAATATATAAGTAATATCCCGTTGATCTGTAGCACTGAAATTTTTAAGGCTAAAGGGCATGACATGATAATAGAAGGTTACCCAAGGAGTGATGAAGGTAGTTTAGTGTTGATCTTTCAGGGTGAGTAATATTTAGTTATAACCTGAGAAACTGTCCATGACTGATAGCATCTCATGGCCAGAAGTGAGATCAACTAGTTGGTAATTACTAGGTAGAGGAAAATCATCTTTGGGGCATGCTAAGTTAAGGTCATGAAAATCCATGTAAATGAAGAGTCCCCTTGTCACTTTTATGACATGAACAATGTTAGAGATCCATTGGGGATAATCAATGGGTAGGAGGAAGGAAAACGAAAGAAGTCGTTGGAGTTCTTCTTTAAAAACAAGGGCAATGCGTGGATGCATTTTTCACATCTTCTATTTCATGGGCTTGACATCAGGAATGGTTACCATATTGTGGAACACAATAATTAGGTTAATACTGGTCATATCAACATTGGACCTAGTAAAAGCGTTGTTATGATCTCGAAGGAAATAAGTGAAAGCTTCCTGTTCAGAAGCATCTAAAGATTGTCCTATTTTTAGAATGTGCAGGTTATCCTGAGTGTGAATGTTGATTTCAATGGTCGATTCATTCAACATGGTTTACGTATCAAAAGGTAATGACTGATGAATATAAGAATCTTCCGTACCAAGGTAGGTGAGAATAGATTCATCATACTAACATAGAGTGATGTTGATAGAAGGTGTATCATCATCGATCATGTCAGGATATAGGAAGGGAAAAGAAGATGGAGCCTCGTCATCATGTTGATAAGTAGAGGTCCCATGGAAATGGTGTTCATGAAAAAAAAGTTAGGGGGAATGGATACTGGATCCATAAACTCTATAGGTAAAGATGGTCAACTTGGTGAATGAGGTGGGGAATCTTTATCATCCTTAATGAGTTTGAATCTAGCCATTCTAGAAGATGGTTTGCAAAATCCAATACCACTGCAGTCTTTATGCTTACAAGTGGTGAAAGGAAAGACAATATGGAATCCTTATTCATAGTATCCAAAGCCAAAGTCATTCCAATCACAGTGATGGAGGAAGGTGTGGGCGAAGCAATGGTTGGTGAGAGATTGAAGGTTGAAGGAAAATGGTTGAGTTTGGGAAGGTGGCTCGGGTGAGTAGGTAGAGGTATCAAGTTCCCCATATGTTAAGTTGGTGCGAAGGTGGGGATGACCATAGAGGAAAACCTTTCCTACACGGTGATCATAGCGGGGATGTTTGTGAAGTTTACCATACTCTTGAGGAGTAAGGAATGTGTTAATGTTATAAAGGTGGTACTCTCCTAGAGTGTGGCGTTGAATAAAACCTTCTAAGGGATTAGTAGTTGATATGTGGGTAGCAGGAATGGATGAATTTCTGGACTATTGGGAAGAAGAATAATTATTTTTTGGAGATGTAGATGGATTGGCTAATGGATCAGCTGTAAAAGTTTTGACAGCAGTGGGAATAGAGGAGTTAGTTGTGGAAGATGTAGTGGCAACATTGGTGGATGAGGCAGTGGCTAAAGAAGAAGTGGTACAAGGTTGATACATCATTAGGTCAATACAACATGTTACAGGCCTTGAATGGTGAAGGGTTGGCTGGAATGGTATAGTTGTATCCTTCATGTTTGAATTTTAAACAATGTTGTAAAGTTGAAGGAACACAACCCATGGCACAGATCCAAGGTCAGAAAAGAAACAATTTGTACTAGAACTCCCCCTCTAAGACAGAATAATCTAGGAATGGTATGGGGGCCCACACAAATGTGGAGAATGATGGTGTCTGTTATAAAAAATGAGCCCCCTGTTTATTTTGGCTAACTTGCCTTCATTCTTTCCTTGTGATTTAACTTCAAATTTTACACATTTTTAAGCACTCACAAGATTCTAGAAATGGATTCATTAGATAGGATTTTTCTTTCCCTTTCTAGAAAGGTAAAATTTTCCCCCTAACTCAAAATATTTTGAAAGTTATGGCTCGATGAAGTTTTTTGGGGAAAAATTTCCTAGGTAGGCCCACGGCCAATGAAATGGTGCCACGTGGCGGCGGGGGTTGGGACGGCGGAGCGAAGTTGAAGAAATTTCCAAAGAGTTGGCGAAGGTAGAAAGGGAAAGAACTAGCCCACAGGCCCACCAAGGAGAAGGGAAGGAAATTTGCAAAGACCCGCGGCTAATATGGAAGCAACACGTGTCCCTGTGGTGGCAGAAGTTGGGGCCGTGGAGGAATTTTGGATTTTTTTCTAAAAATGCAAAAAGGGAGAAAGGGAAAAAACCACCCATGGGCATGCTAAGGAGAAGAAGAAGGGTTGATGAAGGTGAGGGGGAATAAAGGAAATTTGAGCCTTTGGATGAATAAGGGGCCGACACGTGGCAGCAAAGGAGCGGGGCGTGGGGGTGTTTGGGAATTTTTTCCCAAAATGAAATCAAAAGAGAAAAAGGCAGGTTTATCCCGCACTCCCATCAGTGAATCAAAGGCCGACATGTGTCTTGAAGTAGTGGAGGTGTGGAGACTTTTGGGAAAATTTTCCAAAGGGGAAAATTTTAAAGTTTGACCCCGCCGACCTAATTTTTCCCTAAAATTGCCATTTTTGCCCTAAATTTTCAGAGGGGCATAACTTTCGATCCTGATCTTGGATTTTCACGTTCTTTATATCATTGGAAAGCTGTTGAAATCCTATACATGATGGAATATTCAATATTGATTTTTGATGGATATTTGTAGGAGGAAAATGGAAAAATGTATCTGGCATGCAAAAAACATAGAAAATGACTCCAACCACAAAAATTAATGAAGTATGGGCCTCTGTTTTGCTCTGTAAAACAATTTAATTTCAAGTATGGGATTTTTAATGAAAACCCATAATTTTTCATGCCCATTCTATGAATCTTATTTGTGGTTGAATTCACAAATCGATTTTCCCACGTTTTCTCCTTTCTTCCATTCTACTCGATGGTTAAAAAGCCAATTTTGGCTCATTTGTAACAGTTATTCATCATTCTTCTCTTCCTCTCCCTTCTTTTCTTCCCCAGGGTCAAAAATGGAGTTTGAACCTCCTCCTTTGCTTTGTAATGTTTTTTTTTGCCTCTTACCAGTAAAATGATGTTTTGTGTAAACTTCTAGAGTAATAAAAACATGTGTTGTGATGCATTTGTCCATCCTTGCTCGTTTTTGCTTGTTTTCTTCTTGCCTCTCTTCATTGCAAGTATTTATGCATGTTTGAATGTCTATTGTAGGTTTTGGGGCTGTGTTCATGGAGTTTTGGAACATTTTTTGTGTGAAATCCATCCTTGGTTTTGTGATGCACTTGTCCATCCTTTCCATTGCTCACCTCTCTTTGTTTCCATGGTAGTTTTGATAGATGTTCAACATTTTCCTTCTCTGGTGTATCACCATTTTAGTGTAGGCTCTATTTTTTCCCTCTTCTCTCTCTCTCTCTCTCTCTCTCTCTCTGTCTCTCTGTCTCCTTGGCATAGTTAGATTAGGATTAGATTAGCTTTCCTGCACTAGAATAGCTTGTGGCAGGTAGTTTAGGAAGAGGAACCAACCTTCTCTGGAGAGCTTTCCCCATTTGCAAAGGTCCCACACTTTGGGAAAGCTCAATGTTGTGCATTCACACCAAATGAAATTTCCTTAGAAAAGTAGATCCATAGGTCATTTTAGCAGTGCTATGAATTTTCACTAACAATTTTGGCATGCCTGTTGGGACCTTAAAGGTCTTCCACTTCATCTTTTGTAGGTTGGTGTGTTCCTATGAATATTTCAACCTTTGGAGGATATCGGAAACACATATGGTGACTCCATCTAGTAAACAACCCATATCTAAAGTTGCAAAACTTCCTTTTCATTCATTTTTCATCCATTCTTCCTTCCATCTCTTCCATCTTCTTTCATCCCATGAAGTTGTGCAATCATGACTTCATTTCCATCATGAATTCACATTTACAATAGTAGTGCCATCCAAATCCACCTCCAACATGCTTTACAACTCCTTCAAATCAACATTTTGAGTAGATTCAAGATTAGCATGCATCCCCATATGAGCAGAAATGCCAAAATTAGTTTGGATATGGTTCTTTCCAAGAGCAGGGGTATGCATACAATGAAGACAATCGAATGCAAGATGATAATTTGTTAGATAAAATCCAAAAAATAGAGATTATCATGTTGCAATCCAGGGCTCAAGCACAAATGAAAGCATTTGGAATCAGTTATGGAGCACCTTGTCCATGGGTGGGTCCTTTTCCAAGGCATTACAACCCTCAAGAGAAGCTTGACTTCATGATTGCAATGCTGCCATTACTTACAAAGTGGACTGAGGGAATAGAGGTGTATGAGAGGAGTATTTAACAACCTTGTCAATGGGTAAGCAAACCATCTCATACTCTTTATTTTCCTCTTTCTCAATCTGTATCATTTCAGCATTGTCAAGCTTCAAGTTTCCCATATGCTGCCCCAAATGTTGATCCCATTTCTCCATCTCCTAGTCTTCCACCTCATCTCAATTCTTCTATCCTTTTCCCTTCCAAATCCAAATCCCCTCCATAAGAGAAAAAAGAAATACCTTCCACTCCAAGGAAACAAGAAGTTTCATCTCTTTCACAACCCACCCCTCCTCTTGCATTCCCAAATCCATGTTGGGAAAAAGAAATTGCAAAAATCAGTCATGAAGGACAGCAAGAAGAGGAAGAACCAAGAAAAGAAGGAATGATTAAGAGCTTAGTAAGTTTGGCTCTTAGATATGGGATTGAGAAAATTCCTTTGCTGGTGAAGCTTATAGAGGAGGTAAAGGTTGAAGAACAAGTCATGGTTAGGACTGATTTTGTTGTAGCAAAAGAAGAGTAAAAAGAATAGGCAGATCAGCAATCAGTTTTCTGATAATGTAGTATCCATGTTGGCACTCTACTTGAAGAAGATGTTGATCTAATTCAAGTTGCAAAATCGACCATGGAAGAGGAAAGCTCTAAAAGAGATCTTGCAGTCCTAACTTGTCCTCTAGAGCAGCAGATTGAAGAGTTTGACTTGACAAACTTTATGCTAGAGGAAGAGTTAAATCAAGAGCAAGATTGTTTTCAAGCAGCAGAGGAAGGAGAAGCTGCTCCAAATCTAAAAGAAGAGGAGCACATTCAAGCTGTGGGGGAGAAAAGTGTAGATCCAAAATCTTTGAGCACAAAGCAGACTATAGAAGAACCTTCAGTTCTTCTTTCTACTTCATCTCTCTCGAGTTCTAGTGTTGAAGAAGAGTTTGATCTCGCAAACTCAATGTTGGAGGATGAAATAACCATGGTGATCAAGTTGCAAATCAAGAGAACACTGTGGGAGAGGTTGAACATTTGCAGTAGGACAACAATGAGGTAGTTTATCTGTCAGATTTGGAGGACTATTTTGATGAAGAGGAACCAGTTGAAATCACACCATTTTCTCCTTCATCATCCACATTCCAAACACTTGAGCCTATTGTCATGGAGGAGAAATTTCATTTGCAGTAGCCTGCATCTTATAGCAGCTCTTTGGAATCAAGATTGGAAGATATTAGTCTTCCATGTTCTTCATTGGAGGAAGAAGAAAAAGGCATGAAGAGTTCCATCATTTCTTCCACACCATCCATCTAAGAAGGTCTACAAGAAGACTCCATTTTTGGAGTTGAAAATTAGAGCTATGGGCATATCAAATGGATCAAACCTTTCCCAATAAGGTATTTGGTTTCATTGGAGCCAAAGGAGAAGTCACAACTAGTCATGCTTGCTTCTAAGCATGAGGATGAGCTACAAAGTACCAAGGATCAGCTGCCATACCTCTTTAATCCAAATACAGAGAAACTAAAAGAGGTATTAAATTTGATTTCAGTTGACACCTTGCTAATTGGGGAGAAGACCAACTTCTTGTTGATTTTCCACTCATCTAAGCATCCATACTCAACTCCAAATCATTTGCATGGCTATCAATTTTGAAGAAAGGAAGCTATTTTACACAACCAGTTGTAGGGTTCATTTAGCCCACATTTTCTTCCAGTTAGAGTAGAGTAGGTAGGTTTGATTTTAGTAGAAGAAGTGCTTGTGCACACTCTACATGTTCCATTTAGAGCATGTATGATTTTCAATTTTGTACATAGTTGTTTGGTGCTGTTTTGGTTGCTCTTGCACAGTCCATTTCAGTGGGTTTCCAAGTGGCTCAGAGGTCAAGATTTTCATAGTTCATATCAGAATTGGTTATCAGGATTGAATCCATGCCTAATGGATTCTTCAAAGGCCACTGATCATTCATCTAGTAGGCAGATGACCCCTGAGAGTCGCCAAATTGTTATCCAAAATGAGCCCCCTGCTTATTTTGGCTAACTTGCCTTCATTCTTTCCTTCCTTGTGCTTCAAATTCAATTTTTACACATTTCAACCACTCAAAGGATTATAGAAATGGATTCATAAGATATTATTTTTCTTCCCCTTTCCAGAATGGTAAGATTTTCCTCCTAACTCCAAATATTTTGAAAGTTATGGCTCGGCGGAGTTTTTTGGGGAAATTTTCCCTAAGGCGGGCCCGCGAGCCAATGAAATTGTGCCACTTGGCGGTGGGGGTTGGGAAAATGGTGTCCCAGTGAAGTTGAAAGGAAATTTACAAAGGTGCCATGTGTCAGGGAGAGTGATGGGAAAAAACTTTGAGTTTTTTCGTAGGCCTGGTCAAAGGAGAAAGGGAAAAATTTACAAGGCCCGCCGAGAAATGAGATGGAAGCAACACGTGTCCTGTTAGCGGCAGGAGTCGAGGGTACGGAGGAATTTTAGGTTTTTTCTCCAAAATTGAAAAAAGGTGCAAAGGTAAAAAATGGAGTGCATCCCATGGGCACCAAGCAAGGAGAAGGTGAAGTGTTGGTGGAGTGGCAGAGTTGGGAGAAAGGAAATTTTCCTGTGTATGAATAAGGGGCGCAAAAGTGGCAAAAGCGGGAGGGGTGTTTGAGCCTACGGATCCCATCCAGAGGGTGCCAAAGAGAAAAAGTAGGTTTAGCCCATGATCAGGATGGTAGAGGAATTTTTGGGAATTTTCCCAATTTGAAAAACGGAGGGAAAATTTTAAAGTTTCGGCCCGCCCCTTAATTTTTCCCTAATTTTTTTGCCCTAAATTTTTAGAGGGGCATAACTTTTGATCCCGAGCTCAGATTTTCACATTTTTTATATCATTGGAAAGCTGTTGAAATAATATACACGATGGGATATTCAATTTTTATTTTTTATGGATATTTGTGGGAGAAAAATAGAAAAACGTATCTGGCATGTAAAAAACACAGAAAATGACTCCAACCACCAAAATTAATGAAGTATGGGCCTCTATTTTTCTCTGCAAAGCAATGTACTTCGAAGTATGAGATTTTTTTATGGAAACCCATAATTTTTTAGGCCCATTAGATGAATATTGTTAGTGGTTGAAGTCCCAAATCAATTTGCCCATGTTTTCTACCTTTCTTCCATTCTGCTTCGATGGTTAAAAAGCTAGTTTTGGCTCATTTGTAAAAAAGGTTGTTCATCATTCTTCTTTACCTCTCCCTTATTTTCTTCCCCAGGGTAGAAAATGGAGTTTGAACCTCCTCCCTTGCTTTGTAATGGAATTTTTTCCTCTTACCCATGAAATGATGTTTTGTGCAAACTTCTGGAGCAATAAAAAATGTGTTTTGTGATGCATTTGTCCATCCTTTCTCATTTTTGGTTGTTTTCTTCTTGCCTCTCTTCATTGTAGGTATTTGTGCATGTTTGAATGTTATTGCAGGTTTTTGGGCTATGTTCATGGAGTTTTAGAATATTTTTTGTGTGAAATCCATCCTTGGTTTTGTGATGCACTTGTCCATCCTTTCCATTGCTCACCTCTCTTTGTTTCCATGGCAGTTTTGATAGATGTTCAACATTTTCCTTCTCTGGTGTATCACCATTTTAGTGTAGGCTCTATTTTTCCCTCTTTTCTTTCTCTCTATCTCCTTGGCATAGTTAGATTAGGATTAGATTAGCTTTCCTGCACTGGAATAGCTTGTGGTAGGTAGTTTAGGAAGAGGAACCAACCTTCTCTAGAGAGCTTTCCCCATTTGCAAAGGTCCCACACTTTGGGAAAGCTCAATGTTGTGCATTCACACCAAATGACATTGCCTTAGAAAAGTAGATCCATAGGTCATTTTGGGGGTGCTGTGAATTTTCACTAACAGAGACTCAAGAGGATTATGAATGAACAAGGTTGTATGAAAGACATTTTGAGAGGAGACTGGTTAATACTGGCAACTATTAATGGGTAAGAGATGGATGTAGGATCATCCGATTGAAGGAAACCCTGTCAGAAATAGGAGTATGTGAGGTCCACTGATGGTGATAATTTTAGGTGCAATAGGTAGCAGATGAAACTATTGGGGTTGTAAAAGAGAGGAGACATAGCGGATGAGTTGGGGTTATTTTCTTGGTGCCTTTTCTTTTTCCTTTGTCTTTCGGATCGAGTGGCAATTTGAAGCCATATTAATCTATGGTAAATGAGAAATTGAGTCGTGATAGGTGTAGTGACAGGATGAGAAAAAATATGGTAAGGGTATATACTGGTTTTGTGAAAACAATGCAACACATTGGCATTTTAGGCAGAGGTTTGGCTAACTCTCTTATCTAGACCATATTGATCTCAAATTTTGGAGGAGGGTAAAAGGGTTGTGGAGGGATAGATGAAGGTTGCACTGAATAGGTATGAGACGAGGATGTGGGGTGATAGATGTAGGTGGAAGAGGGTCCTCAACTAAAATATCATCATCGTGAAAGTTTTCTTTGAGAGGACATAGTTAGAGAAGAATTGTATTAAGAGCCTTACAATTGTCCACATTATGCCCTAACACATGATGGTAAGCAAAAATTATGGTATCCTTAAACCCTTATGGTTTAGGTTTGAGTGGGTCGTAAGGTCTAAGTGGTGGTAATGTGGTGACAAAGATTTCCAAAAGGTTAGCTAGGATATTGGCGTAAGACCTTGCCAATGGATCACACTGTGAAGTAAGTGTATGATGTGGATGGAAGCGTGGGTGAATTTGGTGGGAGAGGAACCACTGGAGGTGAAATCATGAGGTTGAGTAATTTTGACCACCTGTTTGGTAGATAATATGGTTTTAGGTTTAGATTTCACCTTCTTAGGTAAAGATGTAGCAAGTGAACTAATTAATGAATGTGGTGTAGGTTTAACTACCTCTTTGGAGGGTAGTGGGTTATTTGGCTTTGGTTGCACCTTCTTGGGTAAAGGTGAAGAAGAAGTGCGTGATGTAGAAGGGAAGGAAAATGGTGGAAGGGGCCAGGTTAGCCAAGGTGATAATGGAAATGTGCGATGGAGGTTGCAGTAAGAGAAAATATCAAAGGTATTGGTTGAAGAGAAGGGAATGGCATAGGTAATGATGATGATACTAGAAGTGGTGTAGGTATGGGAGGTAGAAAGTATCTAGGTGAAAACAAAGGTATAAGTTGTGTAGGTAATTTGGGTGCAACAGAGGATCATGACAAGGTACACTGCTTTGCTTTTGGTTTAATCTGGGTAGGAGGCTGCTTGACTAAGGTTGATGGGTGGGGACCTAGGATATATGGAAGTGGTGAAGGTGATAAAGGGGTAGTGGGTGAAGCTGGTATATGTGGCCTAAGAGATTAGGTCTTCCTCTTAGGTGGGGGAATAATATTTGTGATAACTTTTGAGGGTGTGGCTAAATCCAGTTTGATAGGAGAATGGAATAGGCTTGATTTTGGTATGACTACCTAATGTCGCAATGGGTTTGGACGTGGAGGAAGATATAAGTGTAAACAAGGTTTTAGGCATAGGAAAAATTTCATTTGATGGCAAAGGTTTAGGTATGGCTGAGGGTGATGAAGAAGAGGTCACTATAACTAGCATGAGCATGGTGGGTTTGGTTGTCTGAAACACCTTTGGATAGATTATGGAAGTATTGACAGACAACATTTGAATTTGAGTTGAGAAAGGAAACTGAAGGAATCCCCATAGCATGGAATTGTCAACATAATCCAAGTGGTCAACCAAACGTGAAAATGACACCACTGTAGGGGGAATGATATTGATTTGGTAGTAATCCCTGTAAAGAATGTATGTGAGATAGGGAAATGGTTGGATTTAGACTCTATGGGTAAAAGAGACGAGAGTAAATCAACAGGATCCTTGAAAGCTAATGGATAATTGTCACCAATAGGAAGGGACATTGCTAATGGATCCCCTATGGGTAGGGGAGATGAAAAGTTGTATGCGGTAAGTTCATATTTTGGTGAAGAAGAAGGTAAGAATGAATCTCCCATGGGTAGAAGAGTAAGTACTGTGGGTTGTTTGTTAGTTTGAGAGGCGAGTGGGGAAACTGCATTGGCGGATATGAAAGACTCTTCTATGGGTGAAGGAGGAAATAAGGGAGACTCCTATATGGATAAAGGACTAGATGAAACAAGTCTCTCCATGGATGAAGGAGCTCGTGCAAGAATCTCTTTGATAGATGGAGTAGGAGAAAATTGAGCAGGGAGAGCTGGTATGATGTCAAAAATAACATGAACCTCACGAATGCTACTATCATTAGTTGAGGTTTCACCATTTTGGTTAGATGACGAGGTGTGATTTGGGAATGGATTCTTGAAGATGTGAAGGTTCTAATTAGCTGTTGCATTAGGATTATCCAAGATGATGTCTCCATTATCTAACATTTCTTGGATAATATTTTTAGAAGTTATACAATTACTATTGCTATGACCTCTAATGCGATGATAGTTGCATAAATCATTTTCTTTATACCATGTAAGCACAGGACGAGAGGGACCAAAACCAATATGTGGTTTGATGGGTGGAAGAGTGACTGCTCCAAATTTTTGAAGTTTTTCTAAAAATAAAGAGTAGGGTTCTCCTATGGGTGTATATTTTTGTTTCTCCCGCTTGAACTGGAAAGCCTGAATAGGAGAAAGATTGGAAGAAGGATTTGATTGGTTGGATGGGTGAGATGGGACAACTTTCAAAACTACTGCATTGGCATATAATTTTACTTTAGAGTAATTATTTTTTGGTTTGGAAGAAGAAGAGGCGTTGTTTGATTTAAACACAACCTTCTTGTTATGCAATTGTATCTTATTCTCTTCAATGGCACAAATTTCAAGTTTCTGGGCCATAGTGAATGCCTCATCAAATGTGTGGAAGGTTTGAACTTGGAGAGTTAGTAAGATGTGTCTAACACGAGCTCTGGTGAAAAAATCTAATAACTTGGTTTGAGGAAGTTGGAATGTGATCTTGTTGATCAGGCTCCGCCAACGAGTGACAAAATATGTGATGAATTCATCTTCATATTGGCGTATCTCGTACAAGTCGGTCATGGTGACCTTCTTGACAATGTTGATAGAAAAGTGGCCTAGGAAAGCTTGAGCTACTTGATTGAATGAGAAAATGGAGTGCCTAGGTAGAGCACTATACTAATCTAAAGCAGGTCCTGTCAACGACATTGGAAATGTTCATAGGAGTAACACGTCATCCTAAGAGATTAGATAACACATGTGTTTAAATGATTGCAAGTGTTGTTGCAGGAATTCTTTGTTGTTAAATCAATTGAATTTAGGTATTTCCCAATGTGTAGGGTATGGATGAATCAGTACAGAAAAGTGAATAGGATCATTACAGATCTCATCATAAGTTAGAGAATTACGCGAGCTATAGATAAAGGCTTCTAATGTCTGCATATTTTCCATCATCATTTTGATAATATCATTGGTAGGTTATGATGACTAGGCACCCCCTACAGTATAAGGGGGAAGATGAGGAGGGTATGACATGGGCAACATCCTAGTATGTGGTGGTGCCAAATGAAAAAATTGTGAGGAAGGAATGTAGGCCGGAATTGATGTAGATGGAAAGTATCCTAAATAAGTGAGAGATGAAATAGGGGGCTGTTGGTGATAAGTGCAGGTAGGTGGAGTGGATGTAAAGACTCTCGTAGCAATCAGAGGAAGAGAATGTGGGATGGAGAGGACAATGTTTTGGAAGGGAGTATGAGATGCCATCACCATTAGTGGCTGAGATATAATAGATATATGAGAGACGGAGGATGCAGATAGACCTACACTCAAGGCGGTTGATAAAGGCATGGTTGACATTGTAGGAGTGAAAAATGTCAAAGGTGTGATATATGTCATAGGTGTAACTGATATCGATGATGTAGGGTCAAGATGGGAAACCACATGTGGTAAGGTGGAAGAGGGTAAGGCTAAGCTAGTAGTAGCTAATACAGAAGTGGGTGTGAGGGTAGGAGGAGTGGACACATGAATGCTGTATACAAGCTGCTCTGATGAATCACAGGTAGATGAATGAGCAAGATAATACTATATAGCAATGAGGTTGTGATCAAGGAGTCTCACGAACTCCTCATCACTAGTGGGTATGGTAAGAGCCTGATTGGGGTCCATGGGTGATGAGATTGAAGGGGGTTATGGGATAGGTGAGAGCAGCTGGTGGCTAGTGTGAAACACAAGAGCATTAGCTTGTTTATGAGTCAAAACCATGTGACTAATGATAAACCAAGTATTCTGAGCTTATTTGATGATGTGGAAACAAAAAAGTAATGGGGAAAATCAGTCTAAAATGAGTGATTATATCGATGTTCTGATTGGAAATTCAGAATACAGAGACTGATGTTAGTTAGGGTAACCAATTTTGGTATAAGGGTAATTGCCATTGGTTGGCTCAGACTGATGTCAGCTACTGTGAAGAATAAGAGATTCAAATATTTGGTAATGACAGGTGAAAATGGGTCAACCTGGATTATTAAAATGATATCAGAGACTCAAGAGTGGGATAAAAATGGTAGGACAAACCACAAAAAGAACATGAAGGTGGAGAATACTATTCTAGCAAAAATAACCAAAAAGTATATAAATAGATGTCGGTCAGTTAACCGATGCTGGTAAGATGATACAACCAATGCCATTCGCTGGGCCGATATCAATTGTTGTGAAATATGGGAAGAGAAGAAAAAATGAAGTTTTGGTGATTTAGATCAAATAAAAGGGCCAACCTAGAGACTGAGTATGGCTATGAGGAGTCCTAATAAACCGAGAATAAAATCAGAATGCACTAGTCATGATGTGGGGTGTAAAAGGATAAGAAGGAATGAAGAAACACAACTCACACCTCAAAACACAAGTAGAAAAAAAGCTAATAAAGACGAAATACTAAGCTGTATATTTTATGTTGTGGATTATGCCATTTAGGACTGACTATAAACAAGATAGAATTTTTGGTTAACAAAGGTGCCTTATAAAAGTTGACAACTATGATTGGTTTCAAGTAAGTTCTGGCATGGGAGATCCTTCTCTAAGATGATGATTGGATAGAGTAACCAATTAAAGCCCACTTTCAATCCTTTGATCGTGTGATCATTGACAACTTCTTCTAGGAAAGATGTTGTTTAAGAATTGTGTAATTTGTTTTTAGTGATTTGGTATAGAGCATGTAAAATGTGAGCTATGGTTAAATTTTTCATCCATTAGCTATTCATGACCTCCAACATATAGGTTGCCCACAATTTTAGATTAGCTATAATGCAAAAAACTCAACAATGCAAGTGCACAAGATTTAAAACCCAAGTTCACAAATTATATTCGATGAGAACAAATTATGAAGAGGTTAAGGGTATGACTTTCACTAAATTCAATACAAGAAAAGAAAGAATAATTCTTTTTAATCCCAAAAAAATAGTGTCACAGAGATAATTAGAAGAAAAGAATATTTCCAAAGAATAAGCTTAATGTGAACTCATTTCAAATGAAAATATACACACAAGATTTTCCCTAGGAATGAACAATGTAAAGAACCCCTGATGGGTCCCACCGGGCGTGCCAAGATGTTTGAACTAATTTTTAAATTTTTGGTTAAAAATGAATAGGAAATAGGTTATGAGGAATACATTTGAGATGTAGGTTGAAGATTAAATGTGTATATTACTAACGTTTTGATCCAAGCTGATCGTGACTGTATAAGAAACAAAACAAGACCACCAAATAGTATTGATAATATAGGTTAGTGGACTTCCTAACGAGTGCTAGATATGGGAAGCAAGGTGCTTCCTAGAAGGTTATCAATCCACTCTCAAATGCATTTTAATGCAAATATCATGAAGTAAGGAAATCCTACTATTGTTATACAATTTAGGTATCTTATGAAAATACAATAAGAAAATCTAATCTAACAGGAAATGTTATAATTAAATCAAGAGGTTTGGTAGGTTATTTTGGGTTTTTGCAGGTATGACAGGGGTATGGGATGGATCAGGTGAGATCTGTATTATTTTTTGTGGCTTTAGAGGCTCGTTAGTCAAAAGGAATGAAATAACACAGAGACCAATATTGGTCAGGTGACCGATGTCAGTATAGAGGTGAAACCGAAGGCGGTTAGGTAACTGGTGTCGGTAGGGGTCATGGTTAGGTGAATATGTTATGTTAATTAATTAAAGGGGACCAAGGGGAGTGTGACCCAAATTTTGTGTCTACCAAACCACCATTGTCAAGCAAAGACCTTTTCACATCACATATTCCTCAAACCTCAATTGACCTCATAATTAGCCATTTTTTCCCAAGTCATACCTAAAAAATTCAATCATACCTACCCTTCACCTGGTTTCCATACACACACTTTTACCTATTTCACTTAAAAACCTAGTGTCTCCATTCTTATACTTACCCACTATCATCAATCATTTCACCTACTTACCTATCACACACCTACACAATAATTCCCTACCTATGCTCACTTTTCCCTCTTCTGCCAACATCAGTCTTCACCTACCCCTACATTACATTTTTTTTGCTTCACAGAATAACTCTTTTTTTAACCTAGTTACTTCTTACACTGACCAACATTAGTTTCTATGATTGATACTAGTCACCTTGACCGGTGTCAGTCACCCTTTAACCAACTGATGCTAGTAAAGAAAAATGACGTTGACCAACCCTTGACCAATGTCAGTCACTATTTCGATGATAAAACGAAACCCTGTGCCCTCCCATTTCAAAAAAATGACCAAACCCCACTAAAAACCTATCCTAAATTACCCAAATTCAACCTGTAATCATTTCCCAACCTATTTAACCTATATTTAACACTCCCCACCTTAATTTAACCCATTTTGACTCATAGTTTTCAAACAAAAATTTCCCCCCAAATTCATTCATTTTACTTGAATTAAATAAATCTTTTCAATCAAAAATAGGGCTTGAGGATTGATTCCTACCTCTACTCAGTGTCATCTCCTTGGTGGTACCTTGAGTCTCTACATCGGTGGTTCTCCTGCTCCCTCTCCCAACTCCGCCATAGCCATGAATCAACTTCTCCACACACAACCAATCAAATGGATCCACTCGATCTTGTGGGCCCATCCATTATATGCCAATCACCTCCTCACAGACTATTGAATCTGTTCATGACTTGTCACTATCGTTTTCCACTTTCACATCTCTCACTTGTCATTTTCTATAACTGATAATCAACAAACGAATTCGTAAAAATGATATTTTTTCTTTTTTATCCCCAAATCGACATGACTGATGTCGGTCAATTTGTTCCCTGGTCAAACAATATTGGTTAACCCCTAACCCACATCATTCACCTCAATTAACCATATGGCCTCAAAAATGCTTGTTTTTCCCAAAAAGATTTCGTTATTGCACCATTTCCCCTTAGCATCACCTATTAAAAACTCACCCTAAGCCTACATTACCTATCCATTTCCTTAATTTTTCTTAGGGATATGTTATTTACCTATACCTCGGCCTTACCTATTCCCTGACCTACATACCCTAACCTGGATCACCTTTGTGACATTTGAATTTTTGTACTCAATATAACTTACGATACTACAACCCATGTTATTTAGCTTAATGACCTTACCTTACCTAATTTTGTGATGTTTATCTCAACCAAACCTTTGGTTCCTTAGAAAATAACCCATTACCCATTCCTACACCTATCCTAATTGTGATTCAGGACCATATCCTATACCTTGGATACCTGAAACACTTCAACCTCATTTGGATAAACCTATTGACCTTTGAAGAAGTAGAGTTAAGATCCTCAACATGGTACCTTATCACAATCTATACATGTGCATGTGTTTGATTGCCATTACGTATTACTCGACCCGACCATTACCTATTACCTGACCCGACCATTCCCCTTACCTACAACCCATCCACCCTTGTTATTGTAAAAAAACTATTTATAAAACCATTCAGCGACTCTATTTCCTACGTCATCAGTTCTTGGTTTTAGGGGGGATAACTTTCATCCATACTTAGGAAAACCTAATCTTCACTCATACATAGGACACCAACTTCCTGTTTTTGTCAGCATTGCTTACCAATACAAGCTACGTGAAAAAAAGGGGAAAATTTAGACACCAAATTTGGGTCACACTCCCCTTGGCCCCCTTTAATTAGTTAATGTTACGTATTCACCTAACCATGACCCCTTACCCCTCATTCATATTAATTTAATTACTTAATATTGAATTAATGTTCATCCTCAAATTATTAATTAATTTAATTACTTTAATTAAGTTAATTTACACATCACCATGGAATTATTCTTATCTTATTCATTAATTAAGATTAGGTCCTTACTTATCCCAAATAATAAAGACTTAGTCTAACCCTAAAATTAAATTCCTATTCCTTCTTCGACAACACTCCCACTTAACTAAGTACCAACCCTCACTTGAGACCCAGATTGGAAATAAAAATCACACCAAAAATAGTAAAGATATGCCTATTTTTGGTAAACCTAAACTTACCCACCTTAACCAACACTAGTTATCCCTTGACTGACACCAGTCACCTTACCACCATCGGTTACTTTATATGTAATTTTACAACCTTTAACTCAAGTTGGTAATTTTCAATATTGAGAGAACTATGGCATTCAAATGTGAATACAAAGCCTCTCATCATCCAGAAAACATAAAATACTCAACCACAGGCCCACACAAGCATCTGGTTCCCCTTCTAGAATATTGGAATACTCATGGGAACAATACGAGAGTACTGCCATGACACTGGATCTAGAATCTCTTCACGAATGAACTACCATCCACCTTCACCTACCAGATATGTAAAGGCAAGTAAGTATTCATGACTTAAATCATATTGTGCTTGTTTAAAATATAGATTCCTTACCTCTTTCATTATACTTTATTTCTACCTATATTCCTTTATCTCCATCTCCCCTCTAATCTACCAACCCAACCACCTATATCCTTTTTGCCTTACATGACTTCCCCCTTTATATCCCTGAGTCTTCTCAGTAATATTATAAACCCAACCACACCCTTCTCACTCTCTGTGCAATCACATGGAAGCTCAAAAACTAATTTTATCAAATTATTGTCAATTGCCCCTACCGACGTCAGTTACCTCTATACTGACATCGGTCACATGAAATATATTGGTATTTGTGTTATTTCATTCCTTTTGACAAACGAGCCTCTAAAAATAACCTAGATCTCACCTGATCCATCCTAGACACCTTTTATATCTGCAAGACCTAAAATAACCTATCAAACCTCTATATTTAATCATAACGTTTCCTATTAGATTATATTTGCTTATTGTATTTACACGAGATACCTAAATCATATAAATATAGTAGGATTTCCTTACTTCATGATATTTGCATTAAATTGTATTTGAAACTAGATTGACAACCTTTTAGGAAGTGCTTCACTTCCTGGATCTAGAACTCGCTAGGAAGTCCACTAACCTATATTATTAATACTATTTGGTGGTCTTGTTGTGTTTCTTATATAGGTCATTCCTCCTAGCCAAAGGGGAGATCTTCACGATCATCTTGGATCAAAAATTCAGTAGCACGTGCATTCAACTTCAACCTACATCTCACAGGTATTCCACCTAAATTATTTCCTATTTAGTTTTAACCAAAAGAAACAAATTAGGTGAAACAATGTTCTTGGGAATCAGAAACATGATCGTTTCTCATTTTTATTTTTGGGAAATTAACACTTTTAACTCAATCAATGCTAGTTTACATGTATGCTCTTCCCTTCTTCTTTTTAAGAAACATTGGAAATAAAAGCCCGATGTTTAAAAAGTTTGACAATTAGCCCAATGTGAAAAAGATGAGCAAAAACTAGCTAAAAAGTAATAAAATAAAGTGAATTAGATGGAAGGAACTTGATAGTATTGTAAGAGTGAAGAAAAAAATTAATTCATTCTAATGAAAATTGACGAAAAATTAATAAAAGGGACCTAATTTAGTTTAAGATTGCTAAGTAATTAAATGAACTAATTAATTAAATAAAAGAAGGAATGAATGAAACTAATGAAGTAACCCAACTAATTAATTAGACTAAGTAAGTAAAGAAACTAATTAATAAAGTACAATAACTTTATTAAATAAATTAAACCTAATAGAGTAATAAAAGTAATGAAAGAAAGAAAACTTAACTAAATGAGGTAAAAATAATAATTCAATAAATTGAAATCAAAATAAATAATGAAACAAATGAATAAAGGAAACCCTAACATTAAACAAAAGAAAATATAAAGATAAAATGAATTGATAAACTGAATCTATATACAAAATTGTTTAGAAATGTATAGGCATATAAAAAGAATTTAGAAATCTGAACCTAAAGAAAATGTGTAATGGAAGCTTTGCATGTTGGGTGTATAAAGAAGTAGTGGTGAAGGGGTTTTCTGATGAAGCTTGGATCGAATGGTTTGTACTCTGCAAGCTCGTAAGGGAGAGCACATTGAGATAGGGCATGTAGAATGTGTAGTGTTGGTGTGTAGTGGTTGTTCGATAGTTTGGTTTGGGGGTTGCATTTTGTGTTGTAGGGTTCTGTGCTCGAAAAGGGCGATTCAGGGATTAGGTGAGTCAGGGAGTGATGTTGCGGGATATTTGAAGGTGTTATGTGGCATAGAGGGCAGGGAGGACCAGGGTGGGGAAGAGTCTAGGAGGAAGGCTACATAGGGAAAGGGGCTTGGGGATCGAGATTGGGGGGTGGGGATTAATTCGCAGGGGGTTAGCTGTTAGGGTCAAGGCATAGTCTGAGGGAACTAGGGAACAAGGTGACATTGTGAAGGGATGGGTCGAGAAACTCGGCTCAGGGAGGGCGCACCAGATAAGGCTGAGATTTAGTCACTTTGACAGGATATACCTAGGTGTTAGGGACTCAGTAGGATGGTCAAGGAATTAGCTTGGGTAGTTAGGCAGGGTTTGTGGGATTGTTCGGGTGGGCAGAAATACATGGGGAGTGAGGGATGTGGCTCAACTGAGCTGGCCAAGTCAGGGTAGGTTATGGGTTTATTTTATTTTTATTTTTATTTTAGCTAATGTGTTTCTATGTGTGTATAGGTTACAAATCAGAAACAAACAACAAATAGATTTTTTTGTTTAAAGTTTTGATATATTTTTCTAAAATAAAATATCATTTTATGTTTATTTTTTATTTTGCAGGTTAGGAAAAATAGAAAATTAAAATTGTGGAAGGAAGACAATAATTTTTTTATGTTGGAAAACCATAAAGTAGACAACGAAAACTCCTAATTTTTTTCTAAAACATACATGTGACTCAGAAAGACCAAGCAAAGTAACAAATTTGTTTTCCTTCCTAGAATACCTATAATGGAAAAATAAGTCTTGAACATAATGAAAAAGAGGTGGACACTTATCAGTGGAATGGCTAAAATGGATACAAATAATAACTAATAGCTGCAAACCTCTTTAACCTTTCCAGGGAATTTCAAGTAGGTAATGAGATATTTTGAAGTTGTATAACCTTGCAAAATTACTTATTTGTGGGTGTTCTTAAATGACCTCTAAAATGGGGATGCAATTGTTATAAACATAGTTTTGGGAGTTTCCAATATGCAGATATTGGAGAAGAATTGATAGAGTAATGGTGCAGTAAATCCAAGATGGTTTGATAGAGAGTAATCCTTGACATTTGGTCACAAGTGGAAGAATGCAAATGTTAAGAATAACATTTGAGGAGGTTCCAACAGTTCTAGGGAATTTAGGGGCAGTAATGGAATTACTTGCATAAGTTGCATTTGGAAAGGTGGTTTTACATGTAATTTTAATCACCCCTAGCTTTCTAGGATTCTAGAAGTTCAGTTGACTGAAATGGTGAAGTAAGGTCCAGGTGGAGTTGACTGGTATGAGGAAGTGGATTTTAAATGGAGTCCATGTGGGGTCCAAAGTGGTTTTTTCAATATGCACACTTAATTAATTAATAAATGATAATTATCTTAGCTAAATAGGTACTAGGGATTAATTTAAGTAATCCAAAGGATGTAATGTGTATGAATTAATTGATTTAATTAATTAATCACAAATGGGTGAATAACATGGTGTACTGGGATAAAATTGGGAATAGGTGAGTGATTTCAAGGTGTCTATAGGAGGTGATACATTTTCTTCTTCTGGAATATTGATGTAGATTAACACTTTGATCCATTTCTTGAATACATCATTAATAGTATCAAAATGATTAAACCATTCCTTGTGATCTCTTAAAATGTTAAAAATAGAGTCTCTGATGTTGGAAAGGGAATCTATAGTATCCTTGTTGAAGGAGAGAGGATCACATACCTCCTTCTTGACCAACTCTTAGAAAGAACTGATGAGTTCATCTAATGATGAATTCTTAGTGAGTGGAAGAGATCCAAGCTTTAGATCACAGTTACTAAAATCATCTAAAATCTCAATGAAATTTTGATTACTAGATTCAATTTTGGATATGGTATCCTATATCGTATCATATATAGTATTAAGAGTGTGGATCCAAACTAGGGATAGGTTCTCAACAACAGATGTGAACACATTCCTACTCATGATATTTTGGGAGTCGAGACAAATCATCTCAGACACAAGTGGGAACACCTCATCCAAATGGATATTATATTTTTCAATATCTTCCCTAACTTTCTTCACTTCTAAAATGGTGGTAAGAATATACTTGAATAGAGAGAGAACTTCAAGGAGAAAATCCTTTCTTTTTTCAAGAATCCTTTTAATCCATTTATCACTAGATTTCCCTTGAATTATATGTCGTTGCACCTTCTTGATCATCTCAGGGTAAAAATTACTAATAAGAGAAATATCTTCCATAGGAGGAGGAAGCACTATATTGAGCTCTAATAAAGGTTTAATGTAGGAATTGAGAGTTCTCACATGCTCCTCTAATTTCTCAGTTGTTCATTTGTATTCTTGGTTTCCAGCAAGCGTGTGGGAAGTAGATTCCTTGAATAAATGAGCATCACCTTTATGTGTATCTTGGCCCAAACAAATGCAAGTTAACTCATAGTCCTCCTAAATCATTTCCTCTGAAGATTTTGTAGCTTTTAGTCATGTAACCTCTATATACAGACTACCAGAAACTCCATTAAAAAATCAAGAAGTTACATGTGTCTTATTACCTCATTTGGTCTTCAAGATATTTGTGATGGCCCAAAAGTAAAACATTGTAGCTTGTTGTGTTATTCTTGGTTCTTTCATGAGTAACTCTTGAATCCATAGGAATAGATCTTCTAGAGTAGATATGATGTTAGTCATAGGAACACTTTCAAGAGGCTAGTGAGGAATCATATTTTACTCATTATGGGAAGCTTTTGCCTCTGAGAAATACATACTTTAATGTTGATGAAAAAATGGGAGGCATTGATGGATCAATATCACATGGCTCAAGAGGCCCTACAAGGTCTAAAATGATTTTGACCTTCCTATGAAGTTTCCTAGAATAGGGAAACTCTGCGTGCCCTCTTTTCATGTAATTTATTTTCAAAGGTTATTATTCAATGGTACTTAGTGGAACTAAAGTGATATTTGGTTACAATTGTTATTACTTTGAGGTGTAATCACATCACCGGGTATTTAATGAGTGTTTAAGAACACAACCAAGTGATTTACATCATATTAAATTAATATGGTTTCTTATTCTTGCATACATGATGTCCAACATTAAGATCACCCATTTACCCTTCCCAACTCCATATTACTTCAATGAAATAAGATATGGGATACTTATGTACCTTATTTATCATATGCTTCCCATGGGAAAAGATGATTTCTTGATTCTTCGCACATGATGGCTTTGAGTACCTCAATATCTTGATTAAATCACTTCAACTTGCTTCTTAGAGAGATAATGGTAGATTCAGGACATGGTGACTCTTGAATTACTCTATGAGGTTCACATTTCACTCTTGAACATAATGATAGATTTTTTCACTTTAAAATTCACTTCCTTGACCAAGATGTTACCATAGTGAAAACATGCAAACAACATCTTAACACCCATTTGATCAGTTTTCTCCTCATGGAAATGGAACTTGAAGATGAATCACATCTTTCTAACCTCCAAATTACCCCGAGATCATCACCAAGAAAATATTAAGTGTTTAGGAAAACTCTTGGGAGGTATGAATTTTTTAATATCTTGATATGAATTTTTAGCATCACTCATGGTGATCTTTTCTCATCATTCCATCTCCTCACATCAAGTTGTGCCTCACAAAGATCATTTCAAAACTAATCATTTAAGATCATGTGGAGGGTTTCCTTTCCCATTTGGGCTAAGAAATAACTTCTCGACCTTGTGATGATGAAAAAAATTAAAATATAAGCAGAATGGAAGTCATCACAACTTTCTAGGATTAATTCTAAGACTTACTATTTTTAGCTGGTCCTATCCAGGAATGTTATTTTTAGAAAATTTTCATTGTTCTTGTCTCTTGATGTCTTTGGCTCATTTGGATTATTGTAACTGGTGAAGGTTTTCCAATAATATAAACTTTCTATTTTTATACGTTCCTTTTCCCAAATACTATTATTTTTAGAAAGTTTCCCGAATTACCCTTTTCTGATGTTTCTTACATTTTCAAGATATTTTTAATGTTGAGAATTCATCACTTTTGGAAACTTACTATTCTAGAAACATACTATTCAAATCACCTAATATTTTTAGAAACTTGACTTATCACTGTTGGGTTGCAGTGAAACTGTTGTCAAAATATTTCATTTTGTGCCGGGATCTTCTGCTCAAAATTTCATCATTTTCCACCCAAGGATCTTTGGGAAATTGAAAAATTAGGTATTAGGGTTCGGAATTTCAGTTTTTTACCAGGAAAAATCTAGGGCATTAATGAGTTTTTAGTTACAATCTTCCCAAAGGCATTTTGGAGAGGGAGATTCTAGTAAATTTTCAAGGTAATCTAACTTCTGGATGAAAATTTATGTGCAAATATTTATTTTTGGTCGCCATGGATGTCTGGAAGGATTTTGATAGGACCTTTTTATAAAAATGGAGTTATCGAGGGTGTTTCGGAAAAAAATTCATAAAAATGGATAACTGTGTGGTGAGGGATGAGTTTTATTATGTTTTATAATTTATCCACTAACTGCACATTGAACCCAGGTTAAAATTTGGAGTTTGAACATGGTGCAATGGGGACATAAGGGACACCATGGATAGAAAAGGGATACTTGGAGAAAGATCATGATAAGGGGAAACATGTGGAGTGATGTGAATGAGATGAGGTACTGAGAATAAATTTTGGGGATATAAACGTCAAGTTGCGAAGCTATGTGAGGTCATGTGAGGCTCTAAGAGCTTCAACTTGGCTTGAGTCACACTTTCTTCCCCCATTATCCCATTCGGGACACTAGGGACACAAGGGATGTAAAATTGCAACTTGAGAAATGGAGTGAGGTTGCACTTTTGTGCCCCTCTTGTCCCCCTTTCATTGTGAGGATGAAAATTATAATGGGGACACCTGGAACAACTGGGTGTCTAAAGTGTGACTTGCAGAGGAGTATGCTATCATGTTTTTGTGTCCCTCATGTTATGCTTGGCCTAAAGAAGGACATATGGGACATAAGGGTGTAAAAAGTGAAATTGGGCTATAAGTAGAAAGCCATAATTTCTTATGATGTCCAAAAATAGCCATAAAAATCATTTTTTCACATCAGAGGCATACGATAATGTATTGGGGTCAAATAGCAAATGCTTTTGACTCAAAAATAATTATAAGATCAATGGAACTACTTTCAAGAATTGAACCAGCATGAAATTAAAAATCTGGTCCCATTTTTTTTCTATATCAACCTTGTAGATAATTCCCATATCTTTCCAATGCCTCCTAAATCCTTACAGATATCCCAGAATCATCCGAAGAAGTCAGGTTTCACCATTAAAGTGTTTTTCCCCTACACCTAGAAAACACTTTGTTGACCAAATTATCCCTAAATGGGAAATTATTTCCTAAATATTCCTAAATTGATTCCAACACCTTAAAATATCCCTAAAATCACCTTTAGAAGATTTATATATTTCTTGAACTCTTCTAGAGGATGCATACTCGCTTCAGAATGACCAAAATTAGCTTTTTTAGGCCTCTAGGAAGACTTGTCTTTGACTGAACTTCATTGAATAAATCCAGAACCTTCATCACCATTATTATCACATTCAAGAATGATTGGAAAAATCATTAGGACCTTCCTTATAGATAATGTTATGGTTCCATTGGAGATAGGTTGGCTAGGAGGAGGGTTTAGTGGGATAGGGGAGCAAAATTTTGCATTATGGGCTTAATTGTCATGCTTTAAAGTTTGAAATTTTAGGTTAGTAATTTTGCATGAAAACAAATGGATCTAGCTTGGGGACCTTGGACTGTAACGGGAAATATAGAACCTTAGAAATATCTTGGGGTAGTAGACCAGTGCTTTGCCAAATTGGGAAATAGAGTCAATTCTTCACTAATAACACAAGAAATGAACACACTCAAAGGGAAAATACATAACAAACACAACAAGAGGAAAAACACATGAATGGAAGGGAAAGACAAACACAATGAAAGGTATAAAATGACACAACTTCCTAAATCACCTATGCGCATATGGGGGCCAAACCACTTTCATTGAAGTACCAATTCTTAATAAATTCTTACCCGTACATGAGTATCACTAAATTCCTTTCTTCCACAAATCCATTAAAAGAATCATTGAAATATGAATCCTTTCTCAATTTATTCAGAAAGCTTGGATGATGGTTCTTGGACTTGAGGTTTCACTTAGTCATTTCATTACCTTATTTATTTTGACACATTGCTTCCTTCTACTCATTCATTTCCATGTTCCTTCCAATTGCTTGTTTTCCTTCACTACTACGAGAATGAGCCTCAATCATACTAGGATTTTTGCTTCCACAATTAGACTCATGATCTATGGTGGGTATTGAACCTTCACTTTTCATATACTTCAATACCAATTTTCCCAAAATTTGGTTCTCAACTAATTTTTTAAGAGTTTTAACACTATCACAAACCTTTTGGTGTTCTATGTTTACCTGTTGTTCCAAATTGTCTTCTTTCACACACACTAGCTTATTCTTGACCCATTTCTCACTATGGTATGGATTACATAGTTCCACGTTCTTTAGAAATGAAAATTGGTGTGAGGTTAGATATGAGAAATGGAAAACATCACTTGCTTCATCTTGGTCATTTGAGCCTCAAAATTTGGTTCCATCATGAAAGTGATCTTTCTTTGGTTGGGGTCAAATTTGAAAGATTCAATAATGTTTTTATTCATATATCTCTTTCTGAGAAGATTTACCACTTGAATGGAATCAACCTTGGGGGAATTAAACACCATATCATCTATCCATCCTTTTTTGAATAGGCCTCAATCTTAATGAAAGGGGAATGAGCACAAAGTTGGGGCTTAAGTATCATGATTTCCATTTTTCCAATCTTGAACACCATGAACTAGGGAGTCCATTTCCATGATTAATTTATCCTTTTCTTAGGTAGATTCGGTTTCAAGAGGATTAAGAATATTATTATTCATGCATTATTTTTTGAAGGAGTCATCCTCTCCCAATGGGAAAGATAAATTGGAAACATTGAACTCACATAACAAGAAGTTTCTTGATATCATTCCTTTTTGATCTGCATTACTCATCACCTTGATACTTATTTGTTTAAATTCAATACTTACATGATGATCATCACCACCCAGTAGATAAATTCTATTCATGCTCTGATCTAGTTAGAAGTACATTCTTTCAAATTATAGTTCCATTAAATCATTAACATGCTTTATGACTGGCTTTGTCAAACATGGATACTCCTCTATCAACATGGGAATCTCAACATCTTCCTTTGAGGATATGAAAAAGTTGTAATCCCTTGAATTTTGAAATAGGATATCCACCCTTGGATCATCTAGTCTATGAAAGTTGTATTTCATTTTCTTGATGGTGAGGAGTTTCTTCATCTTGTCATTTACTAGAATGGTGGCATGCAACCAATCCATATGTATATCTCCCCCAACATCTCAATAGAAGATTTTATTGAGAAACATACCATATAAGGCTAGAATGTCCACTACAAGAATTTTCATCATGATCTTATTGTTAGGAAAATCTAAAAATTCCACTTGAGAATATTTTACCAAGCCAACAAGAGGTAATTATTTGGTTTCCATGGATTAATAATGGCCATTATCAAGAATGAGAGAGATACCGAGAGCATTAGAAAATTTTATAGGAATGACATTTTTGGAGGTACCGGAGTCAATAATGTAATTATTAAGTTTATATCCATTAACCAACAAGGATAGATAGAAAGGCTATGATTTCCCAGAGGTAGATGGTGTGAAAGCAATAAATATATGAGGAATGGGATGTAGTTATTTGGAAATGGAAATTTGGGAACATGAACTTGACCTACTTTCTCTAATGAATTGCAAAAGTATAATAAATTTCTTGGGATGAGATCTCGAGTACTCAAACTCATAAATATGAATTTTGGATTTCTTACAATGATCAATGATGTCAAAAAGTGGAGAAGTGGTAAGCACATCGGGAATTATGAAATCTTTGGCATGAGTAATATTTGTATTCTTAGGATCAACAAAGGAGAAAGATGATTTTTTAAGAGGAGATGATAAATAATTATTGGAAGAGGTAGATGGATTCTTGACTGATGTATTCTTAGGATTCTTCTTGGCTGAATCCATGGAAGTGGACATTGATGATCCTCCTTTTTTTTTTCATAGATTCTTCATTTAAGGATCCAAATGCTTAGCCTGGGAAATAGAAGAAGAGGCTTCCTTCTCCATTTTTGATCAAGTGAATACTACATAAGTGTAGTGTAACACCCTATTTGATGTTACCCTAGTTCTTAACATGATGACCCTGTTACTAAACATGGGAGGATTGTGTGTGTGCTCCCGTTGACCATTGTTGACTTTGTCTTTGTCGCATAGTGAATATTTTGCACCCTCCCTCTCCTTCTTGCGTTCTCGGGTCGTTGTCGACACTTCAAATGTGGATCTTGTAGTGTGATGTATGATTATCCTGTTAAAGGAAGATATTGTTGTCACTTCTTTGAGCTTCCTGTTGATCTCTATTAATATGATTGATTCTTATTATCTTATTTTAGGTTGTAAAAATAATAATAATAATGATAATAATAATACTAGTATTTAATTGTCGATTGACGATTAATTTATCTTTTTGTGTCGATTTTTCATGAATATTATTAGTTACCTTTAAGCCATTTTATTTCACCTTTATTCTCTCTCATGCGAAAGCCTCGTTTCACACAAAAGGAGCTTGTTGTTGGTGGCACCATTGTTTAAGGTTTAGTGTTCGTGTTAATGTTTAATGTTCCCCCTTAGCCATCTAGGCATCGTTGCAAGCCTTGTAAATATAGATTTTGCTGATAAAAACATTTTTATTAATTTGTGGAGGTATCCACCTACCCCACCATTTATTCTTTCCCATGCTGGCCATAATACACTTGTTTTATTTTATTTTGATTATTGAAAGAAATTGGTCTTGAGTTGTATGCGTATGGAGGTGGAATACCTGTCATTCCATCTTGTCTTCTTTAAGAAAAATGTGTGATGGACTCTAGTTAGTAGGAGAGATAACCACCGTTTTAATGAAACCTACCCTACTCCCATTTATTTCTTTATTTATGTCTCATGCCATGCCTTGGCTCTTAGTTTGATGGAAGAAAACATCAAAAAGGAAAGTGGAAGTTGTCTGCTTTGTATTTATTTTCTTTTTGTTGCTAAAAATGCCTAGCCTAGCCACAGGAATGTGCTTGGCATGGGTTTTTGGGGTCGTTTCCATTTTTTTGTTTGGTGCTTTGTTTTGTATAGACTGAAACACATTTGCTAATGTACTGTCCACTTTATTTTTGGATCATTGTTCCTTCTTATTTATCCTTGGCTCATGTTTGCAACCTAAAAAGGGTTCTCTTGATGTTGGTCATCAGTTGGACTATATTTTCTCTTTTATTCCCTCTCCTACATGGTCACTTCTCCCTTGTTTTACTTATTCTCCTCCTTGGGTGCATGTAGTTGCAACATTGACAAGTCCTTTCTCTCGATGCTTAGGATTTCAATGTGGTAGAAGGAAGATCTTCCTTGGTTTTGATTGTAACCTGCTCACACCTTGTTGCTTGGCTGCATGGGGAATTCTAGTGCCAAGTCTTGTGTGGGGTGGCATGTAAGATTCTAGAGGTTGGCTGCGTGAATGTGGTGGAGTGATTTTTTGGTTTCTCAGGATTCTTCTCGGTCTTTTTTGGTTGCTGGTCTTGTTATGCTTTTCTTGTAGTCATGTCATTTCAAGGCCACATCTCTTTGAGGCACTTTGTTCGAGAAGTTCACCTTCCTCTTGTATTACTCTCCCATGTTTTGCATGCAATCCAGGGGTTACAACTGAAGGGTGAGATGATCAGGTGGGAAACCATTTTGGCTGGTCATATATGGTGGAATCAAGGTCTTGATCAAGTCGTTTTATGCTTAGATTTCTATCTTAGCATCCTAGAGACCACGCTTCCTTCAAAGTATTGTAGATGTATGTTTTGGGGACTCCATACCTTGGCTATAAATTCTTGTGCCAGATTTTTCCATGAGAAGAGTGTGGACCACCCAACAAGCTGGAGGACAGTGGAATGTTGGTGCCTTGCATGCTAAAGATGAAGATTCATCTTAGAGGTTACTGTTGCTGGACTTTGATGTGTTTGGGTGCCTCATCAAAGCTCAAGAAATAGGAAAGATAATTCTACACTTTGGTACTGTTGCTATATTTTTAAATTATTGTGAAATAAAACCACCATTTCCTTGAATTGGTTTGTCATTTGGATGCCTTATTGGAATATCTCTCCTTTCTACTTGTTTCCTTCTTGTTCTTATCTTTTATCGTTGTTAGTGCGTTAGTGGAAAGCATGCATGTGTCCTCTCCTCTGGGTGTTATGTTTTTATTTCTGACCTCACATGTTTTAGACTCCTATGTTATCATTAGTATTGTTCCTAGGATTTTAAAACCATCCTAAGGAAGTACCTTGACCATCCCCATCAACTTGAACCATAACTAGTTTTTTGGATCAGCTAAGCTCGAGGTTACAATTGTGCAAATCTAGTACCCCGCTAACACTAGAATTGTTTTGGTATATTTCCCCCCTCGGAAAGATTGTTGTGGAATTTTCTATTTTTTTAACTTGTGTCCTTTCTCTTTTATAATGTTAATGCTATTAATTAAGATTGGTCATTTTCTATGCACATAATTACCTTAATGTTTTGTGATGGAATTTTCCTTGAACGCTATTAACCTTGGGGAAAACTAATCTTGCAATTGATAGTCTTATGGATCTATAGCAGAAGGTGTTACTTTGATAAGGGTACTTAATGATTTATGTTTGTACCTGTGTTTGAATGGTTGATTATGTTATCAAGGGTTGCCTTAAAGTATTGCTGATTTGGAAAAGAGGTAATTTATTTTAAATTAACCGAACTTTAGAATTATTGTGGAGGTTTGTAAATCCTTAGTGATATAAATTTTGGATGACGTTTTATATACTCTTGTTTGATTGAACCCCCTTCTTCTCTCATGTTTTTTTGTTAGCCTATAAGGGCATTGGCCCTTCTTGAATGATTGGGGAATTTCTAGGAGTTAATGGTCAAGTTTAATATAGTTTTCCTTTGCTTCAAACCTTCTGTTGTGTCGTGTCCCTGTATTTAATTTCAGTCATATACTCTAAGTGATTATAGGGTTGAAAATTCTAATATGCTTATATTTTCATGTTGATCTTTGAACACCGTGGTTCCTCCTTATTGGGTTGATCAACTCTAGTCTATTAGAAATATAATATTAAAGCCTATGCTTTTGGTATCTTTTGATAATTTTAGATGGATGGCATGTATATCAAACTTCAATCTTGTAATTATTTAATTTTTTGATGGGAATCTTGTTTCTTTTAGATTGTTTATTTTCTTCTTATAGGGCCAAGGACCCTTCTCGTACAATTGTTATACTTTCGTTGCTTTTGTTCATAATTGAAGTACAAGGTATTTCTTCTTTGATTGGCATGGTAGAGACTTTATTATAACTTGAGGTGTTGTTAGTGTTTAGAGCATTGACCCAATTCTAGTAATAAAGTGTTTCCTTACATGGTATTGTTAGATATTAGTTATTGTGGCTTTGTGTACCCTTATCTTGCTCAGTTCCCACAAATTGACTCTCATGGAAATTTTTTTTATAGATGGCTTATGCGAGTAGATGAGGGATAGACTGTATATTTTTGCATCAACCTCAGTTGAGAAGTTCTTTTACATGAATCTTTTTTATGTTGTTCAACTATTGATAAGGTCTAGTGGAAGATTTAGAAGAGGGTCAGTGTCTTAGTATAATGTATTGTGGACTTTGTCATCTTAACTTTGGAAACCTTGGATCGTTTGACTATCATTGAAAATATAAGAAAATTGGTTTACCACTTGTTGAGTGACCTTAATGGATTATCGGTATTCTAAGAATTGATGTAACCTTGTTTTTTTTTCATAAATGAGTATTGTTAAACTTTAATCTTGAGAATAAATGTTAAGTTAAATATTTCTAAGACTTAGTAACAATGTGTTATAAGTAAAATAAAATGGGTTGGTTAACCCTTATAGAAGTTAAACTAAAATTTATGTTCAAATAAATTAATGTAGAGGTGACCTACTTGAGAACAAGTAATTCCATAAGTAATCAAAGATGAAACTATCCTTGTAAAGTAAAATTATATAACTTGCTAACCCTAGCTAGGCTAGTGAACATTATCCTTATATGGTGAATTCTTAAACGAGCTTAAGGGAAATCAATGGTTAGTTTCTAGAAGATAATAAGATTTAATAAGTAGGAGAAAACAATTTAGAAACCACACAATCTATCTCTCAACCATTTGGAAGGTAAATTGTTTTCTTTTGTAAAACTCATTCAGTGAAGCCTAAGTAAAATCTTTAATAATTCTAGATAAATTCTCAAGCTTCAATTAAATCTTGGTAATAACTAATGAGGTCTTAAAGATGAATTCAACTCGACCTTCTTCCTCTAACTTTTTCCAAGGTGCTTTGTATTTCTTCTCTTAAGTGTGTTGAACGCGAACCCATGTTGTTATAAGGGTATGAACAAGTTCTAGTAGCGTAAGTGTGAATAGATGGCCTTGTGGAATTAAATTACCCCCTTTTACTAAATAAATGAATTAAACAAATAAATGTCATAATAGAGAAGACTTAAAGCAAAATTCTCTTCAGTGTAAAAGTAAGAAACTTAGCGTTGTAAGATGAATTGTACGAATCATATCCAGAGTCCTGGAAAACGTAAGTTAAGGATTGAAGGATGTTTTATTAAAATAAATAACCTTCAATAATTTCTCACTGTGGTTTTCCCTAACTGTAAGTGTGTTATGTGGGTGGATTCCTATGTTGTCTTGTCAAAAAGAAAAGTAAATTATCCTTGATGGGTGTGAATGTTTCCATGTTGCCTTTGTGGTCATCCTTGTATCGAGTTATTCATAGAGTTAGTTGTAACCTTGGTGACGACATGTTGTGTCGTGTTATGTGTCAAGAAAGTAAAAAAAAAAGTTATCCTGTATTTTACTGTGTTGTTAGTGTGTGTGAATTTTTGGGTCGTTACACTTGGTATCAGAGCGGAGGTTCATGCTCTCAAACCTTTGGGCTAGTTTGGAGTTGTGATGGTGTTACAGGATGGTGTTGCATGATGGTGATGGTGTTGCTTGATGGTGGATGATATTGGAAGAGTAATGTGATATAAGTGTGATGTGAACTATGTCGTAATTGTGATGTTGTGAACACACATGTTGTGTATGTCACTTAGTGTGTAACTGTTGGCATGTGAATGTGTTGGAGATGAGAGTATTCTCTCTCCTTTTCATGAATTCAATAAGAATTTGAGTGTGATGTACCATATTGTTGTGTGTGTGGAAGGAATGTTATTGTGGATGACAGAGTGTTGGAGCATTGTGGCATATTGTGATATATAGGTGTTTCGATGTATTGTATGACAAGATTGATGTAAAGTGAATTGAGTTGTATCATAATGTTTTACCATGTTTTGAATAAATGTGTGTATCACCTTGTTATGTAGAAATTAATGTTATGTTGTGATGTTACTTATTATGTTCATCATATGTATGATTTGTGTAATATGTAATGATTCATGTTGTGATATAGAGGCATACAATGAGCATATGAACCATATTGTATAGTGATTCCACTTTGGGTGCATAATGTGGTAAAGTGATGTATTGTACCTAGTGAATGTATGATTTTGATCTACCCTGTATATGTACCATACGTAAGACGTTATGGTAATTATGTGTGAACCACCATTGTGTTAGTGATGTAGTTACATGTTATGTTGTGAACCTTGCACTAACCGACCCTAAAAAGGAAATCGGTAAAAGTGTATGTCTAGAGTGAGGAAAGGTGTACGGTTGACCAATCACTAGAGCCAACCTTAGGCTCCATAGATGGTGGCCTATGCTCCTCTCTCTCTCTTTATGTGGTTGTTTTATGGATACAACCTTAGTGCAACTATGACTATGTTTAACCTTGTCGAAGTGGTGGCGGGATGATTAGACAGTTGTATTATTGATATGTATTTTTACGAGTTGAGGCTCGATGTTCCGAGTGCCAGTGACTCATTGAGTACCCCTTGGTGGCTAGATAAGGCCACACAGTTATCGTAATGTGATATTATTATAATTTTATTTTATTCATAAAATGAACTTTTTACTTTATTTTGCAAGGGCCAACAATTTTCTTGATTGTCCATGCTTTACAGTTTTGGGCATTTCCTTGGTTTGTGGCACTAAAATGTGGATTTTGACACTAACTATGGCTATTTATTTTTCTTGGGTTTTGATTTTCTTTTAAATTTTAGGATTTTACCACCTTGCCCAAGGCTTGTACTTTGCCACTTGGCATTTGGATCAGATTGTTATGCTGGTTCTATTGTCGTGATGTGTGGAATAGGGTCATGGGATGCACCATGGAATGGTTGGACCTATGGACCCACTTCGTTGTATGGGGGTATGCCCCAAGGAGTTACAGATAACTAGTGGGTTATTGAACCATGCATTATTATGTCACTTGGGTTAGGAGTGTTTGAACTCTATGTGTCTTGGGCCATGGGGACAACCGGCCTCCTTGAGGGAGGCATAAGAGACTTGAGGGAGGCATAAGAGATTTATGTGTATGATTGATGTTTTGGGATATATGTTGAGTTATCGTGATGTTTTGGTGGTGGTCTTATGATGTATGTGTTACTCATGTCAATTGGATATGTTTTGTGATGTTGTGGATATGGCATTGATGCCCTTGTTGACCCTATGTACATGTAGCTATTTTCTGAGTCATGTAAAATCTTCATATGTGGAATTGAGGAAATGTCTGGTTGTTGTAGTACTCTTTTGTTCAAGTATTATATACGTCAGTCATAGATGTGTGACGTGTACTATGTTATGTGGACTGTGCATGTTCCCTTTCGTAAATTGACTAATCTCTTGTGGTGTGGTACCATCATGAAGTATGTTGTACTAGTATGCTTGTGAATCTTAGTGTTGTGTATGACCCTGGTAGGGCATTGTGATAGTAGTTCATGTTGGGCACCCACAAGAATGAATAAACTAAAATTCTACAACAATGAAATTCTAAAGAACTTGTATTAAGAATAATGTTAATGGAAAGAGACTAATGAAATAATGAATAAGAGGGAACTGCCAATCTTCACAGAACCTTGAAAGTTAAAATTTCTGCCAAATGTTCCCAAGGCCACCCCGTGGCCATGCTTTTGTGTCTGAAATCTTAACCTTAGAGCATAATTTTTTCCCATATGTATTCCTTATTGCTTACTATTTCTTTTCCTTTGTGTTTTATTACATTAAGGATGATGCTCTCTTAAGGGGAGGAGATTGTAATGCCCCATTCATCATTGTTACCCTTTCTTGACATGACGACCCTGTTGCTAAACATGGGAGGATTGTGTGTGTGCTCCCGTTGACTGTTGTTGACTTCACCCTTTTTGTCACAGTGAAGATTTTAAGGACCCTCCCTCTCCTTCTTGCCTTCTCGGTCATTGTCGACACCTCAACTGTGGATCTTGTAGCATCATGTACGATTATCCTATTAAAGGAAAATCTTGTTCTCACTTCTTTGAGCTTCCTGTTGATCACTATTAATATGATTGATTCTTATTATCTTATTTTAGGTTGTAAAAATAATAATAATGATGATAATAATAATACTAGTATTTAATTGTCGATTGATGATTAATTTATTTTTTGTGTCGATTTTTCATGAATATTATTAGTTACCTTTAAGCCATTTTATTTCGCCTTTATTCACTCTCATGCCCGAGCCTCATTTCACACAAAAGGAGCTTGTTGTTGGTGGCACCATTGTTTAAGGTGTGGTGTTTGTGTTAATGTTTAATGTTCCTCCTTAGCCGTCTAGGCGTCCTTGCAAGCCTTGTAAATATAGCTTTTGCTGATAAAAATGTTTTTATTAATTTTTGGAGGTATCCACCTACCCCACCATTTATTCTTTCCCATGCTGGTCGTAATACACTTGTTTTATTTATTTTAACTGTTGAAAGGACCTGGTCTTTAGTTTTATGCGTTTGGAGGTGGAATACCTGTCATTCCATCTTGTCTTCTTTAAGAAAAACATGTGATGGACTCCAGCTGGTAGGAGAGCTAACCACTGTTTTAATGAAACCTACCCTGCTCCCATTTATTTCTTTATTTCCTTTCTCATGCATGCCTTGGCTCTCAGTTTGATGGAAGGAAACGTCAAAAAGGAAATTGGAAGTTGTCTACTCTACATGTATTTTCTTTCACCTAAAAACACCTGGCCTGGCCGTAGGAATGTGCTTGGCGTGGGTTTGTGGGGGTCATTTTCATTGTTTTATTGGTGCTTTGTTTTGTGCAGATTGAAACAAGTGATTTGCTAATGCACTGTCCACTTTCTTTTTGGATCATTGTTCCTTCTTTTTCCTCCCTGGCTTTTGATTGCATACCTGTAAATATTCTCTTGATGTTGGCTCTTTTGGTGGATTCTTTTAACCTTCTCCAGCTGCATGGTCTCTTCTCCTTGTTGGGACGTTTTTCTCCTACCTGTTTTAGGTTGAAAGTTTTCTGAGGATGGACTCAGGACATGGTGGTCAGAAATCCCATCTTCCTATGGCTATGTGAATGTAAAGGCATGTTGATGGTTTGACAACTGTGAATTTTGTCTTTAGAATGATCTTCTGGGGAATTCCTGCAAGTAATTAGTGTTGGCCACATGTAAGATTCTGGAGGCTTGGTGTGCAGTGAACCTGATAGCGGAAATTGGTTTCTCATGATTCTTCTTGGGTCATTTTTGGTTGCTGGTCTTGATGCTTTTCTTATAGTCATGTCATTTCAAGGCACATCTCTTTGAGGCACTTGTGCTCAGGATGGTTCACCTTCCTCTTGTTTACTCTCCCATGTTTTGCATGCAATCCAGGGTGCTACAACTGAAGGGTGAGATGAGCAGGTTGGAAACCATTTTGGCTTATATGGTGGAATCGGTCTTGATCAAGTCATTTTATGCTCATATTTCTATCTTAGCATCCTAGAGACCATGTTTCCTTCAAAGTATTTTAGATCTATGTTTTGGGGACTCCATACCTTGGCTGTAACTTCCTATGCCAGATTTGGCCGTGAGAAGAGTGTGGACCACCCAACAAGCTGGAGGATAGTGGAATGTTGGTGCCTTGCATGCTAAGGATGAAGATTCATCTAGGAGGTTATTGTTGCTAGACTTTGAGGTGTTTGGGTGCCTCGTCGAAGCTGGAGAAACAGGAAAGATAATTCTACACTTTGCTACTATTTCTATATTTTTAAATTATCATGAAATCGAACCACCATTTCCTTGAATTGGTTTGTCATTTGGATGCCTTGTTGGGAGATCTCTCCTTTCTACTTGTTTTTCTTGTTTTTAGCTTTTATCATTGTCAGTGTGTTAGTGGAAAGCATGCATGTGTCCTCTCCTCTGGGTGTTATGTTTTTCTTTCTCGAGTGATCAACCTTCATCTTTTTGTTTATATATATATTCTTCTCTACGATTGAGTTTCAAGTTTATTATGTTGTTCCAGCTAGTATTTCACTGTCGTTAAAGTAAGCTTGCGATAACTATGAAGCTCCTTCCTATCACCCGAGTTTTTTTTCTTTGTCTTTTTTCATATGTTGTTAACTCTCTTTCAAACCCCTTTGATAACCCTTTTGACATTGGGAAAGAGAGGTTTTAGGTTTGGAGTGATCAATGCTTGGGCTAGCCGGGTAGGAGATTCGGTAATAAAACTTTTAGAATGAATAAGTTTGTGTGCAACGTGTTTCAGACCTCACGTGTTTTAGACTCCTGTGTTATCATCAGTCTTATTCCTAGGATTTTAAAACCATCCTCAGGAAGTACCTTGACTGTCCCCATCAACTTGAACCATAACTAGTTTTTTGGATCAGCTAAGCTCGAGGTTTCAATTGTGCAAATCTAGTACCCCGCTAACACTAGAATTGTTTTGGTCTATTTCCCCTCGGAAAGATTGTTGCTGGGATTTTTTCTTTTTTTCTAACTTGTGTCCTTTCTCTTTTATAATGTTAATGCTATTAATTAAGATTGGTTGTTTCTATGCACATAATTACCTTAATGTTTTGTGATGGAAATTGCTTGAATGTTATTAACCTTGGGGAAAACTAATCTTGCAATTGATAGTCTTATGGATCTATAGCAGAAGGTGTTGCTTTGATAATGGCACTTAGTGATTTATGTTTGTACCTATGTTTGAATGGTTGATTATGTTATCAAGGGTTGCCTTAAAATATTGTTGTTTTGGAAAAGAGGTAATTTCTTTTAAATTAACCGAACTTTAGAATTATTGTGGAGGTTTGTAAATCCTTAGTGATATAAAAATTGGATCATGTTTTGTATACTCTTGTTTGACCAAACTCTCTTCTTCTCTCGTGTGTTGTTACTAGCATATAAGGGCATTGGCCCTTCTTGAATGATTGGGGAATCTCTTAGAGTTAATGGTCAAGTCTAGTATACTTTTCCTTCACTTCGAAACTTATGTTGTGTCGTGTTTGTGTATTTAATTTCAGTCTTATACTCTATGTGATTACAGGTTCAAAATTCTAATATGCTTGGCTTTTCATGTTGATCTTAGAACACCGTGGTTCCTCCTTGTTGGGTTGATCAACTCTTGTCTTTTAGAAATCTAATATTAAAGCCTATGCTTTTGGTATCTTTTGATAATTTTAGATGGATGGCATGTATATCAAACTTCAATCTTATAATTATTTAATTGTTTGATGGGAATCATGTTTCTGCTAGATTGTTTATTTCTTCTTATAGGGCTAAGGGCCATTCTCGTATGATTGTTATACTTTCGTTTCTTTTGTTCATAACTGAAGTACAAGGTATTTCTTCTTTGATTGGCATGGTAGAGACTTTATTATAACTTGATGTGTTGTGAGTGTTTAGAGCATTGACCCAATTCTTGTAATAAAGTGTTTCCTTTCATGGTATTGTTAGATATTAGTTATTGTGGCTTTGTGTAGCCTTATCTTGCTCAGTTCTTGCGAACTGACTCTTGTGGAAAATTTGTTGCAGATGGCTTATGCGAGTAGATGAGGGATAGACTTGTAGATTTTTGCATCAACCTCAGTTGAGAAGTTCTTTTGCTCGAATCCTTTTTACGTTGTTCAACTATTGATAAGGTCCAGTGGAAATTTTAGAAGAGGGTCAGTGTCTTAGTATAATGTATTGTGGATTTTGTCATCTTAACTTTAGAAACCTTGGATTGTTTGACTATCATTGAAAATATAAGAAATTTGGTTTACTGCTTTGTTGAGTGACCTTAATGGATTATCTGTATTCTAGGAATACATTAGTGTTTCTTGGTCAATGATTTTACTCTCTTGTTCCCTATTCATGGTTTTAGAGTTGGTATGTCCCTTTGGTTATGTATCATGCTAGAAAGAAGTGATTGTTTTGTTTTCCGTAAATGAGTATTTTTTAAACTTTTCCCTTGAGAATAAATGTTGAGTTAAATCTTTCTAAGACTTAGTAATAATGTGTTATAAGTAAAATAAAATGGGTTGGTTAATCCTTATAGAAGTTAAACTAAAATTTATATTCAAATAAATTAATGTAGAGGTGACCTACTTGAGAACAAGTAATTCCATAACTGATCAAAGATGAAACTATCCTTGTAAAGTAAAATTATATAACTTGCTAACCCTAGCTAGGCTAGTGAACATTATCCTTATATGGTGAATTCTTAAACGATCTTAAGGGAAATCAATGGTTAGTTTCTAGAAGATAATAAGATTTAATAAGTAGGAGAAAACAATTTAGAAACCACGCAATCTATCTCTCAGCCATTTGGAAGGTAAATTGTTTTCTTTTGTAAAACTCATCAGTGAAGCCTAAGTAAAATATTTAATAATTCTGGATAAATTCTCAAGCTTCAATTAAATCCTGGTAATAACTAATGAGGTCTTAAAGATGAATTCAACTTGACCTTCTTCCTCTAACTTTTTCCAAGGTGCTTTGTATTTTTCTCTTAAGTGTGTTGAACGTGAACCCATGTTGTTATAAGGGTATGAACGAGTTCTAGTAGCGTAAGTGTGAATAGATGGCCTTGTGGAATTAAATTACCATCTTTTACTAAATAAATGAATTAAACAAATAAATGTCATAATAGAGAAGACTTAAAGAAAAATTCTCTTCAGTGAAAAAGTAAGAAACTTAGCATTTCTAAGATGAATTGTACGAATCATATCCAGAGTCCTGAAAATGTAAGTTAAGGATTGAAGGATGTTTTATTAAAATAAATAACCTTCAATAATTTCTCACTGTGGTTTTCCTAACTGTAAGTGTGTTATGTGGTTGGACTTCTATGTTGTCTTGTCAAAAAAAAGTGAATTATCCTTGATGGGTGTGAACGTTTCCGTGTTGCCTTTGTGGTCATCCTTGTATCGAGTTGTTCATAGAGTTAGTTGTAACCTTGGTGGTGACATGTTGTGTCATGTTATGTGTCAAGAAAGTCAAAAATAAATAAATTTATCCTATATTTTACTGTGTTGTTAGCATATGTGAATTTTTGGGTGTTCCAGTTTTGGTATGAGGCATGTTGGGAAACTTCATTTTTCAACATTATCAAATCAATTTCCAATTTTTGTAGTAATGAATCATCTCTTTCATCTTAGGAACTCTTGGCATTATCCTTCATTGAATAATTCTTGACCTTTTCTGACATAATGAGCTCATCTTACACATGAATGGAAAGTTCTTGCACATTGTCCAAAAATTTTCAGTTGCACTCGCAATAGTATGAAAATAACCTCTAAAATTTGGGCATTCATGAAGAGAATTTTCTGATTATCTTTAGTAGGACAAACATTAGTGGGAATCTTGTTGATCAACTTATTTAATTTTTCTATGAAATATCTCATGGACTCTTGCAATTATTTATTCATCTAAGTAAGTTGAGCAAGGAGGGCATGAACATCTTCTACATTCTTGAATCTTTCCTCAAACTTGGTTTTCATATCATCCCAATCAATAATTGAGTGTGATGGCAAGTAGAAAAACTATTATGCAGTGACATCATGTAATGAAACCATGAATAATTGCATGGAAACATATTTGTGTTGTACCACAAGAATGCCATAGGCTGTGATGAAAGTTGTAATATGGACATATCATCATTGCTTTCCATCTCCATGGAATTTGGGAAAGTTATTTCTTGATCCTTTTGGAAATTCATGAAGTGGTGGAGCTAAGGCCAACAAACAAGTATTTTTTCCCCATAACATAGGTGCATCCATCCTTTCTCCTTATTCCTCTAGTTCTTCTTCTCTTTCTTCTTCTAGAGGAATGATGAATAATGGTGGTTGAATCACAACCACTGAGAGGGGGGTGAATATAGTCATTAAAACCTTTTCACTTATCTTTTTAATCATTATTTTATCACCAAATTATAAAACCCTCTGATTTTATGTCATGTGTGTGTTATGCAATTGGTGTAACTGGGTAACATGGGACCATGTATCAAGTTATGGGACTTGCTACTTGATATGAACATCCAAAGAAGGTTGGTTCATCTACCTAATACTAGTACTAAAATAATTCTAATGAAGTAAATGTAACTAATTACTCCTATTCTACCAATTCCATGGGACCAAGAAGAAAGGGAGAGCATGAGAAAGAGAAAATCCTACACTACATAGGTGATAACACTAGAAAAAGGGGGTGGAGATATCCTGTTTAAGGAAGAAGGAAGGAGGAAAATACAAGGAAAGGTCAAACAATTGTAACATAAACCAAGGATCCATTCACCATATTTTATCCATGAAACACACTAAAAGTAACCTGAAAATGAGAGATGCATGCATAGAAAAATAAAAACAAGAATGGAGAGGCAAGGAGATACAACAAAACAATGCAAGGGTTGAAAGAACACCCCAAAAATAGATTTTTTTGCTCTTATAATATGCACATTCCATTACATCGATGAAATATAGGCAAACATACATTTTCTATGCCCATGTGAAGGATTACAACTCAATATAATTGAGAAACAATTTTTAAAGAATTTCCCCATGTCCCATAATATCCCGTTACTTCTCAAAACAAGAATTTTTCAATAAATAGAAGTGATGACAGAAGAGAGAAAGAAGAGAAACTTGGGTTTCTGCTCCCACCCACCAATAACTTTCATTAACTTCTCTAAAAAAGGCATGAGCACCTTTTAAAATCCCTTCCCCGACGTTATCTATCTTGTAGCAGAAGAAATTGGCTTCCATACCTTCATTTATTTCATTTTTAACCACCTAGAAGTGTTCATTTGATCTCGATATTTTTTTTTGCATTTTTGGCCCACCTACCCCCATTAAATCTCTGATTACTTGATTCCATGAGAAAGTACATTAAATTATGAATCCAAAAATAAATGCTTTTTAAAGTATATTGAAGTATCATATGGCTCATTTACAAAAAGTTTTACCTTAGTTCTATTTGTTCGTTGATAGTCTGCAAGGGTTTAGGCATCATTTCTTTTGATTTTTTGGTAATTTCATTGGTGTGGGGAACTAAAATGGTCATGGAATGGGGTTAAGTGGGTTCATTTGGCCCAAGATTTATGACCTCTCCACATATACTACTACCTCAAATTGACTACATAACTCTTACCACCATGGGGAACAAGTTCCCTATACCCCATTGTGGCCCACACCCACCCTTTGATCATCAACTGAATCAACCATTTCATGCACAAGGGTCTTGGCATGGATCAACCCTTAATATAAATCTTACATGCAGTCCTTTATAAATCGGCTGAAATGGCGCACCAGAGCTCGACTCCGCGAGGAACTTATTCCCTGTGGGTCCTTTGTTCCCGTAAATTGTCTCCATCCTACAATATAAATGGGTTACTTCCAGTTGAAAGAAAATTGGTTGATTTGGGCCTTTGGATCACTCACAACCCACTAGTACTTTTTCCTCATATTCCCTAGATGTCTGATTTAGTCGCAATACACTAGAAATGGGTCATTTTTTCACTTTTTCTAGTTTTTTCACTAACTCTTTAGAATTTTATTGGATGCCAAAGTTAGGAAAATTGATTGAAGGGTCCCTAATACCATTTTTTTAATTTTTGATCCATTTTTCTCAAATTTGGCCAATTTTTTTAACCCTTGGGAGCCCAAGAAGAAGGGGAATTCACCAAAAGTAATTCTAAGTCCCCAAAGCAACTGTAAGTGTCCCAAAACATAAAATTTTACTTGTTTTCCTCTAGATTCAACCTTGAAGCCCTGTCAAGTGCCCAAGTTCAATTCTCTCTAGTTTTCCATTTTACCAAGGGAGTAAAAATGGATGACAATTTGGGTACTCATGGGGACATCTACCTGCTAGATGAGCTGATCAGTGGTCATAAAGCATCTATTTGTCATGGAGTCAACCTAAGGATCTAAAATATGACATTGAACTCTTAAATTCTATCCCTTAAGCTCGCTTGAAGTGTTCCTTGAACCTGGAACTTCCCTATTGCTCAAATTTTCCAACTTTTATAAGAAAATATTTTGAAGAAGGTTTTATGCAAGTGGAAAATTGTTTTCAATCTGAATTCTCTTCTCTTTCATTTGAAAATATGATCTATAGGATGAAGCATGATCCTCTGAAAATGTCCCAAAATATGATTTCTTTCCAAGTAAGAAGCATAACTGAACTAATGATTTCTTAGCAAGGATGAAGCATTGAAGAGTCTAGAAATACATGTTGATTTGAGATGCACTTGAGATTGTAGTTAAAATTGATTTCCCTCATGAACACTGCCACTTCTAATGAACTTTGCACAAGTAAAGAACACCACAACACACTATGTAAAAAATGAAGATCATGCATGCCCCAAGTGGAACATACAGAGTGTGTAAAAATACTTATTCTGCTAAAATTAAACATAATTACTCTACTCTAACCCGAGGAAAGGAAAACTCAAACAAATCCTGCAACTGGAAGGGAGAAGTAACTTCCCTTATTCACAAACTGGGACCATGTGACTGATTTGATACTGAACTTAGTCATGAATAAGAGTGAAAAACTGAAATGGAGCTGGTTCTTCACTCTACTCATCAAGGTATCAATTAGAAACAAGATAAATACCTCTTTTAGTTGCTCTACATTTGGTTTTAAGAGGCATCACAATTGATCTTTGTCACTCTGAAGCTCGTCCTTATGCTTGGAAGTAAACATGACCGGTGGTAACTCTGATTGGGGATCCAAGCTAGCTAGATATTTAATTCGGTATGGTATAATCCATGAAGTTTTCCCATTTCTCTAAATCCCAACTTCAAGAATGAATTAACTTTGTAGACTTTCCTAGAAAAGATGACTATTTGCATGTTGATTTTAAGCTTCTTATTCATCTACAAATAGTTCATTCTCTATCTTGATGACTGGTTTGAAATTGGTGTCATCATTGTTCTCACATAAAACTCCTCTACAAAATCCAAATCCTTATGATTGCTTACAGCATCTAATCGAATCATTGGTGAATAACTGTAACTAGTTGAAGCTTGTTGCTCACTTGGGAGTTCCTCTTCCTCTTCCTGAAGAAAAAAATGATTTTGTTCCTTGATTTCTTCATCCATCATGATGTTTGAGAGATAAAAATATTCCATCTGATACTCATGAGGACTGTTATGGATAGTAAGGTCTTCTTGGGTATCCTCCTCTATCACGGGTTCATAAACTAAATCAGGCCCTAAAAATGAAGGAAAAAATCTCTCAATGATGTCATATTAATTCAAGGTCTCTGAATCAAACTTATTCTACCCCAATGTAGTCACTTTTCCCAACCCTTTAACTCTCAGGTGCATTGACATATCACCCATCCTAAACTGGGCACTCACCAGAGGCGTGCGCACGTGCCGAGCCCCTCCTTTATGTGAGCTTTGGAAGAATATTCTTTGTTAATGGAGGCATAATACACATACATAAACAAATAAATTCTATATAATAGAGATAAAAATAAATAAATCCATGACAGATGCACCATAACATGAATGAAAACATTATATCAGCATAAAGGAATCAAATTTGACCCATGAACAATATAAAGAACACAAGGGTTTAAACCCCTAATATATATATTCAGAACAACACCATCATATTCATTCAAAAAGTTTTACACTATAAAAATACATCAAGGAATCCATACATGGACTAAATACATTATCAAAATTCTAGTATTATCTTCTAATGGCTCTGCTACAGAAGTTACAATATTGATCACACATATCTCTCCTAACTCTCTCTACCTTCTTGCACATTCATCATTATCTCTCGCATTCTCTCCTCCTCTGTTGTCATCAAAATCAATACATAACAAGGGACTCTAAGGAATATTCCCTTACCACCTACTCATCACTTAGAGTGAACCACCTGCCAAATGTCATCATGTCTTACCATACTCAAGTATCCTCAACATGCAAGTGCCAGATAATCCATAACTAAATATACTTTACAACTCTTAATCCCATCATGAAAACCATATCCTGGAATATGATTTCCTTGAGCTACAAGTCTCCATGTCTTAACCTTATCAATAACTAATTCCGATCGCATCTCCATGTGTTCCTTTATCAGGATGTTAACTGTGATCCAAAATGTGGTTAAGTCCTGATTCTGTTTTGTCTGGGCGCGAACCTCCATGATTTCCCCAAAGTTACATCCACATGAGAATTTACGCCTCACTAGCTCACGATAAAACCTTCAGCAGTGTTAAATTTTAAGTTACCTTTAACTGGAAGGTGGTTTCAAAAAATATCAATTTTTTTTCCATCACGTGAAAATTTCTTACCTAAATTTTTCTAAGAAATTGGGAGTTTTCTAAACTTTAAAGTCTGAAATTTGGGTTTTGGATTTCATAGTTCTCTTATTTAGGGTTTTTCATTACTTGTAAGAAGGAAATATTCTCAAACTTCTGAAATATGAAACTCTGAAGTTTAAAAATTTTGGAGCTTCAGGATTTCAGGTTTCAGAGTTTTCCTTAGTGTTTCGTGTATTTCGTTTCCAAACTCTAAAATTCTAAAATTACAAAATTTTGGAACTTCAAGATTTTGAGTTTCGGGGTTTCATTTTGCACCCAAGGATACTTTTATCTAAATCCTTTCGAATTTCAAAAGTCTGAAGTTCCAAAATTCTAGAACTTCAGCCTTTCGGGTTTCAGGTTTTGTATTAAAACTGTCACGCTTAATTTTTAGATTTAGTGATTTTTGAGGAACATTTAATTTCTAAATACCCCACACATGTTGGACTGTGGGCATTAATTTCAGGTTTATCAATATAAACCTATATTTTCACTCATCTTTTTTACCTGGATTTTGCTCTGACACCCTAATTTTTACTGTGCCATATCATAACTTAAGGCATAATTTTCAAGGTAAAATTTGAGTTTATTTAAAATTTTTGGTTTATATTGATGATGGTTTTTGTTTTCTATCATCCTTTTCTTTCCATTATTTCTATTCTTTTTCAAACATGGAAGCCACTATTGTTTTCTGTTTATTTTTAGTCTTTTCAAACATGATGTCTGGACTTTTTATTCAATTTTACAAACAAACGTCAAACCTCATTGAATTCAAGGGTTGTGAAAAATTTTCCTTTCAGATCTATGGAATTATTACCTTTCGAAAGTCACCATTTTCAGAGTTACCTTTTTCAAGATTTCAGAGGTTGTTATTTCAAACTTTCGGAACCAAAGCTTTTGAACTTCCAGAACTATTCAAATTTTGGGTTTTGGAGTTGGATTTATTTCAAAATTTATTGGGTCCCATAATATCAACTAAGTACAAAGGGCACATGGGCACACGTGACCTAGTTGAAGAAGGGTGCGTGGGTTGAAGGCATGCAGGGAAGGGTTCTGGAAGGGTCTTGCTGAATACACAAAATGCGTGCACAAGGAAAAATAGGTTTTGTAGTTAGCCACATTCGGTATCCTAGGAAGCACAAAAGAAAAGCCTGACCCTTTTGGATAAGGTGCCATCCTAATGACTGTGGGATCAAAAAGAGAATATTCCATGAATATGATGGAAGGTTCCAGAAGACATCATTGTAAGGAGTGGATAGATCAAATTTGAGAAGGCATACTTCCATGAGGGACCACTTAGAAACTTGGTAACTGATCTGTAATTTCTTAAAGGCATGCCAGTGGGTGCTAAGGTTATAAATACAAGCACCCAATGGAAGAAAATAAAGAGAAGAGAAAAGTATATAGAGTATGGATATTTCAGTGGAGAGAAAAGAGAGGTGAATGGAGGATGTTATGGGTTAGGGATTAGGAGAGATATGTAAGTAATGACACATTTAGAGTTATGGGTCTGCATTCTTTTTATTTATAATATGGTGAGCATAATGTATATATGATGCATGAATTGACTCTACATTGTTATATAAGGGTCTATCATGACCTCAAGGGATTATAATGTTGTTATTTAATCTGTTAACATGAATACAATGCTCTATTATAAATCATTTGTGTTTGGAAGTATAATACTTATGTATTTCCTTTCTGTATGAGCCAATTCCTTATGTTTCCTATTATTTCTCTTTTCTGGATGTAATAAGATAACATCTCATTCTTAGAATGTTGCATGGTTCATTTCTTCTCATTTCCATTTGAACACCTGGTATAAGATGATGCATTCTAATAAGACTCACATAAAGGAGAGAATTAGCACATGCTAGGTGATAGGCCGACATAGTTGGGATTAGACTATTGGTCTAAGGGTATAAAATATGACTACATCTTGGTTCTGTTGATGGGACCTATTCTCAAAGTTGTTGTGAGAAATGGCATACATATTTTTCCTTGAAATGTGTGATGACGGAGTGTTTGACCTTAGAAAGTGTGGAAACATGGTTCCAGAGCACGGAGGATGAGTTTTCTCAAAGATTCAGCACTAGACCTATGTTTCATTTTTTTCTTTACGTAATTGAGACAAAATAGGTAAGGGTAAGGGCCAAGGAAGAATTCTTTTATATGTTGGTCGATTGATGGTTGTTGTGTGCATTCTGACTTCTCAATCCAAAGCTGACTGTGAGAGCTTCCTTTTGGTTGGGAGGAACTACCTGAAATAGAAAACAAGACCACAAAAGAAGAGTTAAATTATATATGACCATGGACTACCTAGAGTTTGATAGATCCAGGAAGTGTGATACTCCTTAGATGGTTGTCAATCCACTATTTAAAATAACTTAATGTGAGAAATAATAAAATTCCTACTGTAGTTGATATGATTTAGGTATTTCATTCAAGCACAATAAGAAAATATAACATAACAGGCTAGGCTATAGTCATATCTGAAGGGTAAGTAGTTGTTAGGGTGTTGGAACTGGTCAAGATCAGGTTCTGGGTTATTTTGGGTCACTTGGTAGAAGGTTAGGTTGGCTTTGTTATTGGAAAAAGGTACGAAAAAATAGAGACTGATGTCGGTCAGTTATAACCGATGATGGTTTAGAATGGACCAATGACGGTGGTGGATAATCGACATCGGTAGGGTCAGGGTGAAAGGAACTTAATAAGATCTATTGTGGGGGTTGAGCTAGAGTTAAAAAAAGATGGAAGGGTGGACCGAGAGGTCTTTGAAAGTCTCAAGTATACTTACAGGTAGGTAGCAGGTGAGAATGGGAGATTTGGTGGTGTGGTTAGAGAAATGGTTGAATCTACGAGTAGGTAGGAGATGGGAAATGTACATGCAAAGTATAAACTGACAACAAAAGTAACAAGGTTTTTGTACTGAAATTGACTATGTTGGTGGAAGGTATTCTTATTGTGATACAGGTTTTGATGACTTAATGGTGATGGCAGTTGATCAGAAAGATGGTGTTTGGTGCCATAATAGTGTTTCCCAGAATATTTCCGTGAGTGTAATACCTCTAGATCTATCCTAGTGCTGGTTGTGGATGTCTGGGTGTGTGAAAAGACTCTAGTTTTTCTTGCATGCAGATCTCTTCTCGTATCCTTGATATAAGAATGTGCCAACCCAAAAATAAGGTTACTAAGGTGAATAAATGGTAACCGACGATGGTCTTGGTTGACTGATGTCAGTTTAGGGATGACCGACGTCAGTTAAGGTGGGATTCCCTAGGTTTACTAAAAATAATAGATCTTAGCAATCATTTCAACCAAATTTATCTATTATCCTGTATCAGAATGGAAGTTACCTTTTTCATGAGCGGTAATGTGGTTAGAGGGATAATAGGCGTTAATTTTTAGGGTTGAACTAAGTCTTAGCTCATTAAGGTAAGTGGGACCAAGTCTTAGTTAGTTATGGAAACATGTCAAGAATAGGTCTAGGATGAGGTGGCTAGATGAGGTGGAGGGGTGAGGTGGAAATTAGCTTAGTTAAAATAATTAAGTAATGAATATTGTGAGAATGGGTATTAATTTAATTAAGTTAATTAAATTAATATTAATGTGGGGTGGAAGGGGCCATGGTTAGGTAAATATGTTTGAGTTGGTTATTCGACGGGGGGCCAAGGGGAGTGTGACCCAATTTTGGTGTCTACATTTTGCCCCTTTTTGTTGTATAGTTTGTATTGGTAAGTGAAGCTGAAAAAAATAAGATGTGATTTCCCCATGTCTGGGTGAAGGTGATGTTTCCCCAAGCATGGGTGAAGGTAACCCCCCCTCAAACTAGGAACCGATGAGGTGAGAGAAGGAAACGGTGAGTGGTTTAATAATTTGAGGAGGTGGGTGGTTTGAGAAAATAGGGTTAGGTGTGATAAAAGGTGATGGTCGAGGTTATGGTGATTATAAGAGGTAGGGTGGGTGATTAGGTAGAGCATTCAAACATATGCAAACGTTGTGAAATTCCATGAGATACCATTATTTCTCAACATAACAAATGTACGTTATTTAGGGTCATAAAGGTCATCCAAACAAGGGTTGTTGAGGTCTGGTATCCAGGGTAAAGGATATGGTCTTGACACTCAATGAGGTAAGATACAGGAATGCGTAGGTGTGGTTCTGGTACATCCAAAAGGTCAAGGTTTGTTTGGATAAGGTTCATGGCCATAAGCAAGGTAAGGCTATTAGGTTGAGAAAAATAGGTACCATCATCATAAGATGCAATGAGTGAGGACATGGGAATATCCACATAATCAATGGTTAGGGAGGTAGGTGTGGGAGGGTAGGTGGAGGTAAAGATGGGTAATGGGGCTAGGGTCAAAGGTAGTAACACTCGAATGTACAGAAACGTATAAACTGTGACATGGTACCAGATTGAAGATCTTCCAAACTTTACATCGTCCAAGGTCAATAGGTCTATCCAAATAAGGTTGAAGTGAGTATGGTATCCAAGGTATAGGATATGGTGTGGAAACCCAATAGAGGTCACGTACAAGAATGTTTAGGTATGTTCCAGTACACCAAAGGTCAGGTCAAGATAAAAAAAATGATAATAGGAAAGGTAAGGTTGGTAGGATAAATAAATAGGGGTAACCATGTCACAAGGTATAGTGATTACAATGGTTTAAAGGTCACTAACAATGTTCTGGGTCCAGGCACATAGTTCATAGCATAGGAGGTCAGGTGTGGGTAAAAATAAGTTGTGGCGTAAGTAAGGCAACATGAGGGGTAGAAAGATTCCCCAAATTATGGTGAGGTGGGGTGATAGAGGATGAGGTCAGGAGAATGAGGTAGAGGGCCAAGGTCAGTGTCGGGTTAGGTGAAAAAGGTTGTGGGAAAGTAGATAAGGTGTAAGGGTTTTTCATGGGGTCAAAAAAGGTAACCAACACTGGTCATGCTTAACTGATGATGGTCTAGGTAAACCATCCATGGTTTAATAGGGCACAGGACCGATGTTGGTCTAGGTAAAACTGACCAGGGTTTGCTAGGCCATAGACACAGGTTGTGGCCCTTCAGGCCCAGATACAGGCACAGGGTCAGAGGGTGATGACAACACCACAGATAATACCTATAGCTAGGTTAAGGGATGCCTTAGGTGAGGTGAGGTATTATTAGGATTAGCTGATGGCTGTAGGGATATATTTCCTATCCTATGGAGAGTATAGAACACAACAGGCCTTGAGTGAGAGGACCAGGTCATGCACCCACAATGTGTAAATCACAGGGGGCCATCGAGCCCCGAGACAGGGTCAAGGAAATGCCACCAATTCATGGAGGCTAGCCCCAGGTGAGGTACCAGAAGAGATTAGGGCAGGACCTTTGGTGGGTGGTGAGATGTTAGCAGGACATCACATAGTGGTGGAGGAGGAGGAGGAGGAGACATGTGAGATAGATATGGAGGATATCTAGCAAGTTGATGTCTGATAGCCGTATGTACCTCCTATTTTGTATAGTTGTTTATTTTTTATATATATCGGCATGCGTGCCAAAGATAGTGATGAGTTATATGATAGTTTATGTTATTTTTGATCATATACTGGCCTACGTGCTGAAGATGGTGAGGCTGTATATGAGAGGTTTTTAGAGATTGTGATTATTATTTGGCCTCAGTGTATATTGTATGGATACAAAAATTTTAATGATGAGATGGATGATTGGATGATGATCTACTTGCATTGGAAGAATTTGATTGTTATGTATAGATGGATGGAAAATAGGTGTGTTTAGGCATGGTGGAGTTAGGTCATAGGCATGGTTGAGTCAGGTCATAGGCATGGTGGAGTCAGGTTATAGGCATGGTTGAGTTAGGTCATAGGCCTGGTGGGGTCAGGTTATAGGCATGGTTGAGTTAGGTCATAGACATGGTGGAGTCATGTTATATACATGGCTGAGTTAGGTCATAGGCATGATGGAGTTAAGTTATAGGCATGATGGAGTCAAGTTATCTAGGCGTGAGGTAATGTCTGAGTTATAGGTAACATGAAGGGAAAATGGTGATGTATATACATGCTAGGTTTTTAATTTCCAAATATGTGCTATAGTGGAAATGTGAAAATGATAAATGAATGATTTGATGATGTAATAAAAATGTGTTTTAATTGATGCTTATTTGGTTTAATTTCTAGTTATAGATATAAAATGAAAACTAACTAGGGTATAATGTGAATAGGAAAGTGAAAGGGGTCATTGGTTGGGGTAAAGATTGGCCGAGCTAACCTCCAAGGGCCCCATGCCTTCGAAGTGTTTCCTACATAGTCTCGAAAAAAAGGGACCTCAGGCCGATGTAGTTCTCCCATAAGCTAGGGAAGATTATGATGACATAAAGGAGTGGAGTGATAGGTGTTAGGCATGGTTGAATGTAGGTCACAGGCATGATTCAGTTTAGGTCATAGGCATGGCTGAGTGATTTTTAAATATAGGTGTCGATGATCTGGTCATGTATAGGATAATCAATAAGTAATGAGGAAGGTGAATGGTAAGAGGTGGTAAAAGAGCTGCTTAATTGATAAAAACCCTAATGATTCAACCATACCTAAGAGGGGCTTATGAACGTAAGACCGTAAAGGTGTTTCATAATGGACCATTCTAAGGTTGAAGAAAGTTTCATAATCAAGAAATGTCACGTTTATGGAAAGTCCCTTAAGTAACGAGGAAATTAGGCTAAAAAGGCAAGGAGGTGAGAATGGGTGGTTGAACGTAACTTAGTGTACGACAGTGTGTTTTTCGGAACAAGAAACCCATGATCAAAAATAGGCAATTCCATGAAGAAAATTTCATCTTTTTCTTAATTTACTTATTTTTAATAGACTGGTCAATGTAGAAATTCTATATGGGATGAGTATATTATCTCCTTGAGGTCTTCGTGAGGCTGATTGATGTGGGAAGCTTTTGGATATTTTTCTTAGATTTTTGAAATAACTTGATATAGCTGTCCTTCAAGGGAGCAGTCTATTTATAGTGGTGGAATTAGAGTGAAGAGATGTCCCTTTTGAGGGATTCATCTTTTGCTGGAAGTTTGACTCAAGGAGTTGCATCCCTTTTTGTTTTTGGACATTTAATTGATGGAAAAGACTATAAAGGAAGATTAGGTTCTTTTTTAAAAGACAAGATCATAGTACATAGAGATTAACTATGAAAGAGGTGGTTTTGAGTGATGAACAACCATGGGATTCTATATTGAAGAAGATGAAGAGTATGCATGAGAATCATGCTATGAGTAGAGTTGTGGTACTCATATTGAAGATAAGGCTGAAAGGTGATGGGTAATCACATGATTCTTGTTGAGTCATGGATCCTCAAAATGGGTAATATGGAAGGTGAACAATGCTCAAGGGATGAGTGATCAAATATAAAAAGTGGTATATAACTTGACGTCAACAATAAAATGGTCAAAGATGCAAGGCATTAAGGGGCTCAGGTTCATGTTTACCTTCAAGTGAAGACAAATGATAAGCACTTGATCCATAGGCATGGGTGACAATATAGGGTCCGAGCCAATTACGAGAAAATTTTCCCCATTTAATTTTCTCCTCTTTAGCTACATGTTGATTTTCCTTTAGGACGAGGTCTCCGAATAGAAAAAATAAATTGTGAACACATTTTTCATAGGCACGTTTGATACATTTTTGGTAGATTTGGAGATGGTCAAGAGCATTAAGATGATGTTCATCTAATAGCTCAAGTTGTGTGAAACAATCTTGGAAAAATTCATCGTCATTGAGCATGTCTTGTAGTGAGATGCAGAGAGATGGAATTTGGATTTTGAGAGGTAAGACGGCCTCGGTACTGTAGACCAGAGAAAAGGGTGTGGTAGTAGTCGAAGTGAGAATACTAGTGCGATAAGCCCACAAGGCAAAAGGAATGTGCGTATGCCAATATTTCCTTGTATCGTTGACTACCTTCACAAGAATTTTTTTCATGGTTTTATTGGTTGATTCGACCTGACCATTGGTTTGCAGGTAATAAGGTGATGACAAAATAAGTTGGATGCCAAAAACATCACATAGTTTGCGTAGGATTTTCTTTTTGAATTTCTTTCCATTATCAGTGTTGAGGCAATGAGGAACACAAAAGTGAAAAATTATGTGATGGTTGATGAATTCACATATCTTCTCGACTTTTGTAGAAATGAGGGTAATGGCCTCTACCCATTTAGTGTAATACTTAGTAGTGTTTCTGATCCATTAGTGGAGTTGTGAAGAATGGGGGTTGATCTCATCGACAAGGTTTGAACCCCATTGAGAGAAATTCCAAAGTTCTCATGTGACCTACAAGGCATGACGAGGTGTGTGATGGAGATTAACATGTTGCTAGCATTTCACGCAACATTTGACATACTCGAAACAGTCACGGTTTAGGGTTGGATAATAATAGTCTAGGCAAAGAATGCATTTTTTGACAGCTAAACCACTAAAGTGACCTCCACAAATTCCATCATGGACTTCCTTAATGGTGTAGGGAATTTCAAAACTTGTCAGGCATCGTAAGAGAATACCATCGTAACCGTGCTTGTAAAGAAGACCACCCATGATGACATAACGGGAGACACTTTTAGTAAAGGCACGTTGTCCATTACAAGTGAGGTCAATGGGTAGAATGGAAAGGGAAAGATAGTCTACATATTGCTTATACCAAAGGTCACGTAGGGCAGGGGTAATGGTTCTGACGGAGTAGACCTCACAAGGTAAATAAGAGGGTGATTGTAGCCTTTGTATTGTGAAAAATATTTTAGAGTCAACGGGAGAAGAAGGTATCTGAGAAGCCAAGTTGGCCATGGTATCCGCAAATTTATTGGTAGATCATGGGGTGGTTTGAAGTGCGTAACGGTCAAAGGTGGTCAAAATTATGTCTACATGATGCTTATACTTTTGAAGTATTTCATTACGACACTGGTATATAACATTGACTTGGTTTATGACCAACTGAGAATCACCAAAGATATTGATTGAATTAACATCTAAGGCATAAGCAGCCTAGAGACCCAATATGAGTGCTTCGTATTCAACAATATTGTTTGTATAATCAAAATTGAGTTTGAAAGACAAAGGCATATGTTCACCATCAAGAGGAATGACAATAAAACCAGCCCCAAGCCCACACTAACACTTGGAGCCATCAAAGAAGAGGGTCATTTGGTAAGAAGGTTCTTCCAAGGAAATGGTAGCTATAGGATTGTCCAAGAAATCAAAGTTAGATTGTTGATTCCTTGAAATAGATGCATCGGCCAGTTGGTTAGCGATAGCCTAGCCCTTGATGGACTTTTGATGAATGATTTCAAGGTCGAGGTCAGCAAGAAGCATAAGCCAACATGTGACATGTTGATGTTGATAAGTTTTGGCATACATATAGTGTAATGGGTTAGTATTAGTAATGATGAAGGTTTTGTGATTGAGTAGGTAATGGCAGAGTTTGGTGGCAACAAAAACTAAGGCTAAGTAGAGTTTTTCGGAGTGGGTATATCTAGTTTTGTATTCCATAAATTTATGGCTTATTTAATAAACCAATTTCTCTTGGTGTTGGTCATTGCGATGAGCAAGCATGGCACCTAAAGAATGGTCAGTGGTAGAAATATATATGTAAAAGGTTTGGTCATCCTTAGGAGAAATGAGCACTGGTGGTTGAAGGAGGTATTGTTTTAAGGCTTCGAAGGCTTTACGAAATTCATCATCCCATGTGAATGACACATATTTCTTGATCAGAAGATGGAATGGTTGACAACGGTTAGAAATTTGCGAGATAAAATGATGAATGTATTGCAATTTTCCTTGTAGGCTTCAAATTTGATAGAGATTAGTAGGTGGAGGCATTTCCAGAATAGCCTTGAATTTAGTAGGATCGACTTCTATGTCACACAAACAAATGATGGAGCCTAGGAGTTTTCTAGAAAGTACCACAAAGACACACTTCTTTGGTTGAAGATGCACACAATACTTGATGAGATGGTCAAAGATGACTTTAAGGAAAGGCAGGTGTTCGGTTTGATGTTTTTATTTGGTAAGCAGATCATCTACGTAATCTTCCAATATATGATGCATGATGTCATTGAAGATGTAAGTCATGACTCATTGATATGTAGCACCAACATTTTTGAGGCAAAAAGGCATGACTCGATAGCAGAAAGTCCCCCAAGGGGTAATGAAGGAATTCTTGTGTTGATCCTCAGGATCTCGTAATATTTGATTATAGCCCGAGAAACCATCCATGAGCGATAGCATTTCATGGCCAGTAGTGAGATCAAGTAGTTGGTTGATGTTGGGTAGGGCTAAATCATCTTTGGGATAGGTGAGGTTGAGGTCATAGAATTCCATGCAAATATGGATTCCCCCTGTTGCCTTTGTGACTAGAACGATGTTAGAAATCCATTGGGGATAGTCAATGGGTAAGATGAAGGAAATTGAGAGAAGTTGTTGAAGATCTTCTTTGACCAAAAGAGAAATGCTTGGATGCATTTTCCAAACCTTTTATTTGATGGGTTTGGCATCAAGAATGGTTATGATATTATGGACCATGATTTTTGGGTCAATACTGGGCATATCGGCATAGAACCAGGAAAACACGTTGTTATGGTCTCGAAGGAAAGAGGTGAAGACTTCCTGTTTAGTAGTATCTAAGGATTGGCTGATCTTTAGACTATGTGGGTCATCTTGAGTATGAATGTTGATTTCGATGGTCAATTCATTCAACATGGTTTGTGTCTCAGAAGGTAATGACCAATGAATATACTAATCTTCTGTACTAAGGTAAGTGAGGATGGATTCATCATCCTGACATTGAATGACATTAATAGAAGGTATATCATCATCGATCATGTCAGGATATAGGAATGGGAGAGAAGAGGGAGCTTTTCCATCATGTTGATAGGTCAGAGGTCCTAGGGAAATGGTGTTTATGAAAAAAAAAGTTAGGAGGAATAGATTCAGGATCTATGGACTCCGTGGGTGAAGATGGTAATGTGGGTGAATGAGGTGGGGAATATTTTCCATCCTAGATGAGGTCGACACAAATAGTCTTGGAAGGTGGTCCATCAAAACCAATGACACTATGGTCATTGTGTCTATGAGAGGTATAAGAAATGATAGTATGGTGTCCCTATTCATAAAATCTGAAGCTGAAACCTTTCCACACGCACTGGTGGAGGAAAGTGTGAGTGAAACAACAGTTAGTGAGGGAGTGTAGGTCAGATGAAAATGGTTGGGTTTGGGATGGAGGTTTGGGTTTATAGGTGGCCATATCAAGTCCCCCATACATTAGATTAGTGCAAAGGTGGGGATGGCCATAAGGAAAAATGTTTCTGATGCAAATGTCATAATTGGGGTGTTGATGCAGGTTCCCATACACTTACAGGGTGAGGAAGGTGTTGATATTGTATAGGCGGTATTCCCCTAGAGTTAGGCATTTAAAAAAACCTTCTAAGGGATCAATAGTTGGTATGTGGGTAGTGGGTATAGATGGATTGCTAGATGATGGGGAAATAGGTGAGTCAGTGGTAGAGGCTATAGTAGCAGTGGGGATAGCAAGGTTAGATGTAGAAGAGGTAGTGGCAGTTTTGGTGGATGGGCTTGTAGGTGACGGTGAAGTAGAGATAGTGGTAGATTCCATGACCGATACAAGCACATCATTGGTATGGTATAGCATGTTACAGTGCTTGAAAGGAGACGAGTTGGCAGGGATGGTGTAATTATGTCCATCGTGTTCAAATTTGAGGTAGCGGTGTAAATTCAAAGGTACATAACCCATGGCATGGATCCAAGGTTGGATGAACAACACGTTATACTGGAAATCCCCTTCTAGGACATAGAAGAGTTCCAGGATAGTGCGTGGACCTACGTGGACATGGAGAATGATGGTACACATGGTAGAGGTCATGGCATCATTGAAGGAGCGTATCATAACCGGGTTACCATACATGTAATTGGAAATTATTCACATTTGGTCATTTGCATGGGAGGAGATGATGTTAATAATAGCACCACCATCAATCATAACACATTGTATGTGTATATTATTAATAAAGATGAAGATGAAAAGAGAAAGGTCTGGGTCATCGGACTGGAAGGGAGCGACCTCTTCATTTGAAAAGCTGAGGGCGGCCACTTGGCGAGTATGTGGAGGTGTAGAGGAATGAAATGACCTAGTGAGAGAGGCTACGTGGTTAGGGGTAATGATGGAGGATATTGGCATGGGGTCATTTGGTAAAACCTCAATAGATTGAAGGACCTCCATGAGGTCTTGACAATGTGACTCAAAGGTTTGGACGAGATCATATAAAGAAATTTTGAGGGGGGATTGGTGTAGTTGTTTTAGCATTGTGTGATGTGTGACCCCATTAGAAATAGGATATGTAGGACCTCAAATGGTGACTTTGGGTATGGGTGTGGATGGTATGTTGGGTACGGGGTTGGTTGATGGGCTAGTTGCCTTGTCATTACCTTTGTATTTCTGGGCGCAGGTGGCAATGTTGATCATGTTGATCTTGAACCTCAGTGTTGGATCAAAAAGTTGTGGGGTGGAGATATTGGTCGTTGAGTAGGTAATGGAAGGAGATCTAGGGAAATTGGTGGAGGTGAAATGGGGTACTCATCAAGAATATCATCATCATCAAAATTTTCTTCAGGAGGACATAATTGGATAAGGGCAGTTTTTAAATCCTTATAGTTCTCTAGATCGTGTTCTGACACACGATGGTAAGTGCAAATTGTAGTTTCGTCAAACCCTTTTGGTTTTGATTTGAGTGGGTCATAAGGACTAAGATGTGGTAATGTGATGACAAAAGTTTCAGGGAGATTGGTTAAGATTTTGGTGTAGGACCCTATTAGTGGATCGCAATGGGAGGTGAGTGTAGATTTGGGTATAAATATGGCTGATTATAGGGGAAGAGGCTTTATAGGATGGGGAATGGGTTGGTCCACTATTTGGTGTGTGGAGTGGTCTTAGGTTTTGGTTGCATTTTCTTGGGTATGGGCATGGTAGAAGAGCTAGCGACGGAAGGTTTGGTTGGTTTAACTACCTTATTAGAGGGTAGCAGATTCTTAGCTTTAGGTTTCTTTAGGTTACAACTTTTTGGGAAAAGGTGACATGGGTGTACGCATTATAGAGGTAAAATTACATGGTGGAAGAGGATGGGTTACCCACAGGGGTAACTTAGTTACTGTGGAGGTGGTCGGTAGAGGTTAGGTAGAAGGTGTGAGTCAAAGGGAAGAAAGTGTCATGGGTAGTGAAGAAGTTATGGATGGTAGTGGTGGTATGGGTGGTAAGAAGGTTATGGGTGACGGTAGAGGTTGTGTGGGTTGTTTGGGTATATTAGAGGTTCTTGATGAGGAGGTCAATTATTGCGCTCTTGGTTTACCGGTGGAAGGAGGTTGCTTGGCTAGGGTTGAGGGATGAGGTCCTAGGATGGATGGAAGGGGTGAAGGTTACAATGGTGTGGTAGGAGAGGTTGGTGTATGAGGCCTAGGAGGTTGGGTCTTATTTATAGGGGCAAGGATAAGTTTAGTGTTGGTTTCAGAAGATGTGGCTAAATTTAATTTGATGGGTGCGTGAGTAAGGTTTAATGTCAGTATGCACCCTAAGGTGGCGATGGTTTTAAGTAAGGGAGATAATATAGGCATGGAGGGGTGTTTGGGTGTAGATGTATGTTGGGTTGTGGGTAGAGGTGTGTATTCGGCCATGGGTGGTGACATGAAAGGTGTTGCAATAGTTGTGGTTATGTTTGGTTTGGTCACTTGAAACACTTTCGGATAGATAGTGGGGGTGTCGGTGAGTGATAGTTGTATTTGGGTTGAAATAGGAAGTAGGAGGCGTCCTCAAAGTAAGGCTCTATCAACATAGTCTAGGTGATCAAACAAGCATGAAAATGGTACTATTGTAAGCATGGTCAATGTGGATCAAGTACGAATCCCCATAAAATGTGTTTGAGATACAGGGAAATGGCTAGCCTCAGACTCTGTGGGTAAGAGAACCGAAATTAGATCATCGGGATCTTGAATGTTCAATAGAAAATGGTCATCTAAAGGCAATGGTATTTCTATAGGATCCCCCATGGGTAGAGGAGATGATGGGCTAGATTAGGTGGACTCTCCTTGTGATGGTGTAGATTTTGGACATGTATCTCCTATGAGTAGGATAAGTGCCACTAACAACTGCTCAGAAATTTGAGGGGTCAAAGAAGACATGCTAATTATAGGCTCTTCCGTGGGTGAAGGAGAAAATGAAGAGGGTTCCTCTATGGGTAGAGGAGTAGATGAAATAGGTTCTTGTGTAGGTAGGGAGGCTTGTGCTAATATTTCGTCTATGGAAGGAACATGAGGCAATTAGGAAGTAACTGGTATGTCATCGAAAATAGTGTGGACCTCGCAGACATTGCTATCATTGGTTGAAGTGTCACCAACTTGGTTGGAAGATCGGGCATGATTAGGGAATTTCTTCTTGAAGATATGTAGGTTTTGGTTAGTGGTTGCATTTGGGATATCCAATACTAAATCTCTGTTATCTAACATTTCTTGGATGATATTCTTGAAGGTGATGTAGTTATTATTGTTATGACCTTTGACATGATGGTAGTAGAAAAAATTCATGTTCTTTATACCATGTGGGCATGGGGCACTCAAGGTCAAAACCAGTGTCTATTTTTATAGGTGGAAGGGTAATGACACCAGCCTTAATAAGATTTTCCAAAAAAGAAGAATAAGGTTCTCCTATTGAAGTGTAATTTTGATGTTCTCATATGAACTAGAAAGTTTGGACATAAGAGAGATTAGAAGGAGGTTTGGTGGGATTAAATGGGTGAGGGGTACCAGCTTTGAGAACCATAGCATTGGCAGATCCTTTGGGTTTTGAATAGTTGATTGGGGGTTTTGAATATGAAGAAGCATCATTTGATTTGAACGCGATGTTCTTGTTACGTAACTGAATTTTCTTCTCTATTCGATAGCAACAAATTTCTAGTTTCTATGCCATGGTGAATGCCTCGTCAAAAGTGCAAAAGGTCTGCACCTACAGGGTTAGTGAGATGTCTCTAGCGTAAGCCAAAGTAAAAAAATCTATGAGTTCGGTTTGAGGTAATTGATATGTGCGTTGGTTAATTAGGCTGCGCCAGTGAATGAGAAAGTCATCGATAAAATCATTGTCGTACTGTCGTGTGGAATAAAGATTAGTCATGGTGACTTTCTTAACAATGTTGATTGAGAAGTGATCTAAGAAGGCTTGGGATAATTGATTAAATGAGTAGATAGAGTGTCTTGGTAGCCCACTATACCAGTCCAATACAGGTCCTATCTAGGACATCGAGAAGGTCCGTAGGAGTAAAGCATCATCATGGGTGATCAGGTAACACCCATGTTTGAAAGACCACAAATGTTGCTACAGGTCTTCTTTACTATTGAAACGAATGATTTTTGGCATTTCCCAATGTACAGGTTATGGGTGAATACAGATGGACAGATGAATTGGCTCATTACATATTTCATCATAGGTGAGAGAAATGCGTGAGCTGGAAATTGATGCTTCTAGCATCTACATCCTTTTTGTCATTAATTTGATGAGGTCATTAGTAGGTTGTGATGGAAGGGCTCCTCTTGTGGCGTAGGAGGGCTGGTAATAAACATGTGATGTGGGTGGCATTCCAGTGTATAGAGGTGCCAAAAATGAAGGTTGAGAATATGGGACCGACATAGATGGCATATATCCAGAATGGGTAACAGAGAAATAGGTAGTTTTTGATAGTATGTGTATGTAGGTGGGATGGTCACAGTGACTCTAGTAGTGATTGGGGGTAGAGATTATGAGATGGAGAGGACAATATTATGGAATGGAGTAGGGGTCACTGACACCATAGGTGGTTATGTTACAATTGGTATATGTGAGACAAATGGCGCAGATGAGGTTATGGTCTTGGTGGTTGATGAAGGACAACAGATACTATGGGTGTGACTGATACTACAGATGCAATGGTCATTTTGGGTATGGGGCCTAGCTATGAAACTACTGGGGGTAAAGCAGGTGAAGGTAATGCCACATTACTATGGGCTGATTGAGAAGTGGGAATAAGGGTAGGAGAGATGGATATAGACATGCAATATATCAACTGACCTAAGGAATCCTGAGTGGAAGAGTGGGAAAGGTAGAATTGTAAGTCCACGGGATTCTAATAAGGATTCGTTCAAATTTCTTTTAACCTATGGAAATGGTGGTAGGTAGGGTTGGATCCATGGATGACAGGATAGAGATTGGTGAAGGACTAGGTGGGAGTAGTTAACGACTTGCGTAGAATATAAGAGTGTTATCTTGATTGCGAGTCAACACCATGTGAATGAATGTATATCAGGTGATGTTGTATCCCGCAGATGACACAAAGAGTAGTGGGAATGAAGAAATAGGTGTTTATAGGTGGATTTTTGTAATGCATCATTTGACATTCAACACAGGGTAACCAATAATTGTTAAGGATGACCGATACCGGTTCATGGGTAATCGACATCAGTTACTGTGAGACAGGAGTAGTTTTACCAAATGAGGAAAAGACTAGTGACAGTAAGATGAACAAGTTGTATGATGATTGTTTATCAAATCATAGAGATTACAACGACTCACAGGAAATCTGATAACAAAGAAAGTGAAATAAGTGTTCTTTGGGCAATTTAACCCAAAAGAACAGAAAACCAATGTCGGTTAGGCAAAAATAGATACCGGTCAGGGGGAGATCGACACCGGTGGATAAACCGATGTTGGTTATTATGAAAATTGGAAAAATGTAGAAAAATGGATTGTTGTGAATTTGAGTAAGATAAATAATCAACCCATAGGTCTTTAGATAAAGCAATGAAGTCCTGAAACACTCAAAAGAATTCAGAATACTTCAACTGTGATTGTGGATTGTGAAAGGAAAAAGAATGGAAAAATGGAGAAAGGTATCCTCACACCTCAAAATGCACATCAATCAAATGCTAAAAACACGTATCTAACAAGTTATTTTTAATGTGTTGAGCTTATGATATTTAGAATACTGACTCATGAATTTAGAGTAGAGTATTTTGTGAGGAAGGCTTCCTATGAAGAAGAATATCTAAAAGGAGAGGTTTCAGGTTATGTTATTGTGGGGGCAGACCGTCCTCTGAGGTAATGACTTGACATAAGTAATGATATGGGGATTACCTGTCAATCCTCTAATCATGTGATCGTTGACAGGTGTTCCCAGGTAAGAGGTTGTTTAAGAAATATGTGTATATTTCAATTTTGTGTAGTTTGGTAGAACACACACACACACACACACACACACACACACACACACACACACACACATGCACATAGAATGTGCTTTCTACGATTCTTTGTGTCAACCATCAGATGGGCATGACTTCCCACATATAGGTTGCCCTCATTTTAATGTGAGATAAATGTAACAAATCAAAATGTAATGAAACCAATTTTAAGCCCAAATAAAAAAATTAAGTTCAATGAAGCAAATGATGAATAAGAGAGGGTATTCTTTTTTACTAAATGAAGAAAGAAAGAAAGAAGAATGACTCTTTTTAAATGCACCAAGAAAAATGTTTCTTTTAGAGAAATTAGAGAGAAGAGAGGATTACCAGAGAAGAAGATTAATATGTAAGCCTTTTAATGGGAAACAAACACACAAATTTTGCCTAGGAATGAAGAAAATGTAATATAACCCCTAATGGGTCCCACCGGGCATACCAAAATGTTTCACCATTTTATTTATGTTATTGAGACGAAACAGATAAGGGTAAGGGGTAAGAAGGAATACTTGTTTATGTTTTTTGGTTGATGGTTGTTGCACGTGTTCTAACTTCTTAATCCAATGTTTATTGCGAGAGCTTCCTTTTGGCTGGGAGGAACTACCTGAAATAGAAAAAAAGACCACATAAAAAGAGTTAAATAATAAATTACAGTGGACTACCTAGCATGTGCTATACCCAGGAAGTGTGATAATCCTTGGATGGCTATCAATCCACTATTTAAAACAAATTAATGTGATAGATAAGCAAATTCCTACTGTATTTGATATGATTTAGGTATTTCATTCAAGAACAATAAGAAAATCTAACATAACAAGTTAGGATATAGTCAAATCTAAAGGATAGGTAGATTGCATGGTATTGGGACTGGTCAAGGTCAGGTTCTGGGTTGTTTAGGTCACTTGGTAGAATGTTATGTTGTTTTGTTATTAGAAAAAGGCATGAAACACAGAGACCGATGTCGGTTGGTTATAACCGACGATGGTTTAGAAGGGACTGATAACGCTCATGGATAACTGGCATTGGTAGGTTGGGGTGAAAGGAACTTAATAAGATATGAGTGTGGGGGTTGAACTGGAGTTAAAAAGAGATAGAGGGGTGGACTGGGAGGTCTGTGAAAGTATCAAGTATACTTAGAGGCAAGTAGTAGGAGAGAATAGGTGATTTGGTGGTGTGGGTAGAGAAATTATTGAATCTACAAGTAAGTAGGAGATGGGAAATTTACATGCAAAGTATAAACCAACAACAAAAGTAACAAGGCTGTTATACTGAAATGGACTATGTTGGTAGAAGGTATACTAACTGTGATACAGGTTTTGATGGCTAAATGGTGATGGAATTTGATCTACCACAGTAGTGTTTCCTAGAATACTTCCGTGGCTACAATACATCTGGATATGTCCTAGTGCTGATTGTGGATGTCTTGGTGCATAAAAAGACTCTAGTTATGCTTGCATGTAGCTCTCTTCTCGTCTCCTTGATCTCAGAATGTGCCAGCCCAAAAATAAGGTTGCTAAGGTGAATAAATGGTAACCGATGATAGTCCTGGGTTGACCGGTATCATTTTAGGGATGATCAACGTCAGTTAAGGTGAGATTCCCTAGGTTTACTAAAAATAACAGATCTTGGAAATCATTTCTACCAAATCTATCTATTCTCCCAAATCAAAGAGGAAGTTACCTTTTTTCATGAGCAGGAATGTGGTTAGAGGGATAATAGGAATTAATTTTTAGGGTTGAACTAAGTCTTAGCTCATTAAGGTAAGTGGGAGCAAGTCTTAGTTAGTTATGGAAACATGCCAAGAATAGGTCTAGGGTGAGGTGGCTAGATGAGGTGGAGGGGTGAGGTGGAAATTAGTTTAATTAAAATAGCTAAGTAATGAATATTGTGAGGATGGGTATTAATTTAATTAAGATAATTAAATTAATATTAATGTGGGGTGGAAGGGGCCATGGTTAGGTAAATATGTTTGAGTTGGTTATTCAATAGGAGGCTATGACCCAATTTTGGTGTCTACAACCTGAGTTTGATGCACGTAGATGAGTAGAAGAAAACCTGTGCCATGAGTTGTATGAGACATTATTTTGCTAATTCCCAGTAGAAATATATGAATGGCTTTCAGCATACACATCTAGATCGAGCTAGTACTATTGATGATTATCAGAAACTACATGATGCAGATCTGACTTGGACATGTGTTATTAATCACTGGTGGAAGGGAGTGTTGACCAGTTATACTCTTGAATACACCATTTCTATGTATTCTTTCCCATAATTTGTTGAGTTCGAGTTTCTAAGGGAGCTTAGAGGATCATTTTTGCGTGTTATTCCTTTGGCTATGAAGCTCTTGGTCATTACTTTGAGTTTAGAAGCATTTCCCATGGCCAGCTAAATCTTCTCTAAGCGCTCGGAGAGGAAGCTAGGGTGGATGAAGATGACAGACATTGTGAATGAGAAGAAAAGGGAGGAGATACAAATTAAGTATAGAAAATATCGTGAAAGGGAGATGACTAGACAACGTGAGGTTACAAGTGTGATGGATCTATGGAGGTATACACTTTGGGAAGGAGTTGAGTTTCATGTAGAGGACATGGAACCTAAGTAGTCTGTGCTACCCCATATTAGAAAGCATGAGAGAGATTCCCCTTTAGCTTCTAATGAGATTTCATCGCATGGAGAAAGAAGATCCTTTAGTGCACATCTGAACCCACTTGGTGACCTGTCATCACCAATCCGACACTATGA